>CAMPDV010000359.1:0-320006 GCA_946699065.1 Loxodes magnus
TATCTTCTTTTCTCACTTTACTTCTTCACTTTTTAAAATACTTATTACTTCTCAAAGCATACTCTTTAAAACTGAGACTCTATCTTCTTTTCTTACTTTACTTCTTCGCCTTTCAAAGTACTTATTACTTCTCAAAACATACTCTTTAAAACTGAAATTTCATCTTCTTTTCTCACTTTACTTCTTCACTTTTTAAAATACTAATTGCTTCTCAAAGCATACTCTTTAAAACTGAAACTCTATCTTCTTTTCTTACCTCACTTCTTCACATTTCAAAATACTTATTACTTCTCAAAGCATACTCTTTAAAACTTAAATTCTATCTTCTTTTCTTACTTTACTTCTTCACTTTTCAAAATACTTACTTCTTTCATCTCTAAGCATACTCCTTAAAACTGAAATTATATCTTCTTTTCTTAATTTACTTCTTCACTTTTTCAAACTTATTACTTCTCAAAGCACACTCTTTAAAACTGAAATTTCATCTTCTTTTCTCACTTTACTTCTTCACTTTTCAAAATACTTATTACTTCTCAAAGCTACTCTTTAAAACTTAAATTCATCTTCTTTTCTCACTTTACTTCTTCACTTTCCAAAATACTTGCTACTTTCATCTCTAAGTATACTCCTTAAAACTGAAATTATATCTTCTTTTCTTAATTTACTTCTTCACTTTTTCAAACTTATTACTTCTCAAAGCACACTCTTTAAAACTGAAATTTCATCTTCTTTTCTCACTTTACTTCTTCACTTTTCTAAATACTTATTACTTCTCAAAGCTACTCTTTAAAACTTAAATTCATCTTCTTTTCTCACTTTACTTCTTCACTTTCCAAAATACTTGCTACTTTCATCTCTAAGTATACTCCTTAAAACTGAAATTCTATCTTCTTTTCTTACCTCACTTCTTCGTCTTTCAAAATACTTATTACTTCTCAAAGCATACTCTTTAAAACTGAAATTTCTTCTTCTTTTCTTACTTTACTTCTTCACTTTTCAAAATACTTATTACTTCTCAAAGCATACTCTTTAAAACTTAAATTCATCTTCTTTTCTTACTTTACTTCTTCACTTTTCAAAATACTTATTACTTCTCAAAGCTACTCTTTAAAACTTAAATTCTATCTTCTATTCTTACTTTACTTCTTCGCCTTTCAAAGTACTTATTACTTCTCAAAGCATACTCTTTAAAACTGAAATTTCATCTTCTTTTCTCACTTTACTTCTTCACTTTTTAAAATACTTATTACTTCTCAAAGCATACTCTTTAAAACTGAAATTTCATCTTCTTTTCTCACTTTACTTCTTCACTTTTTAAAATACTTATTACTTCTCAAAGCATACTCTTTAAAACTGAAACTCTATCTTCTTTTCTTACCTCACTTCTTCACATTTCAAAATACTTATTACTTCTCAAAGCAAACTCTTTAAAACTTAAATTTTTCTTTTCTTACTTTACTTCTTCGCTTTTCAAAGTACTTATTACTTCTCAAAGCATACTCTTTAAAACTGAAACTCTATCTTCTTTTCTTACCTCACTTCTTCACTTTTTAAAATACTTATTACTTCTCAAAGCATACTCTTTAAAACTGAAATTTCATCTTCTTTTCTCACTTTACTTCTTCACTTTTAAAAATACTTATTACTTCTCAAAGCATACTCTTTAAAACTGAAACTCTATCTTCTTTTCCTACTTTACTTCTTCACTTTTCAAAGTACTTATTACTTCTCAAAGCATACTCTTTAAACCTGAAACTCTATCTTCTTTTCTTACTTTACTTCTTCGCTTTCAAAATACTTATTACTTCTAAAGCATACTCTTTAAAACTTAAATTCATCTTCTTTTCTCACTTTAATTCTTCACTTTTCAAAGTACTTATTACTTCTCAAAGCATACTCTTTAAAACTGAAACTCTATCTTCTATTCTTACCTCACTTCTTCGCTTTTCAAAATATTTATTACTTCTCAAAGCATACTCTTTAAAACTGAAATTTCATCTTCTTTTCTCACTTTACTTCTTCGCTTTTCAAAATACTTATTACTTCTCAAAGCATACTCTTTAAAACTTAAACTCTATCTTCTTTTCTTACTTTACTTCTTCACTTTTCAAAGTACTTATTACTTCTCAAAGCATACTCTTTAAAACTGAAATTTCATCTTCTTTTCTCACTTTACTTCTTCACTTTTTCAAACTTATTACTTCTCAAAGCACACTCTTTAAAACTGAAATTTCATCTTCTTTTCTCACTTTACTTCTTCACTTTTCTAAATACTTATTACTTCTCAAAGCTACTCTTTAAAACTTAAATTCATCTTCTTTTCTCACTTTACTTCTTCACTTTCCAAAATACTTGCTACTTTCATCTCTAAGTATACTCCTTAAAACTGAAATTCTATCTTCTTTTCTTACCTCACTTCTTCGCCTTTCAAAATACTTATTACTTCTCAAAACATACTCTTTAAAACTGAAATTTCTTCTTCTTTTCTTACTTTACTTCTTCACTTTTCAAAATACTTATTACTTCTCAAAGCATACTCTTTAAAACTTAAATTCATCTTCTTTTCTTACTTTACTTCTTCACTTTTCAAAATACTTATTACTTCTCAAAGCTACTCTTTAAAACTTAAATTCTATCTTCTATTCTTACTTTACTTCTTCGCCTTTCAAAGTACTTATTACTTCTCAAAGCATACTCTTTAAAACTGAAATTTCATCTTCTTTTCTCACTTTACTTCTTCACTTTTTAAAATACTTATTACTTCTCAAAGCATACTCTTTAAAACTGAAATTTCATCTTCTTTTCTCACTTTACTTCTTCACTTTTTAAAATACTTATTACTTCTCAAAGCATACTCTTTAAAACTGAAACTCTATCTTCTTTTCTTACCTCACTTCTTCACATTTCAAAATACTTATTACTTCTCAAAGCAAACTCTTTAAAACTTAAATTTTTCTTTTCTTACTTTACTTCTTCGCTTTTCAAAGTACTTATTACTTCTCAAAGCATACTCTTTAAAACTGAAACTCTATCTTCTTTTCTTACCTCACTTCTTCACTTTTTAAAATACTTATTACTTCTCAAAGCATACTCTTTAAAACTGAAATTTCATCTTCTTTTCTCACTTTACTTCTTCACTTTTAAAAATACTTATTACTTCTCAAAGCATACTCTTTAAAACTGAAACTCTATCTTCTTTTCCTACTTTACTTCTTCACTTTTCAAAATACTAATTGCTTCTCAAAGCATACTCTTTAAAACTGAAACTCTATCTTCTTTTCCTACTTTACTTCTTCGCTTTCTAAAATACTTATTACTTCTCAAAGCATACTCTTTAATACTGAAATTTCATATTTTTTTTCTCACTTTACTTCTTCACATTTCAAAATACTTATTACTTCTCAAAGCATACTCTTTAAAACTTAAACTCTATCTTCTTTTCTTACTTTACTTCTTCACTTTTCAAAGTACTTATTACTTCTCAAAGCATACTCTTTAAAACTGAAATTTCATCTTCTTTTCTCACTTTACTTCTTCACTTTTTCAAACTTATTACTTCTCAAAGCACACTCTTTAAAACTGAAATTTCATCTTCTTTTCTCACTTTACTTCTTCACTTTTCTAAATACTTATTACTTCTCAAAGCTACTCTTTAAAACTTAAATTCATCTTCTTTTCTCACTTTACTTCTTCACTTTCCAAAATACTTGCTACTTTCATCTCTAAGTATACTCCTTAAAACTGAAATTCTATCTTCTTTTCTTACCTCACTTCTTCGCCTTTCAAAATACTTATTACTTCTCAAAACATACTCTTTAAAACTGAAATTTCTTCTTCTTTTCTTACTTTACTTCTTCACTTTTCAAAATACTTATTACTTCTCAAAGCATACTCTTTAAAACTTAAATTCATCTTCTTTTCTTACTTTACTTCTTCACTTTTCAAAATACTTATTACTTCTCAAAGCTACTCTTTAAAACTTAAATTCTATCTTCTATTCTTACTTTACTTCTTCGCCTTTCAAAGTACTTATTACTTCTCAAAGCATACTCTTTAAAACTGAAATTTCATCTTCTTTTCTCACTTTACTTCTTCACTTTTTAAAATACTTATTACTTCTCAAAGCATACTCTTTAAAACTGAAATTTCATCTTCTTTTCTCACTTTACTTCTTCACTTTTTAAAATACTTATTACTTCTCAAAGCATACTCTTTAAAACTGAAACTCTATCTTCTTTTCTTACCTCACTTCTTCACATTTCAAAATACTTATTACTTCTCAAAGCAAACTCTTTAAAACTTAAATTTTTCTTTTCTTACTTTACTTCTTCGCTTTTCAAAGTACTTATTACTTCTCAAAGCATACTCTTTAAAACTGAAACTCTATCTTCTTTTCTTACCTCACTTCTTCACTTTTTAAAATACTTATTACTTCTCAAAGCATACTCTTTAAAACTGAAATTTCATCTTCTTTTCTCACTTTACTTCTTCACTTTTAAAAATACTTATTACTTCTCAAAGCATACTCTTTAAAACTGAAATTCTATCTTCTATTCTTACTTTACTTCTTCGCCTTTCAAAGTACTTATTACTTCTCAAAGCATACTCTTTAAAACTGAAATTTCATCTTCTTTTCTCACTTTACTTCTTCACTTTTTAAAATACTTATTACTTCTCAAAGCATACTCTTTAAAACTGAAATTTCATCTTCTTTTCTCACTTTACTTCTTCACTTTTTAAAATACTTATTACTTCTCAAAGCATACTCTTTAAAACTGAAACTCTATCTTCTTTTCTTACCTCACTTCTTCACATTTCAAAATACTTATTACTTCTCAAAGCAAACTCTTTAAAACTTAAATTTTTCTTTTCTTACTTTACTTCTTCGCTTTTCAAAGTACTTATTACTTCTCAAAGCATACTCTTTAAAACTGAAACTCTATCTTCTTTTCTTACCTCACTTCTTCACTTTTTAAAATACTTATTACTTCTCAAAGCATACTCTTTAAAACTGAAATTTCATCTTCTTTTCTCACTTTACTTCTTCACTTTTAAAAATACTTATTACTTCTCAAAGCATACTCTTTAAAACTGAAACTCTATCTTCTTTTCTTACCTCACTTCTTCACTTTTTAAAATACTTATTACTTCTCAAAGCATACTCTTTAAAACTGAAATTTCATCTTCTTTTCTCACTTTACTTCTTCACTTTTAAAAATACTTATTACTTCTCAAAGCATACTCTTTAAAACTGAAACTCTATCTTCTTTTCCTACTTTACTTCTTCACTTTTCAAAATACTAATTGCTTCTCAAAGCATACTCTTTAAAACTGAAACTCTATCTTCTTTTCCTACTTTACTTCTTCGCTTTCTAAAATACTTATTACTTCTCAAAGCATACTCTTTAATACTGAAATTTCATATTTTTTTTCTCACTTTACTTCTTCACATTTCAAAATACTTATTACTTCTCAAAGCATACTCTTTAAAACTTAAACTCTATCTTCTTTTCTTACTTTACTTCTTCACTTTTCAAAGTACTTATTACTTCTCAAAGCATACTCTTTAAAACTGAAATTTCATCTTCTTTTCTCACTTTACTTCTTCACTTTTTCAAACTTATTACTTCTCAAAGCACACTCTTTAAAACTGAAATTTCATCTTCTTTTCTCACTTTACTTCTTCACTTTTCTAAATACTTATTACTTCTCAAAGCTACTCTTTAAAACTTAAATTCATCTTCTTTTCTCACTTTACTTCTTCACTTTCCAAAATACTTGCTACTTTCATCTCTAAGTATACTCCTTAAAACTGAAATTCTATCTTCTTTTCTTACCTCACTTCTTCGCCTTTCAAAATACTTATTACTTCTCAAAACATACTCTTTAAAACTGAAATTTCTTCTTCTTTTCTTACTTTACTTCTTCACTTTTCAAAATACTTATTACTTCTCAAAGCATACTCTTTAAAACTTAAATTCATCTTCTTTTCTTACTTTACTTCTTCACTTTTCAAAATACTTATTACTTCTCAAAGCTACTCTTTAAAACTTAAATTCTATCTTCTATTCTTACTTTACTTCTTCGCCTTTCAAAGTACTTATTACTTCTCAAAGCATACTCTTTAAAACTGAAATTTCATCTTCTTTTCTCACTTTACTTCTTCACTTTTTAAAATACTTATTACTTCTCAAAGCATACTCTTTAAAACTGAAACTCTATCTTCTTTTCCTACTTTACTTCTTCGCTTTCTAAAATACTTATTACTTCTCAAAGCATACTCTTTAATACTGAAATTTCATATTTTTTTTCTCACTTTACTTCTTCACATTTCAAAATACTTATTACTTCTCAAAGCAAACTCTTTAAAACTTAAATTTTTCTTTTCTTACTTTACTTCTTCGCTTTTCAAAGTACTTATTACTTCTCAAAGCATACTCTTTAAAACTGAAACTCTATCTTCTTTTCTTACCTCACTTCTTCACTTTTTAAAATACTTATTACTTCTCAAAGCATACTCTTTAAAACTGAAACTCTATCTTCTTTTCTTACCTCACTTCTTCACTTTTTAAAATACTTATTACTTCTCAAAGCATACTCTTTAAAACTGAAATTCTATCTTCTATTCTTACTTTACTTCTTCGCCTTTCAAAGTACTTATTACTTCTCAAAGCATACTCTTTAAAACTGAAATTTCATCTTCTTTTCTCACTTTACTTCTTCACTTTTTAAAATACTTATTACTTCTCAAAGCATACTCTTTAAAACTGAAATTTCATCTTCTTTTCTCACTTTACTTCTTCACTTTTTAAAATACTTATTACTTCTCAAAGCATACTCTTTAAAACTGAAACTCTATCTTCTTTTCTTACCTCACTTCTTCACATTTCAAAATACTTATTACTTCTCAAAGCAAACTCTTTAAAACTTAAATTTTTCTTTTCTTACTTTACTTCTTCGCTTTTCAAAGTACTTATTACTTCTCAAAGCATACTCTTTAAAACTGAAACTCTATCTTCTTTTCTTACCTCACTTCTTCACATTTCAAAATACTTATTACTTCTCAAAGCATACTCTTTAAAACTTAAACTCTATCTTCTTTTCTTACTTTACTTCTTCACTTTTCAAAGTACTTATTACTTCTCAAAGCATACTCTTTAAAACTGAAATTTCATCTTCTTTTCTCACTTTACTTCTTCACTTTTTCAAACTTATTACTTCTCAAAGCACACTCTTTAAAACTGAAATTTCATCTTCTTTTCTCACTTTACTTCTTCACTTTTCTAAATACTTATTACTTCTCAAAGCTACTCTTTAAAACTTAAATTCATCTTCTTTTCTCACTTTACTTCTTCACTTTCCAAAATACTTGCTACTTTCATCTCTAAGTATACTCCTTAAAACTGAAATTCTATCTTCTTTTCTTACCTCACTTCTTCGCCTTTCAAAATACTTATTACTTCTCAAAACATACTCTTTAAAACTGAAATTTCTTCTTCTTTTCTTACTTTACTTCTTCACTTTTCAAAATACTTATTACTTCTCAAAGCATACTCTTTAAAACTTAAATTCATCTTCTTTTCTTACTTTACTTCTTCACTTTTCAAAATACTTATTACTTCTCAAAGCTACTCTTTAAAACTTAAATTCTATCTTCTATTCTTACTTTACTTCTTCGCCTTTCAAAGTACTTATTACTTCTCAAAGCATACTCTTTAAAACTGAAATTTCATCTTCTTTTCTCACTTTACTTCTTCACTTTTTAAAATACTTATTACTTCTCAAAGCATACTCTTTAAAACTGAAATTTCATCTTCTTTTCTCACTTTACTTCTTCACTTTTTAAAATACTTATTACTTCTCAAAGCATACTCTTTAAAACTGAAACTCTATCTTCTTTTCTTACCTCACTTCTTCACATTTCAAAATACTTATTACTTCTCAAAGCAAACTCTTTAAAACTTAAATTTTTCTTTTCTTACTTTACTTCTTCGCTTTTCAAAGTACTTATTACTTCTCAAAGCATACTCTTTAAAACTGAAACTCTATCTTCTTTTCTTACCTCACTTCTTCACTTTTTAAAATACTTATTACTTCTCAAAGCATACTCTTTAAAACTGAAATTTCATCTTCTTTTCTCACTTTACTTCTTCACTTTTAAAAATACTTATTACTTCTCAAAGCATACTCTTTAAAACTGAAACTCTATCTTCTTTTCCTACTTTACTTCTTCACTTTTCAAAATACTAATTGCTTCTCAAAGCATACTCTTTAAAACTGAAACTCTATCTTCTTTTCTTACTTTACTTCTTCGCTTTTCAAAATACTTATTACTTCTCAAAGCATACTCTTTAAAACTTAAATTCTTCTTCTTTTCTTACTTTACTTCTTCACATTTCAAAATACTTATTACTTCTCAAAGCATACTCTTTAAAACTTAAATTCTTCTTCTTTTCTTACCTCACTTCTTCACATTTCAAAATACTTATTACTTCTCAAAGCATACTCTTTAAAACTGAAACTCTATCTTCTTTTCTTACCTCACTTCTTCACTTTTTAAAATACTTATTACTTCTCAAAGCATACTCTTTAAAACTGAAATTTCATCTTCTTTTCTCACTTTACTTCTTCACTTTTTAAAATACTTATTAGTTCTCAAAGCATACTCTTTAAAACTGAAACTCTATCTTCTTTTCTTACTTTACTTCTTCGCCTTTCAAAGTACTTATTACTTCTCAAAGCATACTCTTTAAAACTGAAACTCTATCTTCTTTTCCTACTTTACTTCTTCGCTTTCTAAAATACTTATTACTTCTCAAAGCATACTCTTTAAAACTTAAATTCATCTTCTTTTCTCACTTTAATTCTTCACTTTTCAAAGTACTTATTACTTCTCAAAGCATACTCTTTAAAACTGAAACTCTATCTTCTATTCTTACCTCACTTCTTCGCTTTTCAAAATATTTATTACTTCTCAAAGCATACTCTTTAAAACTGAAATTTCATCTTCTTTTCTCACTTTACTTCTTCACTTTTCAAAATACTAATTACTTCTCAAAGCATACTCTTTAAAACTGAAACTCTATCTTCTTTTCCTACTTTACTTCTTCGCTTTCAAAATACTTATTACTTCTCAAAGCAAACTCTTTAAAACTTAAATTCTTCTTCTTTTCTTACTTTACTTCTTCACTTTTTAAAATACTTATTAGTTCTCAAAGCATACTCTTTAAAACTGAAACTCTATCTTCTTTTCTTACTTTACTTCTTCACTTTTCAAAATACTTATTACTTCTCAAAGCATACTCTTTAAAACATAAATGCTATCTTCTTTTCCTACTTTACTTCTTCGCTTTTCAAAATACTTATTACTTCTCAAAGCATACTCTTTAAAACATAAATGCTATCTTCTTTTCCTACTTTACTTCTTCGCTTTTTAAAATATTTATTACTTCTCAAAGCAAACTCTTTAAAACTTAAATTCTTCTTCTTTTCTTACTTTACTTCTTCGCTTTTTAAAATACTTATTACTTCTCAAAGCATACTCTTTAAAACTGAAACTCTATCTTCTTTTCCTACTTTACTTCTTCGCTTTCTAAAATACTTATTACTTCTCAAAGCATACTCTTTAAAACTGAAACTCTATCTTCTTTTCTTACTTTACTTCTTCACTTTTTAAAATACTTATTAGTTCTCAAAGCATACTCTTTAAAACTGAAACTCTATCTTCTTTTCTTACTTTACTTCTTCGCTTTCAAAATACTTATTACTTCTAAAGCATACTCTTTAAAACTTAAATTCATCTTCTTTTCTCACTTTAATTCTTCACTTTTCAAAGTACTTATTACTTCTCAAAGCATACTCTTTAAAACTGAAACTCTATCTTCTATTCTTACCTCACTTCTTCGCTTTTCAAAATATTTATTACTTCTCAAAGCATACTCTTTAAAACTGAAATTTCATCTTCTTTTCTCACTTTACTTCTTCGCTTTTCAAAATATTTATTACTTCTCAAAGCATACTCTTTAAAACTGAAACTCTATCTTCTTTTCCTACTTTACTTCTTCGCTTTCTAAAATACTTATTACTTCTCAAAGCATACTCTTTAATACTGAAATTTCAAATCTTTTTTTCTCACTTTACTTCTTCACATTTCAAAATACTTATTACTTCTCAAAGCATACTCTTTAAAACTTAAACTCTATCTTCTTTTCTTACTTTACTTCTTCGCTTTTTAAAATATTTATTACTTCTCAAAGCAAACTCTTTAAAACTTAAATTCTTCTTCTTTTCTAACTTTACTTCTTCACTTTTTAAAATACTAATTGCTTCTCAAAGCATACTCTTTAAAACTGAAACTCTATCTTCTTTTCTTAACTCACTTCTTCACATTTCAAAATACTTATTACTTCTCAAAGCATACTCTTTAAAACTTAAATTCTATCTTCTTTTCTTACTTTACTTCTTCACTTTTCTAAATACTTACTTCTTTCATCTCTAAGCATACTCCTTAAAACTGAAATTATATCTTCTTTTCTTAATTTACTTCTTCACTTTTTCAAACTTATTACTTCTCAAAGCACACTCTTTAAAACTGAAATTTCATCTTCTTTTCTCACTTTACTTCTTCACTTTTCTAAATACTTATTACTTCTCAAAGCTACTCTTTAAAACTTAAATTCATCTTCTTTTCTCACTTTACTTCTTCACTTTCCAAAATACTTGCTACTTTCATCTCTAAGTATACTCCTTAAAACTGAAATTCTATCTTCTTTTCTTACCTCACTTCTTCGCCTTTCAAAATACTTATTACTTCTCAAAGCATACTCTTTAAAACTGAAATTTCATCTTCTTTTCTCACTTTACTTCTTCACTTTTTAAAATACTTATTACTTCTCAAAGCATACTCTTTAAAACTGAAATTCATCTTCTTTTCTTACTTTACTTCTTCACTTTTCAAAATACTTATTACTTCTCAAAGCTACTCTTTAAAACTTAAATTCTATCTTCTATTCTTACTTTACTTCTTCGCCTTTCAAAGTACTTATTACTTCTCAAAGCATACTCTTTAAAACTGAAATTTCATCTTCTTTTCTCACTTTACTTCTTCACTTTTTAAAATACTTATTACTTCTCAAAGCATACTCTTTAAAACTGAAACTCTATCTTCTTTTCTTACCTCACTTCTTCACATTTCAAAATACTTATTACTTCTCAAAGCAAACTCTTTAAAACTTAAATTTTTCTTTTCTTACTTTACTTCTTCGCTTTTCAAAGTACTTATTACTTCTCAAAGCATACTCTTTAAAACTGAAACTCTATCTTCTTTTCTTACCTCACTTCTTCACTTTTTAAAATACTTATTACTTCTCAAAGCATACTCTTTAAAACTGAAATTTCATCTTCTTTTCTCACTTTACTTCTTCACTTTTCTAAATACTTATTACTTCTCAAAGCATACTCTTTAAAACTGAAACTCTATCTTCTTTTCCTACTTTACTTCTTCACTTTTCAAAATACTAATTGCTTCTCAAAGCATACTCTTTAAAACTGAAACTCTATCTTCTTTTCTTACTTTACTTCTTCGCTTTTCAAAATACTTATTACTTCTCAAAGCATACTCTTTAAAACTTAAATTCTTCTTCTTTTCTTACTTTACTTCTTCACATTTCAAAATACTAATTGCTTCTCAAAGCATACTCTTTAAAACTGAAACTCTATCTTCTTTTCCTACTTTACTTCTTTGCTTTCTAAAATACTTATTACTTCTCAAAGCATACTCTTTAATACTGAAATTTCATATTTTTTTTCTCACTTTACTTCTTCGCTTTTTAAAATATTTATTACTTCTCAAAGCAAACTCTTTAAAACTTAAATTCTTCTTCTTTTCTTACTTTACTTCTTCACTTTTTAAAATACTTATTAGTTCTCAAAGCATACTCTTTAAAACTGAAACTCTATCTTCTTTTCTTACTTTACTTCTTCGCTTTCTAAAATACTTATTACTTCTCAAAGCATACTCTTTAAAACTTAAATTTTTCTTTTCTTACTTTACTTCTTCACTTTTCAAAATACTTATTACTTCTCAAAGCATACTCTTTAAAACATAAATGCTATCTTTTTTTCCTACTTTACTTCTTCGCTTTTTAAAATATTTATTACTTCTCAAAGCAAACTCTTTAAAACTTAAATTCTTCTTCTTTTCTTACTTTACTTCTTCACTTTTTAAAATACTTATTAGTTCTCAAAGCATACTCTTTAAAACTGAAACTCTATCTTCTTTTCTTACCTCACTTCTTCACATTTCAAAATACTTATTACTTCTCAAAGCAAACTCTTTAAAACTGAAATTCCATCTTCTTACTTTACTTTATTTCTTCAATTTTCAAAATACTTGATACTTTCATCTCTAAGCATTCTCCTATAAAGTGAAATTCTATCTTCTTTTCTTAATTTACTTCTTCACTTTTCTAAATACTTGATACTTTCATCTCTAAGCATACTCCTTAAAACTGAAATTCTATCTTCTTTTCTTACTTTACTTCTTTACTTTTCTAAATACTTACTTCTTTCATCTCTAAGTATACTCCTTAAAACTGAAATTCTATCTTCTTTTCTTAATTTACTTCTTCTCTTTTCTAAATACTTACTTCTTTCATCTCTAAGTATACTCCTTAAAACTGAAATTCTATCTTCTTTTCTTACTTTACTTCTTCACTTTTCTAAATACTTACTTCTTTCATCTCTAAGCATACTCCTTAAAACTGAAATTCTATCTTCTTTTCTTAATTTACTTCTTCACTTTTCTAAATACTTACTTCTTTCATCTCTAAGTATACTCCTTAAAACTGAAATTCTATCTTCTTTTCTTACTTTACTTCTTTACTTTCCAAAATACTTACTTCTTTCATCTCTAAGCATACTCCTTAAAACTGAAATTCTATCTTCTTTTCTTACTTTACTTCTTCACTTTTCTAAATACTTACTTCTTTCATCTCTAAGCATACTCCTTAAAACTGAAATTCTATCTTCTTTTCTTAATTTACTTCTTCACTTTTCTAAATACTTACTTCTTTCATCTCTAAGTATACTCCTTAAAACTGAAATTCTATCTTCTTTTCTTACTTTACTTCTTTACTTTCCAAAATACTTGCTACTTTCATCTCTAAGTATACTCCTTAAAACTGAAATTCTATCTTCTTTTCTTACTTTACTTCTTCACTTTTCTAAATACTTACTTCTTTCATCTCTAAGTATACTCCTTAAAACTGAAATTCTATCTTCTTTTCTTACTTTACTTCTTTACTTTCCAAAATACTTGCTACTTTCATCTCTAAGTATACTCCTTAAAACTGAAATTCTATCTTCTTTTCTTACTTTACTTCTTCACTTTTCTAAATACTTACTTCTTTCATCTCTAAGTATACTCCTTAAAACTGAAATTCTATCTTCTTTTCTTACTTTACTTCTTTACTTTCCAAAATACTTACTTCTTTCATCTCTAAGCATACTCCTTAAAACTGAAATTCTATCTTCTTTTCTTACTTTACTTCTTTACTTTTCTAAATACTTACTTCTTTCATCTCTAAGTATACTCCTTAAAACTGAAATTCTATCTTCTTTTCTTAATTTACTTCTTCTCTTTTCTAAATACTTACTTCTTTCATCTCTAAGTATACTCCTTAAAACTGAAATTCTATCTTCTTTTCTTACTTTACTTCTTCACTTTTCTAAATACTTACTTCTTTCATCTCTAAGCATACTCCTTAAAACTGAAATTCTATCTTCTTTTCTTAATTTACTTCTTCACTTTTCTAAATACTTACTTCTTTCATCTCTAAGTATACTCCTTAAAACTGAAATTCTATCTTCTTTTCTTACTTTACTTCTTTACTTTCCAAAATACTTACTTCTTTCATCTCTAAGCATACTCCTTAAAACTGAAATTCTATCTTCTTTTCTTACTTTACTTCTTCACTTTTCTAAATACTTACTTACTTTCATCTCTAAGCATACTCCTTAAAACTGAAATTCTATCTTCTTTTCTTAATTTACTTCTTCACTTTTCTAAATACTTACTTCTTTCATCTCTAAGTATACTCCTTAAAACTGAAATTCTATCTTCTTTTCTTACTTTACTTCTTTACTTTCCAAAATACTTGCTACTTTCATCTCTAAGTATACTCCTTAAAACTGAAATTCTATCTTCTTTTCTTACTTTACTTCTTCACTTTTCTAAATACTTACTTACTTTCATCTCTAAGTATACTCCTTAAAACTGAAATTCTATCTTCTTTTCTTACTTTACTTCTTCACTTTCCAAAATACTTACTTCTTTCATCTCTAAGCATACTCCTTAAAACTGAAATTCTATCTTCTTTTCTTACTTTACTTCTTCACTTTTCTAAATACTTGATACTTTCATCTCTAAGCATAATCCTTAAAACTGAAATTCTATCTTCTTTTCTTACTTTACTTCTTCACTTTTCAAAATACTTACTTCTTTCATCTCTAAGCATACTCCTTAAAACTGAAATTCTATCTTCTTTTCTTAATTTACTTCTTCACTTTTCTAAATACTTACTTCTTTCATCTCTAAGTATACTCCTTAAAACTGAAATTCTATCTTCTTTTCTTACTTTACTTCTTTACTTTCCAAAATACTTACTACTTTCATCTCTAAGCATACTCCTTAAAACTGAAATTCTATCTTCTTTTCTTACTTTACTTCTTCACTTTTCTAAATACTTACTTCTTTCATCTCTAAGCATACTCCTTAAAACTGAAATTCTATCTTCTTTTCTTACTTTACTTCTTCACTTTTCTAAATACTTATACTTTCATCTCTAAGTATACTCCTTAAAACTGAAATTCTATCTTCTTTTCTTACTTTACTTCTTCACTTTTCAAAATACTTACTTCTTTCATCTCTAAGCATACTCCTTAAAACTGAAATTCTATCTTCTTTTCTTAATTTACTTCTTCACTTTTCTAAATACTTACTTCTTTCATCTCTAAGCATACTCCTTAAAACTGAAATTCTATCTTCTTTTCTTACTTTACTTCTTCGCTTTTCAAAATACTTATTACTTCTCAAAGCATACTCTTTAAAACTTAAATTCTTCTTCTTTTCTTACTTTACTTCTTCACTTTTCTAAATACTTACTTCTTTCATCTCTAAGCATACTCCTTAAAACTGAAATTCTATCTTCTTTTCTTACTTTACTTCTTCACTTTTCTAAATACTTGATACTTTCATCTCTAAGCATAATCCTTAAAACTGAAATTCTATCTTCTTTTCTTACTTTACTTCTTCACTTTTCAAAATACTTACTTCTTTCATCTCTAAGCATACTCCTTAAAACTGAAATTCTATCTTCTTTTCTTACTTTACTTCTTCACTTTTCAAAATACTTATTACTTTCATCTCTAAGCATACTCCTTAAAACTGAAATTCTATCTTCTTTTCTTACTTTACTTCTTCACTTTTCAAAATACTTACTTCTTTCATCTCTAAGCATACTCCTTAAAACTGAAATTCTATCTTCTTTTCTTACTTTACTTCTTCACTTTTCAAAATACTTACTTCTTTCATCTCTAAGCATACTCCTTAAAACTGAAATTCTATCTTCTTTTCTTACTTTACTTCTTCACTTTTCAAAATACTTACTTCTTTCATCTCTAAGCATACTCCTTAAAACTGAAATTCTATCTTCTTTTCTTACTTTACTTCTTTACTTTCCAAAATACTTGCTACTTTCATCTCTAAGTATACTCCTTAAAACTGAAATTCTATCTTCTTTTCTTACTTTACTTCTTCACTTTTCTAAATACTTACTTCTTTCATCTCTAAGCATACTCCTTAAAACTGAAATTCTATCTTCTTTTCTTACTTTACTTCTTTACTTTTCTAAATACTTACTTCTTTCATCTCTAAGCATACTCCTTAAAACTGAAATTCTATCTTCTTTTCTTACTTTACTTCTTCACTTTTCTAAATACTTACTTCTTTCATCTCTAAGCATACTCCTTAAAACTGAAATTCTATCTTCTTTTCTTACTTTACTTCTTTACTTTCCAAAATACTTACTACTTTCATCTCTAAGCATACTCCTTAAAACTGAAATTCTATCTTCTTTTCTTACTTTACTTCTTTACTTTCCAAAATACTTACTTCTTTCATCTCTAAGCATACTCCTTAAAACTGAAATTCTATCTTCTTTTCTTACTTTACTTCTTCACTTTTCTAAATACTTATACTTTCATCTCTAAGCATACTCCTTAAAACTGAAATTCTATCTTCTTTTCTTAATTTACTTCTTCACTTTTCTAAATACTTGCTACTTTCATCTCTAAGTATACTCCTTAAAACTGAAATTCTATCTTCTTTTCTTACTTTACTTCTTCACTTTTCTAAATACTTGCTACTTTCATCTCTAAGCATACTCCTTAAAACTGAAATTCTATCTTCTTTTCTTACTTTACTTCTTCACTTTCCAAAATACTTACTTCTTTCATCTCTAAGCATACTCCTTAAAACTGAAATTCTATCTTCTTTTCTTACTTTACTTCTTTACTTTCCAAAATACTTGCTACTTTCATCTCTAAGTATACTCCTTAAAACTGAAATTCTATCTTCTTTTCTTACTTTACTTCTTCACTTTTCAAAATACTTACTTCTTTCATCTCTAAGCATACTCCTTAAAACTGAAATTCTATCTTCTTTTCTTACTTTACTTCTTCACTTTCCAAAATACTTACTTCTTTCATCTCTAAGCATACTCCTTAAAACTGAAATTCTATCTTCTTTTCTTACTTTACTTCTTTACTTTCTAAAATACTTACTTCTTTCATCTCTAAGCATACTCCTTAAAACTGAAATTCTATCTTCTTTTCTTACTTTACTTCTTTACTTTCCAAAATACTTACTTCTTTCATCTCTAAGCATACTCCTTAAAACTGAAATTCTATCTTCTTTTCTTACTTTACTTCTTCACTTTTCTAAATACTTACTTCTTTCATCTCTAAGCATACTCCTTAAAACTGAAATTCTATCTTCTTTTCTTACTTTACTTCTTCACTTTTCTAAATACTTACTTCTTTCATCTCTAAGTATACTCCTTAAAACTGAAATTCTATCTTCTTTTCTTACTTTACTTCTTTACTTTCCAAAATACTTATTACTTTCATCTCTAAGTATACTCCTTAAAACTGAAATTCTATCTTCTTTTCTTACTTTACTTCTTCACTTTTCAAAATACTTATTACTTTCATCTCTAAGCATACTCCTTAAAACTGAAATTCTATCTTCTTTTCTTACTTTACTTCTTTACTTTCCAAAATACTTGATACTTTCATCTCTAAGTATACTCCTTAAAACTGAAATTCTATCTTCTTTTCTTACTTTACTTCTTTACTTTTCTAAATACTTACTTCTTTCATCTCTAAGCATACTCCTTAAAACTGAAATTCTATCTTCTTTTCTTACTTTACTTCTTCACTTTTCTAAATACTTATACTTTCATCTCTAAGCATACTCCTTAAAACTGAAATTCTATCTTCTTTTCTTACTTTACTTCTTCACTTTTCAAAATACTTGATACTTTCATCTCTAAGCATACTCCTTAAAACTGAAATTCTATCTTCTTTTCTTACTTTACTTCTTTACTTTCCAAAATACTTGCTACTTTCATCTCTAAGTATACTCCTTAAAACTGAAATTCTATCTTCTTTTCTTACTTTACTTCTTCACTTTTCTAAATACTTACTTCTTTCATCTCTAAGCATACTCCTTAAAACTGAAATTCTATCTTCTTTTCTTACTTTACTTCTTCACTTTTCTAAAATACTTGCTTCTTTCATCTCTAAGCATACTCCTTAAAACTGAAATTCTATCTTCTTTTCTTACTTTACTTCTTCACTTTTCAAAATACTTACTTCTTTCATCTCTAAGTATACTCCTTAAAACTGAAATTCTATCTTCTTTTCTTACTTTACTTCTTCACTTTCCAAAATACTTGCTACTTTCATCTCTAAGTATACTCCTTAAAACTGAATTTCTATCTTCTTTTCTTACTTTACTTCTTTACTTTCCAAAATACTTGATACTTTCATCTCTAAGCATACTCCTTAAAACTGAAATTCTATCTTCTTTTCTTAATTTACTTCTTCACTTTTCAAAATACTTGCTACTTTCATCTCTAAGCATACTCCTTAAAACTGAAATTCTATCTTCTTTTCTTACTTTACTTCTTCACTTTTCTAAATACTTACTTCTTTCATCTCTAAGCATACTCCTTAAAACTGAAATTCTATCTTCTTTTCTTACTTTACTTCTTCACTTTTCTAAATACTTATACTTTCATCTCTAAGCATACTCCTTAAAACTGAAATTCTATCTTCTTTTCTTACTTTACTTCTTTACTTTCCAAAATACTTGATACTTTCATCTCTAAGTATACTCCTTAAAACTGAAATTCTATCTTCTTTTCTTACTTTACTTCTTTACTTTCCAAAATACTTACTTCTTTCATCTCTAAGCATACTCCTTAAAACTGAAATTCTATCTTCTTTTCTTACTTTACTTCTTTACTTTCCAAAATACTTACTTCTTTCATCTCTAAGCATACTCCTTAAAACTGAAATTCTATCTTCTTTTCTTACTTTACTTCTTCACTTTTCTAAATACTTACTTCTTCATCTCTAAGTATACTCCTTAAAACTGAAATTCTATCTTCTTTTCTTACTTTACTTCTTTACTTTCCAAAATACTTACTTTCATCTCTAAGTATACTCCTTAAAACTGAAATTCTATCTTCTTTTCTTACTTTACTTCTTCACTTTTCTAAATACTTACTTCTTTCATCTCTAAGCATACTCTTAAAACTGAAATTCTATCTTCTTTTCTTACTTTACTTCTTTACTTTCTAAAATACTTGCTTCTTTCATCTCTAAGCATACTCCTTAAAACTGAAATTCTATCTTCTTTTCTTACTTTACTTCTTCACTTTTCTAAATACTTACTTCTTTCATCTCTAAGTATACTCCTTAAAACTGAAATTCTATCTTCTTTTCTTACTTTACTTCTTCACTTTTCAAAATACTTGCTACTTTCATCTCTAAGTATACTCCTTAAAACTGAATTTCTATCTTCTTTTCTTACTTTACTTCTTTACTTTCCAAAATACTTGATACTTTCATCTCTAAGTATACTCCTTAAAACTGAAATTCTATCTTCTTTTCTTACTTTACTTCTTCACTTTTCTAAATACTTACTACTTTCATCTCTAAGCATACTCCTTAAAACTGAAATTCTATCTTCTTTTCTTACTTTACTTCTTCACTTTTCTAAATACTTACTTCTTTCATCTCTAAGCATACTCCTTAAAACTGAAATTCTATCTTCTTTTCTTACTTTACTTCTTCACTTTTCTAAATACTTATACTTTCATCTCTAAGCATACTCCTTAAAACTGAAATTCTATCTTCTTTTCTTACTTTACTTCTTCACTTTTCTAAATACTTACTTCTTTCATCTCTAAGCATACTCCTTAAAACTGAAATTCTATCTTCTTTTCTTACTTTACTTCTTTACTTTCCAAAATACTTGCTACTTTCATCTCTAAGTATACTCCTTAAAACTGAAATTCTATCTTCTTTTCTTAATTTACTTCTTCACTTTCCAAAATACTTGCTACTTTCATCTCTAAGTATACTCCTTAAAACTGAAATTCTATCTTCTTTTCTTACTTTACTTCTTCACTTTTCTAAATACTTACTTCTTTCATCTCTAAGCATACTCCTTAAAACTGAAATTCTATCTTCTTTTCTTACTTTACTTCTTTACTTTCTAAAATACTTACTTCTTTATCTCTAAGCATTCTCCTATAAAGTGAAATTCTATCTTCTTTTCTTAATTTACTTCTTCACTTTTCTAAATACTTGATACTTTCATCTCTAAGCATACTCCTTAAAACTGAAATTCTATCTTCTTTTCTTACTTTACTTCTTTACTTTCTAAAATACTTACTTCTTTCATCTCTAAGCATACTCCTTAAAACTGAAATTCTATCTTCTTTTCTTACTTTACTTCTTTACTTTCCAAAATACTTGCTACTTTCATCTCTAAGTATACTCCTTAAAACTGAAATTCTATCTTCTTTTCTTACTTTACTTCTTTACTTTCCAAAATACTTGCTACTTTCATCTCTAAGTATACTCCTTAAAACTGAAATTCTATCTTCTTTTCTTAATTTACTTCTTCACTTTTCTAAATACTTGATACTTTCATCTCTAAGTATACTCCTTAAAACTGAAATTCTATCTTCTTTTCTTAATTTACTTCTTCACTTTCCAAAATACTTGCTACTTTCATCTCTAAGTATACTCCTTAAAACTGAAATTCTATCTTCTTTTCTTACTTTACTTCTTCACTTTTCTAAATACTTACTTCTTTCATCTCTAAGCATACTCCTTAAAACTGAAATTCTATCTTCTTTTCTTACTTTACTTCTTTACTTTCCAAAATACTTGCTACTTTCATCTCTAAGTATACTCCTTAAAACTGAAATTCTATCTTCTTTTCTTACTTTACTTCTTCACTTTTCTAAATACTTACTTCTTTCATCTCTAAGCATACTCCTTAAAACTGAAATTCTATCTTCTTTTCTTACTTTACTTCTTCACTTTTCTAAATACTTACTTCTTTCATCTCTAAGCATACTCCTTAAAACTGAAATTCTATCTTCTTTTCTTACTTTACTTATTCACTTTTCTAAATACTTACTTCTTTCATTTCTAAGCATACTCCTTAAAACTGAAATTCTATCTTCTTTTCTTAATTTACTTCTTCACTTTTCTAAATACTTACTTCTTTCATCTCTAAGCATACTCCTTAAAACTGAAATTCTATCTTCTTTTCTTACTTTACTTCTTCACTTTTCTAAATACTTACTTCTTTCATCTCTAAGTATACTCCTTAAAACTGAAATTCTATCTTCTTTTCTTACTTTACTTCTTTACTTTCTAAAATACTTGCTTCTTTATCTCTAAGCATTCTCCTATAAAGTGAAATTCTATCTTCTTTTCTTAATTTACTTCTTCACTTTTCTAAATACTTACTTCTTTCATCTCTAAGCATACTCCTTAAAACTGAAATTCTATCTTCTTTTCTTACTTTACTTCTTTACTTTCTAAAATACTTACTTCTTTCATCTCTAAGCATTCTCCTATAAAGTGAAATTCTATCTTCTTTTCTTAATTTACTTCTTCACTTTTCTAAATACTTGATACTTTCATCTCTAAGTATACTCCTTAAAACTGAAATTCTATCTTCTTTTCTTACTTTACTTCTTCACTTTTCTAAATACTTACTTCTTTCATCTCTAAGCATACTCCTTAAAACTGAAATTCTATCTTCTTTTCTTACTTTACTTCTTCACTTTTCTAAATACTTGATACTTTCATCTCTAAGCATACTCCTTAAAACTGAAATTCTATCTTCTTTTCTTACTTTACTTCTTCACTTTTCTAAATACTTACTTCTTTCATCTCTAAGCATACTCCTTAAAACTGAAATTCTATCTTCTTTTCTTACTTTACTTCTTTACTTTCCAAAATACTTGCTACTTTCATCTCTAAGTATACTCCTTAAAACTGAAATTCTATCTTCTTTTCTTACTTTACTTCTTTACTTTCCAAAATACTTGATACTTTCATCTCTAAGTATACTCCTTAAAACTGAAATTCTATCTTCTTTTCTTACTTTACTTCTTCACTTTTCTAAATACTTACTTCTTTATCTCTAAGCATTCTCCTATAAAGTGAAATTCTATCTTCTTTTCTTACTTTACTTCTTCACTTTTCTAAATACTTACTTCTTTCATCTCTAAGCATACTCCTTAAAACTGAAATTCTATCTTCTTTTCTTACTTTACTTCTTTACTTTCCAAAATACTTGCTACTTTCATCTCTAAGTATACTCCTTAAAACTGAAATTCTATCTTCTTTTCTTACTTTACTTCTTTACTTTTCTTAACTTCTTTACTTTCCAAAATACTTGATACTTTCATCTCTAAGTATACTCCTTAAAACTGAAATTCTATCTTCTTTTCTTACTTTACTTCTTCACTTTTCTAAATACTTACTTCTTTCATCTCTAAGCATTCTCCTATAAAGTGAAATTCTATCTTCTTTTCTTACTTTACTTCTTCACTTTTCTAAATACTTACTTCTTTCATCTCTAAGCATACTCCTTAAAACTGAAATTCTATCTTCTTTTCTTACTTTACTTCTTTACTTTCCAAAATACTTACTTCTTTCATCTCTAAGCATACTCCTTAAAACTGAAATTCTATCTTCTTTTCTTACTTTACTTCTTCACTTTTCTAAATACTTGATACTTTCATCTCTAAGTATACTCCTTAAAACTGAAATTCTATCTTCTTTTCTTACTTTACTTCTTCACTTTTCTAAATACTTACTTCTTTCATCTCTAAGCATTCTCCTATAAACTGAAATTCTATCTTCTTTTCTTACTTTACTTCTTCACTTTTCTAAATACTTGATACTTTCATCTCTAAGCATACTCCTTAAAACTGAAATTCTATCTTCTTTTCTTACTTTACTTCTTTACTTTCCAAAATACTTGCTACTTTCATCTCTAAGTATACTCCTTAAAACTGAAATTCTATCTTCTTTTCTTACTTTACTTCTTTACTTTCCAAAATACTTGCTACTTTCATCTCTAAGTATACTCCTTAAAACTGAAATTCTATCTTCTTTTCTTAATTTACTTCTTCACTTTTCTAAATACTTGATACTTTCATCTCTAAGCATACTCCTTAAAACTGAAATTCTATCTTCTTTTCTTAATTTACTTCTTCACTTTTCAAAATACTTGATACTTTCATCTCTAAGCATACTCCTTAAAACTGAAATTCTATCTTCTTTTCTTAATTTACTTCTTCACTTTTCAAAATACTTGATACTTTCATCTCTAAGCATACTCCTTAAAACTGAAATTCTATCTTCTTTTCTTAATTTACTTCTTCACTTTTCAAAATACTTGATACTTTCATCTCTAAGCATACTCCTTAAAACTGAAATACTATCTTCTTTTCTTACTTTACTTCTTAACTTTTCTAAATACTTGCTACTTTCATCTCTAAGTATACTCCTTAAAACTGAAATTCTATCTTCTTTTCTTAATTTACTTCTTCACTTTTCAAAATACTTGATACTTTCATCTCTAAGCATACTCCTAAAAACTGAAATTCTATCTTCTTTTCTTACTTTACTTCTTCACTTTTTTAAAAACTTTCAATTACTTTACTAATCTCTAGATTCTTTTTCCTCGATTCTTCTATACTTATTTAATATCTCAGATCTTTTATTTTATCTACTCTTCAGTATTTTTCTTTCATTTATATTTATTAATCTAATAAATCATTTTATTTTTTTTACTTACTTTTTTTTATTAACTTTCAAATTTCTCTTGAAATCGTTTCTTTTAATTCTTCTTTGTTTTTCTTCTATTGGCAAAAAATATATTTCTTCTTTTCTTGTCATACATTCATTTTTTTAATTTTATTATTTTTTTGGAAATAATTCATTTAATTATTTTTTTTGTTTATTTTGATTTCAAGATCTAAATTTTTTTTAATTATTTTTTAGTAAATGATTTTAAATTTTTATAAATTATATTTAAATTTTTACTTTTTTTCTCAACAAACATTTATAGCTTATCTGATTTTTTTCTTTTTAAATAATGTAATTAACAAGATTCGTTTTTTTTATTATATTTTTCTATATGATAACTTTTTAACTTTTTTTTATGTTATTAATTGTTTCTATTTTCTTCTTTTTCTAAAGCTTTATATAACATAATTAGTTTATTAAGTATTTTTTTTTTTAGTTTTTTTTTGATAGTTCTAACTTTTTTACTTTGTTTTCAAATTTTTTTATACCCAAATCTTTTCTTCTTTGTTCCGTCTCAAATTCTCCTATAGAACTAAACTCTTACTCCATAATTGCATTTTCACTTTTTCATTTTTAAAACATTTTTATTTTTTTCAGGTATCTTATATTCATTAAACGAATAAAAATTTGTTTTTAAAGCTTTTGTTTTAAAATATATTTAAGTTCATTCCGTCCAAAAAATGTATTGTAGTTTAAAACTTTGCAAAAAATTAAATTAAATTTTTCACAATGTATGGCTGAACATGATCTTTTTTTTACTTTTATTAACTCCAAAAATCAAAAAAATTATCACAACCCAATTAAAAAAAAATTAGAACAACCCAAAATCAAATTATTCTAAACCAAAATCGAAAATTTTATTCTTAATTTTTTCCCCCCTTTTTTTTTCAAAACCCTTTTTTATTTTTTAACTTTTTTGGAAAATTTGTTCCTTTCTGACCTTTATCTATCCCGATTTCCCTCAGTTTGTTCCGTCCGAAAAAAGTCTTGCAGTGTAAAAAGCTGAGCAAAAAAACAAAATTAAATTTTTTGCAATTTAATGCTTTAAATACTCTTATTCGCCTTGGATTTAGCTCTAAAAATCAAAAAATATCAAAACCCAATTCTTAAAAATTTATCACGCACCAAAATCGAAAATTTTTAAATTAAAGAAAACAAAGCTTGCAAAACCAAAACTTAAATCTTCAAAACCAAAATACAAAATCAAAAGTTTTCAAATCCAATATCAAAACTTTCAAATCCCAATTCAACAATTTTCAGAACCAAAATCAAAATTTTCAAGACCAATATCAAAATTTTCAAAACCAATATCAAAAAAAATAAAACCAAAATCAAAAAAAATAGTCACAATTTTTTTTTATTCACATTTTTTTCTAAATCCTTTTATACTTTAAAAGTTTTTCTTAAAAAAAATTATTCCTTTCTGACCCTCTACTAATCCCGAAATCCCCCAGCTTGTTCCGTCCCAACTCACCCCTATAGTGTAAAACGCTGAGCAAAAAAAGGCTTTCGCGTTTTTCACGATTTCTGGGCTTCTTACTCATGCAAATTTTATCTGCTGCACATTCAAATGCAGTACGCTAAATTTTTCCTATCGTAAAAACACATAATGCTTACTTACATATAATAAAATATTATAACGAACGTAACTAAATTTTAGACAAAACAAATTGCAACTGCACATAACTCAAAAAAAAACTACTACTATACTAAAAATTTAAAAAAATTTTACTTTGGTACATACTCCTAAAAATTTATAATACTAGAAAAATTTAAATTTTGTTGGCTGCGATATACCTCAAAAATTTTTCTGCCACTGGAAAATTAAAATTTTTTTGCTCTAGCATATACCTCAAAAATTTTTCCTAACACCTGAAAACTTTAAATATTTTAACTCTAGTACATACTTCAAAAATTTTTTCTAACACCAGATAAATTAAAAATTTATTTGACTCTAGTACATATCTCAAAAATTTTTTCTACCACTATAAACTTTTTTGTTTTTAACGAGGTTTTAACTTTTTTAGTAGTACTTAATTAAAAAAAATTTCGATAGTTAATCTAACACTTTATTTTAAATAAATTTAACATTTATTAAAAAAAATAATTAAGTTCAATAAAAAGACTTAGAAAAAAATATTAAGTCTTAAAACTTTTCCTTTACTTAAAATAATAAGAATAAGAAAGCGAACACAAATAATTAGCTTAAAGACTTAGCAATTTTAAATTACTTAGATTTAAAAATTAAATAGTTTAAATGGTTTAAATTCGAATAGATCACTTGATGTATCTCTATCTGTCCTCCATGCTCAGTGTTACATTAGCCATAGTACAATTCTAAAATCTTAATCCATAGTCTGCATATACTTTGCTCCAGTCAACCTAAATAATTAATTGGTAGATTTAAACTTACCTATTATTAGTTATTAGTATCTACTCCATTCAATATCCTTCCTATATTCCATCTTCGGAAATTGTAATCACTTGATTAAGCTCCATAGAATGCACTTCCGTTACTCGATACCAACCATTAGTTGTCCCTAGATAATGATAAACTACCCACAGTGTCAGTGTGACCCAATAGTACACAGATACATTATCCATTATTGATATTTCATATTCTTATTGTCTTGTCATAAGATCCAGATAAGATATACTTGTTGTTATTAGAGAATATTACCGAAGTGACAGAAGAGGTGTGTCCCGATAAGACCTTAGTACATTATTGTGTTCTTGAGTTCCATAAACGAATAGTTGAGTCACCCGATCCAGATATGATGTAAGTGGAATCACTGGATATAGCCACAGATAATACATAATCTGTGTGACCACTCATGGTCTTACAGGTACCTGTCTTGACGTCCCATAGTCTCACCGTATAATCTCTACTTCCCGATACGATGAACTCTGAATCACTGGATATAGCCACAGATAATACAGAATTAGTGTGACCACTCATGGTCTTACAGGTACCTGTCTTGACGTCCCATAGTCTCAACGTATAATCTGCACTTCCCGATACGATGAACTCTGAATCACTGGATATAGCCACAGATAATACAGAATTAGTGTGACCACTCATGGTCTTACAGGTACCTGTCTTGACGTCCCATAGTCTCACCGTATAATCATAACTTCCCGATACAATGAACTCTGAATCACTGGATATAGCCACAGATGATACATAACTAGTGTGACCACTCATGGTCTTACAGGTACCTGTCTTGACGTCCCATAGTCTCACCGTATTATCTGCACTTCCCGATACGATGAAGTCACTGTTTGGTGAGATGGCAACCGAAGTGACACGATTAGAGTGTCCAGTGTATATGTGAGGGTGTTCGGACGAGATTGAGGTAAGGTTAGCGTTGGAGAGGTCACAGTTGATGAATTTTGTGTTGCGGAGGTTGGCGGAAGTTAAGTTGGAATTAGAAAAATTGCATGAGGTGAAGGTACTATCCGAGAGATCAGTGTTAGTTAAGTCAAGGTTTGATAATCTTTAATTGGCGTACTATAGTTAGTTGTTAAGTTATAGATTAGAGGGATTTGGAACTATAGGCATGATTAAGTTTGATTATTATTAGCAAACTTAAGTTACTCGGTTATCAAAATTGAAGACATTTTGAAGATTTCTTAACTTTGATTCCATTGCAGAAACTAAAGTTCTGACGTCGATGATTTATTTCTACTTTTGCTAGATATCAAACTTGATTGCATATTCTTTAGCTTGCACGATATCTTGTCTTTATTTTTAGGAAATTACTTGCTCTTATTATTCTTTAAAGATATTTTGAATTTTTTATTTACTTTGAATATCGGCATTTTAAGATCTTATCTAACTTTTTTATTGCACTACCTGGTTTTATTACTAAATACGTCCTCTTATAAACTTAAATTGCTTGAAAAACTTTTATACTAACTACTCTGCCTGACTTAATGATAATTACTGACCATTGGCATTCTCTCTTATATAATTGAAGACGTTGAACATGCATTGTTAGATATTATTTCTTAAGATTTAAACATCTAATTGCTAACTCTATTCTCTTTTTAATTCATCTATCTCTCTCAAGATTTCCTAAAATTATTCTTAGGCTTGATCAATTCGGTTTTAATCTTCTTATTACTAAACTGTTCTTTATGCTTAATCTTATTGCAACTGATTTACTGCTTGAAGCTCAGTTAATCGTTATAGCAAATGTTAAACTCTTCTGTTACTAATAGAAACTTAACCTATTAAAGTTTTGAATATTTCATGCACAGATAACGCCTATATATGCTTTGTAAGCTAGGAACTTTCCTAAATTATTTCTCTTATTGTGGTAAAGTAATTTTGCTTATGGACTTAATATCCTTGCAGCCACTTGAATTACTCATTGATTAGTACTTGATCAATTATTGTTTCTTATTGCTGTGGTACTTCTTAATGAACTTGGACTTGAACTTGATATCCTTGCAACTCTTCAGGATTTATGTTAAAGACTTAGTGGTGCTATAAGCATTCAATTTTTTTATAAAATTAATAAACTATTTTAAGACAATTCAAACATGAAATACAACCACATGGTAATCGTTTATATAATCTCTCTTCTTAATCGAATTGCTTTTTACAGTTTGGACATTGATTGCTATCCATTTATAAAGAGTAAAACACAATTTAGTATATAGAAACTAATTATATTGAAATAAAAGTTGAAAAAATATTTTTATTATTTAAAAATAAGATTTAACATAAAAAAAATAACTTTAAAAACAATTTATAAAATACTTAAAATTTATTTGAAATATTTTAGTATTTTGAATTAAAAAAAATTATAAAAATTAAATGTAAATGTAAATGATAAAATATTATAACTAGAAATGAAATAAGAATACTGAGAAAATGTTAAATTTAAGAAAAAAAAATCTTAAATACTAAAAAAACAATTAAATTGCAAACCATAATGATAAAAACTTAATGACTTTAATACAAAGAAATAAAAAAATTTAAATAAATAAAATTATTAGCACTTCTTTTATGCGCAGCACTTTTATAATTAATATTTCATATTAAAAAAAATGTTTACATGTTTCTTGTTATAATTTTATTATATATTCTTTAAAACCGCCATAGTTGTTCGAAGGTGAACAACAAGGTCATCTTCATCAGAGGTTGGGGAAGTTAAGTACCCATAATCGACTTTATGTCTTCCTTTGGCTTGGCCTCGAGACATAAGATTCTTAGACCTTCGACACTGACTTGACTTGGCTTGGCTTCGTTTATTTTTAATTCTGGAACAAAAAAGAAATAATATTGCGAGCTCATCAGAGGTGGGGAATTTAAGTACCCATAATTGACACAAATCGTCCTCTGCTTTGGTGATGCAATGAGACACAATCCTGCCATGTCCTTGGGCCTCCAGCAAGTATTAAAGATTACGAGTATTCTTAAATTATATCAGTATTGAACATTTTTATCAGTACTGAATAATTATACCAGTATTGAACAAGGTCTACCAGTATCTGATAATTTTATCAGTAAGAAACATTCTTGTCAGTATGAAACATTTTTTTTTAAAGAGCTGCGCACCAACGAGAGTGCTTCGCGCTCTATAATCGAATTTATTTATTTATATCAATTTTTAATAAGATACGTCACCTTCAATAAATGGGAAATCTTCTTATTAAATAAGAATCTCGACTTTTAAATTAGATGCACTTGTCCTTTTATACAAGGTTCAAATAATCATAATTATTAAGTCATCAGTAGGCACGTAAGTAAAACGTTTATACATTTTGTGAGAATTCTTAAGAAAGTTAGCAATATCTTTTCATAACTTGTTCACTCTTTTTGTGATGTCATTTATTGTGAGAGATTACTTGCTATGTAGTATACACTTTACCTAAAGTTCAATGGTTCTCCTGACAATTGCCGACATTCACTTTAAAAAAAAAAAGATTATAATGGAAATTTAAAAAATTTTAACTATCAACAATACATATTATAAATCGATTAATCTATGAAAATAATATTTGTATATATATTCGATGAAAAATATTTTTTTTTTAATTATATAAATTAAACAAAAAATGATGGCTAAAATCAAAAGAATCTTTTATAAAACTCATATCTATAAGAATAAGTATGAAAATACTATACTTATAACCACGTCATCTTTTAAAAAAAAAATTATTATTAAACTTAACAATAACTTCCCAATGCACTAGAAAAAAAAACATGAAATGTTTCTTAAATATTCAAAACTTTAATATTATAGAATAAGCTTAAAATATAAAAAATAACCAAATGTAACGAGAAGTCGAAGAAATTACAACTGAAAAAAAAGTACAAATATAAACAGATAGTTTAATTCATGTTTAACCTAAATTAAGAATTTATAAAGACTAATAACTTACTAAATAAAATAAAATAGAATTATTAACTATTAAAATTTAAATAGGGTGGAAAGCCCTTTCCTTCGGATGTTGCTTGGAGGTCAGCAAGGCAAATAAAAAATAAGCGCAGACGGAGGATAAATCGGAGAAAGAGAAATCAATGACAAGAGAAAGAAAATGTGACAAGCTGGAGAACTCTGAATGCCAGGAGGAAACTTTCTTCATTATAGGTCGGGGAAATATACCCGTAATTGCATATTGCATCCTATGCTTTGGAAGGAAAAATTACAGGGACTGCAGGAAGGGAAAACAGGGACAGAAAGACATAAAATTATTTTTTGACATTAAATAAAATTAATTTAAAGAGCTGCGCACCAACGAGAGTACTACGCGCTCTATAATACAATTTATTTATTTATAACAAAATTTTTAATCTCCTCAACTCTAAAACTTTATCAGACAAAGTTCGTGAAGAAGGAACTAATATTAAATGAGCAATGTTCAAGGAAGGTATAACAATTAATAAAGAATTAAATCAAGGTACTGTAGATAGTACCTAAAATGTTATTAAAATAGACAATAAACTACTAGAATCTTATTCGATCTAAGTAATTTACGTTTATCTAATATTTCCACTAACACCCTGATTATAAAAAAGAACTGGTACATATCTAAAGAGATTCATAAGGGACTAAATATATTGCATATATTAGGGAGGACTTCCTGGTGAAACGCAAGAATCTAAGAAAATAAAAATAGGATATGTAAATATAAGCTCAATAGCTAGTAAACAGGTGGCATTATAATAATTCATCCTTGATAATGAATTTGACGTTTTTTTAATAAATGAAACATGAACATAATAAACATATTGCCCAATTGTTATAGAACAATATCGTACCTATTAATAAAACGCAAATAAACGTGCTGGCGGAGTATGTCTATTAGTAAAAAAGTAACTTGATTCTTGTTAAAATGAATTAGATTTCTCAAATCTTCCTGGACATTTAATAAGCGTGAGAGTTAAAAATAGAAATTGCATCATGTTTTTTGCCTACAAATGAAAAATCAAATATTTATAAGGACACTGCATATGAATATCTTAATAATATCATAAAAAATAAAGACCAGAACCCTACTATCCTTTGTGGCGACTTTAATGTCTTACTTTCTTGCTACGGTAATAATTCATCACAAATCAATAATAATACTTAAAGATTACTAGACTTTATAGAAGCAAATGATTTAATAATTTTAAATGATTAAGAGTCCAACACATTTATTCATAGAGTGAATAATTAATGCTATTGTAATGGCTACTTCTTGGCAACTTAACATTTAAATTCCGATGATTTCGTTGACTATAAAGTTATCCAAGATTCGGGTTTGCATACTGATAATTTTCCACTAAGTATTACATTAAATTATAATTTAAAAAGAAATGAAATAGATTAACAATAACGATTACTCTTTAAATTTTTAAATTATAGGATCTGAACACGAGAAACTATTTTTGGGATAATTTTATCAATTCTAGTAACTTGGTTAAAAAATTGTTGAAAATTAGTATCAATTCATCTGTGATCTGAGATTGCGCTTGGATCTTAAAATCAAAGAAAAAACTATTATCAATTACCAAGTTACTTAGCTACGTTATTTGTTCAAGCAAAAAAGGATAATATTGCATATTAGAACCCATTAACTTTGTATGGACATCATAATTAAGAAGTTGCCAAAATTTACTAGCTTAAAATTTAATCTTATATGCATTATCTTCACAAATTTTGGAATAAAAAAAATAAAAAGCTAAGGAAAAACATAAAAATCTTAACAAAAATGCTTAAATAATGTTTAAACAAGCTTAGAATCTAATAAGCCCAAAAATTCTTAATTAGATGAATTTTAACTTTAAATAAAAACAGCAATTTATTGAAAATTGGGAAACTAACATTTTTGATAAATATTTGAAAATAAGTAAGATAGATTTTTACTTCTCAAATAGAAAAATAGATGGAATATTTAGAAATAAATCTTTTATCTTAAATTAGGAATTAAGTCATTTATAAAATATGCCTCTTTTTACGTGATTTGAAATTAAAAAAATTATATCTTAGCTTGCAAATAATAAAGCTACAGGTAATGAGGGTCTAAAGCTGAGCTTATTAAATATGGAGGTTAAGATTTGCATTAAATTATTACAAGTTTCATTAATAAAATGCTTAGAACATTTAAAATACCTAATGCAATGAAAAAATAAACACTCTTCCGATTTTCAAAAAGGGAAACGAAAATAATTGATGTAATTGACGACATATCGCTTTATTGAATTGCCTACTTAAAATTTACGATAAAACACTAATATAATCACTTTAAAATTCTATTTATGAACGAAACATTTTACATCCAACCTAATTTGGATTTATTCGTAAACGCTTCACTACTTAGCAAATTTGAACTATTTAGTAAACTATAAACTTGCATCGTAGATGATCTCATAAAAAGTAATTAATTGCTACTTTAATAGATGTAGAAAAAATGTTCGATAGCATATCTAGGAAATTACTTTTTGATCATCTTAGAAGACTTAGGTTACCTTTGACCTAATATGGCACTAGAATCTTTTTATGATAATGTTGATGCTAAATTTATAATTGATTTATATCTTACAAGAACAATTAAATATAACAATGGATTACTATAAGGAAGTAGTCATGCACCTGTACTTGCAATTTTTACTATGATATTGTTATAAGATATTTAGAAGATAATCAGAAGAAATTAGGATTTCAAATATTATCTAAAACTTTCGTAGTACGAGCCTTTGCTGACGAATTAATCCAAATATCCTCTTCCTAGAAAAATGCCTAAAATTTATTACAAGCTACATCTACAGTTTTTGATTTAGTAAAACTTACAATTAATGTAGATAAATGTGAAGTAATAGAATTCTTGAAAAAAAAATGAAAATAAATCTAACCTTCTATTACTCTAAAGCTCAATGGAATTTCAATTGCTTAAAAAGATGAAGTTAACTATTTAGGATATTAGTTAGGAATAAAATAAAATTACAAATTACATTGTACAGCAGTAGCTACCAAACACAGAGTAGCTATTTAAAAAGCTACTGCAATAATTTCCAAATATGTTTAGTATCCCCTCTCAGCTTCAAAATTCTTTATAGAACTTTTATTTTGCCTAAAGTTTAATATGGAAGTGATATTACTCCGTGAGCTATTATTTCTGGAATTAAAAGAATAAAAAGCAAGATAGCAAAATCGTAAAGGTTTATTTCAAGATAGGCGTTTAGATCTTAAGAATTCACATTCAATAATTCATGCTTTATTGACGTAAACTGGCTTCCTTTTACATAAGGTAACCCAAAAGTTAATGCATTTTTATTAAAAATTGATATAAATAAATAAATTCTATTATAGAGCGCGAAGCACTCTCATTGGTGCGCAGCTCTTTAAAAAAAAATGTTTCATACTGACAAGAATGTTTGTTACTGATAAAATTATCAGATACTGGTAGACCTTGTACAATACTGGTATAATTATTCAGTACTGATAAAAATGTTCAATACTGATATAATTTTAGAATACTCGTAATCTTTAATACTTGCTGGAGGCCCAAGGACATGGCAGGATTGTGTCTCATTGCATCACCAAAGCAGAGGACGATTTGTGTCAATTATGGGTACTTAAATTCCCCACCTCTGATGAGCTCGCAATATTATTTCTTTTTCGTTCCAGAATTAAAAATAAACGAAGCCAAGCCAAGTCAAGTCAGTGTCGAAGGTCTAAGAATCTTATGTCTCGAGGCCAAGCCAAAGGAAGACATAAAGTCGATTATGGGTACTTAACTTCCCCAACCTCTGATGAAGATGACCTTGTTGTTCACCTTCGAACAACTATGGCGGTTTTAAAAAATAATTTATATATAATACAGCAAAGAAAATCCTAACTCAAACACTACTTTTTTATTAGAAAAATGCACTAAATTTAATTTACCATACTAGAAAAATATAAATAATGTATCGATTTGTATAATTTTGAGACATGTCACATGTTTAGAATAATATAGATTTTTATAAACTCAAGGAATAAAAAATAAAAAATAAATTCTTAATGGAATGTCTCTCTAGAAATACACTTATACCAACAGCAAAAAGAATTATAGACTAAATATAAAATAATTTAAGTGTTTTTCCTGAAAATACTTACACTAAATATAATAAACACTATATTAGAGAGACTATTTCCATCTATAAACTGAGAAATGTTTCTTATAATTTTCAATAAGAACTCAGTAATCGCTACATTAACGTTAGATATAGTATTATTTGCTTATGTGGCTAAGATTTTGATGAAACTGATCTTATTTTTTATTGCTAATAAAATGCAGAAATTATTGATGAATTCGAAATTCATAAAGCTCTTAAAGAAAAAGACAAAAAGAAACTAATTCTTTATGACTAAAACTATATAAACAAACATTTCTCAAAAAATCAAATTCCTAAAATAGACAAATTCATCAAAAATTTTAATTCCAATATACTAAAAAAGTGTCTTGAAATGTTTAAACTACAAGATGAGTTATTAGAAGAGTTTCTAGAAGAAAAAAAAGAAAATATTAATCAAGAAAATTAAAAAAAATATATGATAGAGAAAGAGCTAGAAGAAGCTTGATTGACATTTACAAACTTTTATATTTCAACATATTTTTAATATTTATAGTCTAAACTATATCTATTGGAACTATATCTCAATATTATTAAATATTGAAACTATTATATTTTAATTAATTAATTAATTGGAAATCATGCAGTTTAGATCATTAAGAGTTGTAATAGATGGACCTTTTTGCGCTTAAAATCTAAATCCTGGAGAATGAACTGCATTTCCTTAAACTAAAAAATTACATGTGATAACGTATGTTAATGTTCAGAAGAAAATTGCTCCTAAACTAAGAATCAACATTGGATGGATGATTATGTCAATTAGCAAAGAGGAATAACTCTATATTTGAAACATACTCAATGACGAAATAATAATACAAGAAAAATGAAAAGGAATAGATGGAAAATTAATGATAAAAAGCGATAAAGTTCCGCAATGATGTAAATTCCATTACACGAATGTAGAATATAATCACCTGCAAAAAATTAGAAGTGAATTAATGGAACAATTCATACAAGGAATACCAAACTATCCAATATTCAACATGCATAGAAAACAGGAAATATGATACTTATTTAGGCTACGGGCCAAATGTAATGGAGCAGCATAAGCAATGAAAGAAAGAAATCTAATAGAGATTGAAGCATGCTAATTCTGCAATTATAGAAAGGAAGATGAGATCCATATAATAGAAGATTGCGGATAATACAAAGAAGAAAGAGAATAGTTAATAGAAAATATCGAAAACATAAATATCAGTAATAACTAATAAAAATAAGCCTTCTTAAACCTCAGACTTGAAGAAATAGTATGAGGAAATTACAAATTCGAAAATCAGATACGAACTCTACAATAAATAAAAAGAAAAGAAATAGATTTTCACATTAAAAATTTTCTGAGAGACATATAAGAGAAAAGAAAATGGGGTTATATTTAAAAAATTCTTCCTTATTAGAAAAAAATGAGTAAAAACTACAGAACAGGACCCAACGAGCATATTTGAATTTATAATCATTTATCAAGAGGACAAAAAAAATGATTTAGCAACTTTATAACAATTCTAAGAAAATGTAGAAAGGAACTTGCGATGCCCTCAGAAAAGACTAACAGATAGCTTAACTATCTAAAGGCAAATGAAAGAGTTGGAAAAGTAATAGAAATAGAATTCTACTGTTTTAAAAAGACCTAATGATGAAGATTGACTCTAACTATTCAGATCAGGATATAATGAATCTATTGGAAGAAAATTTAGAAGATTCTGGTCTGATAAGATAATTTCCAAGAATACTCTTACTTTTTATTTTCTATTAATTTATGGTCAAAATATCAATGGGGAAACCACGTAAATTAATTGATTGGTTAATTCATTCATCCATAAACTCTTTCTTCAACATTTATAGTTTTTTTTTGAATTTTTTAATTTTTTAATCTTAATCGGTTGTTCATTTCTACACTTTTTTTTTCTTTTACTTTTAAATTTCTATTTTTTTTTCGTTTCATTTATAACTTTGTTATGTGGTCGATTTATATGCCTTTTATCATCTAAAGTAGATTTAATTTTTTCATTGCTTATTTCTTTTTCTTTTAAGATTTCTGATAATTTCCTTTTTCAATCATCATTTTTTCTGTTTTTTCTCTATTATAGCCATTTGATTTTATAATTTTTTCTTATTTTCTATTTTTTTGTGGTCTTATATTAAAATCTATCTGATTTGTTTACATGCTTTAAGTGTTGTTAGTCTGATCTTATGAAGTACTTCAAAAAGAATTTAATTTTCTTTAATGGGAGTAAAATTTTATTGTTATTTTGTTATAAATAAATAAATTGTATTATAGAGCGCGTAGCACTCTCGTTGGTGCGCAGCTCTTTAAATTAATTTTATTTAATGTCAAAAAATAATTTTATGTCTTTCTGTCCCTGTTTTCCCTTCCTGCAGTCCCTGTAATTTTTCCTTCCAAAGCATAGGATGCAATATGCAATTACGGGTATATTTCCCCGACCTATAATGAAGAAAGTTTCCTCCTGGCATTCAGAGTTCTTCAGCTTGTTACATCGGCTTTCTCTTGTCATTGATTTCTCTTTCTCCGATTTATCCTCCGTCTGCGCTTATTTTTTATTTGCCTTGCTGGGCCTCCAAGCAACATCCGAAGGAAAGGGCTTTCCACCCTATTTAAATTATATATATTATAATAATTTAAAATATGGACGGTGAGTCTTAAGCTAGTCTCTAGCTTGAGACTCAATATCAGAAAAAGCGAGTCTTATTCTGTAGTTTGTGCCTCATAAGCTCTCCTATTCACTATGCCGTCAATTTGGATAGTAGCTTGGTGGAAAGCGAGGCATAGCTGAGGCAAAAATAAACTAAGATTTTTAACTATAGAAGATACTCAAGACTGATTTTTGTACTAGAATGAGAATTCCTTAAGAATTTAAACTCCGGCCTTAGACAGAGTCACAAGAATAGAGAGAAGAAGGTTTCGCATTTGTGAATTAAAACAAGCAGAAAAGAGTATCAAGACTATATTATTAAAACATTAATCCGTGGATAGCCTATAATGGCAGATCCACGTTAATTAATTAATTAATTTATATTATTATCTGTTCACTTTCTCTTTCATTTTTATATTTAATATTGCGTTTAGCTGGAGGAATTTAAATTCCATCTTTTTCGTGTTTTCTTTTGCAAGGATTTGATTATTTAATAACAGTGCGATTCTAGTTTTCTATATAATTAATGTTTGTTTAGCTCATTTAATCTTTTTATCAAGGCTTGGTTTTTAGATCAAATAATTCTTTCGTTAATTACTTATTAATTTCTTATTATTTTCTTAAGTTTTACTAAAAATTTTAATTGCTACAAATGAAGTTCATATTTAGCTAATGAAAGAATTACTAGAGTTTTATATAATTCTCATCAAGCAAACTTGTCTAGCAAAATTGATTATATTATTCGATTTTTATTGTACTAGATGAAGCATTTGAACATTAAACTTTAACTTATATTTTTTTATCCTCTTATATTATCTGTTTAAAGCTAATTTTATGTGAATTTACTTCTGTTTAAATTTGCATTTCAACTTGAATTATTTTTTGTATTTGTAACTGATAAGTATAAATGATTGTATTATTTTCTAATTCTCTTTGTTTTTATATTAATATATCTTAAATTATATTTTATTTTCATGGTAAATCTGTTTTATACATCATATATTACTTATTTCCATTTTAATATTGCTTTTCTTATTCTTTACTCAAATATTAAATTTAATTCTTTAGCATTAAACACTAATCAGTAGATTATTGATTTAAATATTAATAATTTCATAATTAAGCTTCAGTGTTTATTTTTTATTAATAAGCTTCTTAAATTTCTTGTTAGATATGCTTTAATGCTTATTCTTATTATTTATATAATTCAATTTAAACTTGCATGAAGTTTAAATCTTTATGGGCTAGTATATCACTAGATTATAAATTAGTTGTGTTTATTTATGACTTTTAATTAGTTCTGTTTAAGTAAATTATTCATTACTAAGAGTTTATTCAATATATTTCTTTATTTCATCTGTTTAAATTAACTCTTCTTTTTAGCTATCATAATTTGTTTATATTGATTATTCATTTCTTGCAGAAATACTTATACCAGTCTAGACAATTTAATTAATAAGGCAAATTCAGGAATTTGCTTAAACTTCTTTATCTAAAAATTATATTTAATTTGTTGCAAAATTTAACTGCTTAGACCTTATTTTTAATTATTATTACTCTTATAGATCTAACATTAGCATCTAATTTTCATTTTTGATTTCCTTGATTTTCTTAGTAATTTTATTTATATAAGTCTTATACTATTCAAAGGTTGCTTCATAAGAACTTTTCATGTCTTAAATATTTTGATTATTTTATGTAAGAATAGTGTTTAGTTTTTCTAAAGAATTGTTATTATATATAAAAAAATATAAAATGGATGTCGGCCGCATCAGACAAATTAGTAAGTAATCTGGTGCAGAGTATATTGCATTGCGAGAAATCTCACACTAGATGCCACCACGGGGAATGGTGGATAAGCTCCGTTGAGACATACCTAACTTACCCCGAGGGTTCTCTCTAGCAGTATGAAAGTTTGACTGACGGGCCTTCTTATTACCGACTTAATAACTATCTCTTATTTGGACCTTATTCAAGAAGACTGAAGCATTTGATTCAAGATTTTAGAATAAATTTTAATAAGAAGATTCCCCATTTGGAGAAGCTGACATTACTCATCGGACCTCTAGAATTTTAACAAGAAACATGAGAACATTTTTCTTAATATTAAATATTAATATTGAAAGAGCTGCGCGCCAATGAGGTGCTACGCGCTCTATAATCATTTTATTTATTTGTTTATTTATCTATTAATTTTTATATTTTAATCTTGAGTTTTTTTACTTCATTTAAAAGTATTTCATTTTATTTTTCAACTTAAAGAGTATCTTAAATATTCATAATATTATTTACTGCTTTTAACTGGTTAGAGAATGAATTATCAAAAGTATCTTAATATGTAGAGGATATTTTTGATAAGAGTGTTGAGACTGAGGTACAAATCTAGTTTTTTTTATCTATTAATATATTTTTGAATCTTTAGAATTCTTGTTAGTTAATTTCCAGTTCTTAAGGAATTTCGAAGTAATTTTAACAGAATTCGAAGGATCTTGTTAACTGGAGATTAACTACAACTATTTAGTAAAGCTCTTAACAAGTTTATAATATGCTCTACGGATTTGAGTTGAAATGAATCAGGATAAATTTTTAGAAAGAGTCGAGCATCTGCTTATGCTCATTTAATTAGATGGCAGCTTCTTTATTTTTAGGTAAAGAAGAGTCGTCAAGATTTTAATCCCGCGATATTTAGAAATCATTAATTTTTTTACATTTCCAATTTATTGAAAGAGTTATTTCCTATAGCTTCCTCTATGAATGGAATACACTCGCTTCCATAACCAAATATTTGATTTATAAAGAATTTTATTATTATAGAAGCATTATATAGAGTGATTCTTTAATTTGGTAACAATATATGTGATATCAAATGTAACGTTGAAGAATGTCTATATGATTGAGGTGACTGTGCTACTTGTGATTCAAAATAATTATGTTAAGTACGAAAACTTGAATATCAAAAAAGTGATTGGGAACGCTTCAATTTCGAATGCCAATATGATTTAAATTCCTAAGATTGCTTGGATAAACTTGAAGTTAGTTGTAATAACTTGGATCCAAATACATAAGAATTATTATAAGATTCATAAAAAGTATGCTAATACTAATTTCTGGGAGATGGAAAATGCTAATAATAATGTTTAACTAAAAGTTGTATGTTCGACATATATGATTGCTGCAATTTAAACTTTACGAAATGTGACTATACTTAAATAAATAATGGCATATGCGAGCCAGAGTGTAACATTCCAGAATGTTATTACGATTAATTTTGATTGCTAATATAGTTAGAATTGTCCATGCTCGTAAGAAGAACTTGGCAACGGAATTTGCAAATTAGCATGTAATACCACCCTTTGCAGTTATGACTGAGGAGATTGCCTTACTTAAAGTGTCTAACTTTGCAGCGATGATTTGCTATATAATAATGAATGTGATCAAGAATGCAACTAAGAGCAATTTGACTACGATAATAATGATTGCATATGCTATATAGACTAAGAAAATAGTCTTTTATGCAATAAGCTAAATGATATAAACAATGGTAAATGTGATTTATAATGTTACAATAGCATGTGTGACTTTGATGGAGTAGACTGCTTAAATAATTAGAAATGTTACTGTCCAGAATCTATGCTGAATAATAAGAAATGCGATATATAATGTAGCATTCTATCCTGTAATTATGATAACGGAGAATGTGATTGTGGAAGTTTAGGATGCAACTTAATGTAAAAAGGTAATGGAATATGCGAAGAAATATCTAATACAGAAGAATGTGACTATGATGGAGGCGATTGCGAATAACAACATAAACCAGAAGACTACTGTAGTGTAGATTGTCAATGAAAAAATATAGGAGATGGTGTATGTTCCTAAGTTTGCTTCAATAAAGATTGCAATTGATATGGTTCTGATTGTTATTGTGATATGAATAAGCTATGCTTCATTAAACAACTCGGAGATGGTTGATGCGACTTACAATGCAATATCGAGGAATGCTAATTTGATAAAGATGATTGCAAAGAATATTTATCAAATAAAGTTTAAAGAGAAATCCAGGATGAAAATTAATGTAGCCGGGGATGCACTTAAGATATGCTCAATAATAATGAATGCGATTAAGAATGCTTTACTTACTTGTGTGGATGGGATTTAAATGCATGTTATAATGAATTTTGGGATACTGTTTGTTTTAGTAGATAGCTTTAAAATGGATGGTGTGATGCTCTTTGTAACAATCCTTAAAACAATTTTGACTAGGGAGATTGTGAGTAATATAATAAGTATATTTAAATGAACTCCACACATTGTTAACCTTAATGCAAATGAGATGAAATAGGAGACGGCGATTGTCAATGAGAATGCTTTCACATTTTTTGTGGATTTGATGGTGGAGATTGCTAAAATTAAGCATGCGACAAAGAAGGAAAATGCTTAGGAAAAGAAATAGGTAATGGCATTTGCAATTAGTAGTGTTATAATAGCGATTGCTTTAACAATCTTCTAGATTGCTAAGAGACTAGCTAAACAATAACATAATCTAATGATTAATATTGCAATAAAGATTGCAATTGAAATCAAATTGGTAATTGAAAATGCGAATAAAAGTGCAATAACATATAATGCAATTTTGATAGTTAAGATTGCTTGACTTGTGATTTAAAATAGCAATGCTTTTTTTACTATATTAATGATAATATTTGCGATGATTAATGTGATATTGAAGAGTGTTCAAATGATTTAGGGGATTGCTTATATCATATAAAAGTATAAAAAATAAAAAAATAACTTTTCAAGAAGAATAATGCTAAAAACTTGGATGTAAACTATATTGACTTGGAGATTCTATATGTGATGAAGAATGCAATATTGAGATGTGTCTCTATGACAGATCGGATTGTAGTACATGTCCTGATATGTGTCCTTAGAGTTTTTTTAGAGACTCTATATGCGATGTGAAATGCAATATACCTGAGTGCAGATAAGAAAATAAAAATTGCTAAGATTATCCTAGTTAATTCAATGAATCAGCATGTAAGAAAAATAAATGTGGCTTAAATAATTTGGAAAACTTGATCTGTGACTAGGAATGTAATATTATAGAATGTGACTATGATAATAGTGCATGCAAGCTTTTTAAATTATATGAAAACTCAACCTAATATTATGAAGACGTTTATCGATGCTCTAAGAGTTCAATATAAGAAAAACTAAATAGTCCATCTGGATATTTTAACATTGCAGTTATCTTATTGGTAATTCTAATGCAAATAAGCTTTATTCTATATAAGCAATGTTTAAGAAAATAAAAGGCTTCAGTTAATCCTAACTGCGAATAGTTAGCTTTTAAAAATAGTAATTTTTTATTTTAGAAGTCAATATTATAAGGAAAGGGGAGAACATTTCATATGATCTGTACTAAGACTCAAAATATTCTAAAATATTATAAGAAATTTTTCCAAATGACGAGAAATATGTTGGTTTCTAAACTTGTTAGGATACTCTAATATCTTAAAGAAAGGATTAACAAGAAAAAAAGGCAAATTTATAAAGCGAAATAGAAGCTATTGATATCACCCAGGAAAATATCAACAGGTCTAAACAAAAATAAGTGTCTTTTGATTAAGAAATGCAATTAGAATTTAATGATTATAAGCATGATAATACAAGTTAAAAATAAATAAAAAAGGAAGAAAGTATGGAGAGAAGCATAAAAAATTAAAAAGAACAGTATATAAATTAAAGGGTAAGAAGAGAAAATAAAGATTTTGGAGAAGTGATTGATCTAGAATGACAAAAAATTTAAACTCTATTATTAAAATTAATATTTCTTTTTATTATTATTTATAATTTATTTTAAATAGGGAGGAAAAATCCTTCCAATGTGATCAATGAAAACTCTGTCATTATGAAGTAACCTTTGTGAAAACAGGAAAAAGGATCTAGTAGTATCTAAACTAGACAAAGCCGAAATATCAAGTAACATATGTTGAACGATACCAGATGCTAAGGTTTTTTAGGGAAGCACTCCAACACTGGCTCTATGGGAGATAAGAATTTTCAAGAGATGCTAGCACAGGGAAGACTGAAATGTAGTATTTTTTTAAACTTTTAAAAATTTTAATTAAAGAACTGCGTGCCATCGTGGTACTACGCAATCTATAATCTCAGTTTTTTTAATTAAATTCTAAGAATTTAAATTAATTAAGCAATTGCTTTATTATATTTTAAATAGATATTTTCATATATAATACATCCTGCTTTATAACTTTATAGATATTATATTGTAATATCAAAGACTCGAAGTATATTTCTATTGAAGTAATTAGTTTGAAGAGTGAGTATATAAACTTTATTTTAGCAATATCTTAATTACTCTTAGTCCTTTTTATCTATTTTTATTTATAGAAAAAGGAGTTAATTAAAAATACACAAACTAAGATTAATTAGATTCTGTATTATGAAGAATATACTTATCTAATACTTATTTAAGTCATACCTCTTAATATAATTACCAAAAAACTTTTTCCATTTAGTCCTAGTTAATAGTTTTATGGATTCTTGCACTTCATTTATTTTTTTCTTAGCTAGTCATCTGTTTCCACAGTGATAATATTACTAAGAATATTCTTTCCAAGCTAAATTTTTTGATGTATTAAAAATCTCATATAAAATAAGGAAAAAATAACTAAGAGAGTCTAGAAAATATTTTAAGAACTTAACTACTTGATATTTGGAAGATAGACAAAACCATCAGTTTATTATAGAATGAATCTAAGGTACTATAATCATAATCAATAATAAAACTTTTTTCTTAGGATAGATTTAAAGTAGATTAATGATTGCAGTTAATATATAGCTAAAAGGTAAAATAATAAGTAAATCTTAGAATGAACTTTTAGTTCTGGTTTATTATTAAGTATAAACTCTTAAATTCTGCTTGATTATCTTCTAAAATAAAGAATAGGCTTTATTTTATTTGATAAGCTGCTTAGATACTTTATAAAGAAAGCTGTTGAAGTAAATGCTTTGCTTTTATATAAGACAGAATAAAAGAAATAGTTTAAATGATAATCAAGCGATTTAATACCTAGAATTACTAAATATTTTTGTGGCTTTCATCTATGGATTTTATTCCCTTCAAATGATATAAATTCTGAGCATTTTTACTGTAATCTTTCTTAAATTTCCGGACTTAAAATCCTTATAAATAAAATTGGAAGTTTTTTCTGGCAAAGTGTTTTGTTCTGGTGTGTTGTTTGCTTCTTTAATAAAAGTCTAATTTAATTAATTTGTCTCTTCTTGCTTTTTCTCATTTTTCTATTTACCAACATTTTCATCAGATTAAATCTAGCTTTATTAAATAGTAATTTGTCTTTTAGGATGAATCTTTTTGATCTTAACAGGTGATTTAATTTAAATTTTTTAAATTACTGCTTTTATCCCAATAAATGACTTAGCATGTTAATATTTGCGGCAGGCTTAAATGCAATCCTAGAAAAAAAGTGTTGTCTTGCTTTTTTCTAAGCAAATCTTAGAGTAATTTTTGTAAATGATAAGTAAAATACCATTCACTTTGCATATTCAACTTGATAGCAAAAGAACTACTCATATATCTAATTCTTTGCTTACGATGTCTTAGATAAAATAGTAGAATGTTCATCCTATCTAAGCGCAGTGCATTCTTCCATAATTATAAGTCTTATATTTATCATAGCTAATGAGAATAAGCTAAATAAGATTATAAATAAGATAGCATAAATCTTTTAGTGCTTATAATATAGTGATTACTACAATAAAACTGGAAAACTTTGCAAAATTGCTTACAAAGTGAGGCAATAAACTGGCTGCTTTTTACAGTTTCTATCTAAATTTTCTATGCTAAAGGTCTTAAGAAGCAGATGGAGGAAATATAAAAGAAAAAATATTCTGAACCAATAATAACCAAATTTTTATGATCTTTCTACCAACATAAAATATAACAATTGCTCTATGTAAAGCTTTCTTAAATCCAAGATTATCTATTTACATATGCAGTTTCTATACAGTTATAGATATCACTTATTGTAAGAAGAACTTGAACAAACTTATTTAGCTTAGTATTGAAAAAAACAAAAAACAAAAAGAAATTTAGAAATTCACTTTCATTGCTTTTCTTTTAGTTCTTATCTTTTAGCTTTTTCATTTCGTCTATCTGTATATGGAAAATATTATTACTAATAGAGTTCAGAATAATTTTATGTTCAAGAACTTAAAATCATTTTTACGATCTGTAAATAATAGCTATTTTGGTTCAGTTGTAAATTTAGAAAATTCTTACTTATAAAAATAACATAAAAGCATCTGAATAAATTGTCCTAACAAAACCTGGAAACGCTGTTTTGTTAGATAGTATAGCGTTTGTTGTCCTTGCCCCTACTACTGGTATAAAATTATTTTGTTAATACAGGTACAAAAGCAAATTTTACAACATTTAGGAAGTAAAAGGAGCTAGCATTACAACTCCTAGATAGTCTTTTTATTCTTAAAATTTTTACTCAATATAATCAACATTCCACTTTGTAGTTCCAAATCCATACCCGTTTGCTATTAAGTTGAAGTTCTGCAAAATCTAATATCTTACATTAATTTCCATAATTCCAAGTTCAATTGCTTGAATGACCTTTACTAGGTAAGTGCCTAAGTAACATCTGGATTCGTATAATTATTCGAGTAAGATACTTCTATTTAAACTTTATTTACAGGAGGAGCGAACATCAAGAAAAATAACTTGCTATGTGAATACTATTGATCTACTTTCTAGATCTATTTTGCCTATATTTCTTAGTTAGCTTTTATTATAGGTTATATATTATAAAATTATACTCCTTTTAAATTTCTTTCTTCACGAAACTTGAGACTTCTTTACTTTCATAATTTTACTTTTAGAATGCTAATATTTAATTAAATGTTTTAACTAAATAATCTAGCTATAGAAACTCAGCAGATATTAATAAACCTAGAGAATTAAAAATAAATTAATTAGATTAGTTCTAAGTCTTATTGCTAATTTGATTTCTGTATGTTTCTAGGAATTAATTTTATCCAAATATTCATTAGTAATTTCGAGCGTCAATTGGTAAATCAGTATCCATCCCAATCAGCTTTTTTGAGATCAACACCATTAATATAAAGCATGAAAATGCTTAGGTCTTAGATTTTTAGTATATCTCCAAAGTAAGAGTTATTTTCCTTTATATTGATTATTTAATGAATTAAGTATCTCAACTTTACTTCAACTCGAGCATTTACAAAAGTTTTTCTAGAATAGGATATAATTAATAGCTCTATAAAATTTCTATTCTTCTCCATTTATAATACGTAGCAAGATAAAAATTGTCTCTGCTTCTTTAGTTTACTCAGGATCTGTAAAAGTTATGTAATTCCATAAGCTTCTATACTTTTACTACCTACAACCACTAGAACTATTTTCCTTTTACTATCCTCTTTTGATATCCTAAGAGACAAAATCCTTGATTAAGTAATATCAATTACTAAGTCTTAATTATCCAGTCAAGTTACATTCGAAAATGTATCTTCTATTAGAAACTAATTCCTAACTAATATCTTTTCTACTCCTGACTCATATTTTCTCTATTTCACTTCTTAAAATCTAATTCCTACTGCAATTTGTCACTTTCCTCACTATACAAAATACTAATAAATCTCGAGAGATAGATAAGAGAGGATAAGTACTAAGATTAGAATTAGCTTAATTATTTATAATTTAAATTAGAATTAAAAACTCATTGATATACTTCAACCTATTCTAACTAAAGCTAAGAAAAAGGTTTTAAGAACATTTAGAAATTTGGTTAGTAGTATAAAAGGAAAATAAAAGTGAGGTATATATGTATCTATTATCTTTCAATAATAAAATTTAGAATATATAAGTATATTTCTATCTTATATCTCTATTCTAGATAAATTAGTGCTTTTTATTGGAAAATGTTAGGTTTGTGAAATTAGAAAATTTGAAGTAGCTGGTTCATTACTAAGTTTTATAATATTCTTTTCTTTAAGAATTGTTTTTATTAACCAGATTATTAAAAGATTGACGAACCATATAGAAATAGCATTGTAGATATATGGGTATAAATTAATATGATTGATAGTAGGATAAAAATGAAAGTTCAATAACATACTTGTTGATTTATAATTTTAATGTGTATACTTAATCCTAAATTTAGAATTGCAAGCTTATCTAAAATATTTCTATAAAGCAGGTATTTTATTACTATATGTAAGGAGATTATTTAATTCATTTATTCAGCATTTATTTGATCCCATAATAGCTATTTTAGCAAGATTATGTAAATAATTTTTTCTTCAATATTTCATGTAAAGTTAAGTGAATAAATTATGTATTTGAAGATTTTAACTAAGCAAGCATATAAACTATTAATCAAAAAAGTTTTTAAGGTCAATAATGCTTTTCATTCAACTATTGAAGGATTTAAATCAGTAATAAAAACAGTATTCATTTAGTTTAACTTACAATATTGCTTACGCTAATAAATTTTATAATAACTTGCAAAATATAGCAATACCGTAATCTAGTACTTATATTATCAATTTTCTCATATTTCTTAGATCATATTTGAAATTCCTTTCTTTTAGAAACTTATTATTTTATTTTATTTTGGTAAGTTAGTAAACTACTAATTCTTTAACTTAGACACCAAGGAATATTCTAATTAAGCGCTTATTAATAACTTAATGTATTAAGATATAAAAGCTTCTAACAGATAATAACTAAATATTTATTTTTAGATATCTAATTATTGTTAAAAGCTTTATTGATTCTAATATAGTTAATTTGCTTTCTAGTCACTTTATTTCAAAATGAACAATTTATAAAATACTTCATGAGATATCTAAGAAAGTATTCTAATAAGTTTTTAAATTTAAGTTATAAATGTAATTGGATTTAAAGATTACTATACAATAGTTCCATCTATATTAATAAACCTTATCTAAGCTATATCTAAATGCTTTTTTAATATAAATAGAGGTATCTTAAACGTTTAGTTGTCATAATTAGTTTCTTTTATTTTATTTTTTATTATTTAAATAAATTTAATAAAAAATGCAACTTTTGCACTAGTACATAACTCAAAAAAATTTCTGATATTATACTAGAAATTAAAAAAAAATTGAACTCTAGTACTTATTTAAAAAAATTAATATACTATACTTAAAAATTTAAAATTTTCTTAGCTCTAACTTTATTTTAAAATAAATTTAAACTTTTATTGAATAAAATTTTCTAAGTTCATAGAAAAAATCCGATGCCTAAAATTTTCTCTTTGACTTTTATTAAGACATAGAATACTCTTAATTAGAAAAAATTTTACAATTTTAAATTCTTAAATATAAAAATTAAATAGTTTAACTTCATAGAAATCACTTGATGTATCTCTATCTGTCCTCAGCACTCATAGTAATATTGCTCATTACACAATTCTAAAATTGCAGACCATAGTTTGCATATATTTTATTCCAGTCCGTCTAAATAATTAAATGCTAAATTCAAACTTACCTATTATTAGTTATTAGACTATACTACATTCAATAACCTTCCCATATTCCATCTTCGGAAATTGTAATCTTTCGATTAAGTATTATAGAATGTACTTCCATTACTTGATACTAACCATTGGTTGTCCTTAGATAATGATAAACTACCCACACCGTCTGTATGACCCATTAACACACATATACACTATCCATTATTGGTATTTCAGATTCTTATTGTCTTATCATGAGATCCAGATAAAATATACTTACTATCACTCGAGAATATTACCGAATACACATAAGAAGTATGTCCCGAAAAGACACTTATACAAGATAGAGTTTTTATGTTCCATAACCGAAGAGTTTAGTCATATGATCCAGATACTATGTAGTTAGAATCACTGGATATAGCCACAGATCATACATCATTAGTGTGACCACTCATGGTCTTACAAGTACCTGTCTTGACGTCCCATAGTCTCACCGTCTTATCAGAACTTCCCGATACGATGAACTCTGAATCACTAGATATAGCCGTAGCTCTTACATAACCTGTGTGACCACTCATGGTCTTACAGGTACCTTTCCTGACGTCCCATAGTCTCACCGTATTATCTCCACTTCCCGATACGATGAACTCTGAATCACTAGATATAGCTACAGATAATACATAATCTGTGTGACCACTCATGGTCTTACAGGTACCTGTCTTGACGTCCCATAGTCTCACCGTCTTATCATAACTTCCCGATACGATGAACTCTGAATCACTGGATATAGCCACAGATCGTACATAATGTGTGTGACCACCCATGGTCTTACAGGTACCTGTCTTGACATTCCTCTGTCTCACAGTATTATCTCCACTTCCCGATACGATGAAGTCACTATTTGGTGAGATGGCCACGGATGTGACAACGTTTGAGTGTTCAGTGAAAATGTGTGGATGTTCTGTGATTATGGAAGTTAGATTAGTATTAGAGAGGTCGCAATTGATGAACTTAGTGTTGCGAAGGTTGGCTGATGTGAGATTTGAATTATTGAATTTGCAATTTGTAAAGGTAGTGTCCGATATATCAGAGTTAGATAGGAGGATGTTTTGAAAATCTTGATTAGTGAATGTAAATCTCATGTAATTTAACATTGTTAATGAATTGGAAGCTATTTAAGATATTCCTTATTGCGACTTGCATAACTAAATTATCTAATTCAACTTTAAATGTATTTATTAATCAGTTATCTACGAAAATTGCAACAAAATTTATGCTTAGTTAATCAATCCAGATTTATTTAGAGGACCTTATTTCAAAATTAATTTATCTACATTCTCTTGTTTTAACTGATTCAAAAACTGATTTAGTTTGTCGAATGATAGATTTGTGAAATCCTAGATTACATAATTGCTCACAATTTACTCTTATTATAGTTAGGATTAGATCTAAACATTTGGCTATACTTCAATGCTTGATACTTAGCAAAATTCATTTATTACATTTACTTGCTTGAAATAGTTTTGAATTAACTATTATGCCCCATTCATCGTTAATTACTAACCATTGGAATTCTAACTTAAATAACTGAATACTTTGAACATACATGACTAGATAATATTTCTTAGACTTTGGATGTTCATTTGCTAGCTCTAACTTCTTCTTAACTCATCAATCTCACGTTAGATTAAATTAAAATCTTATTAACTATTTTATTCTTGAATTTATTAGTATTAACCCATTGGCTATTATTAAAATTCACTTGTTACTTGTAACTTAGACAGACGCTACAGTAAATTATTTATCTTATTATTAATACCAGAAATCTAATCAGTTAAAATCTTTAATATCTACTGAAACGATAAGGCCTAGATAGTCTACATAAATTAAGAACTGTCCTATATAGCTTCTTTTATCGCATTATGGTAATTATTTTTCATATCTTAATATCCCTACAGCCATTTGCATTATTCTTCAACCTTTACTTACTCAACAATTTAAAACTATTAATGCTTTGGTATTTACTACTACACTTGTAGTTAAACTACCTATCCTTACAATTTTTCAGGCTGTATGTTGTAAATTTGTTAGTGCTTTATGCATTCAATTTTTTAAGTAAACTAATATACTGTTTTAAGACAATTTAAACATGAAATACAACCGCATGGTAATCGCTTGAATACTCGCTTGTATTAATCAAATTGCTCTTTACAGTTTGGACAATGATTGTTATCCATTTATAAATATTAATAAAAATGTAGTATATAGAAACTAATTATAATGAAATAAAAATAAATAAAATATTTTTAAATTTAAAATAAAATAACTAAATAACGAATTTTTGAAATTTAAATTAATTTTTAATAAAAGAAAATTAAAAAAATATATATAAAAAACCCTTTAATATAAAAAAATTGAAAATTCTAACTAGAAATAAATGCATTTACTGAAAAATGCTAAATTAAAAAAATAAAATTCTTTAGATGATATAAAATATTGATTTTTAGAAAGAATATTTATTAGCAATTTCAGTATAATTGTGCTTAAAAAATAATAATTTAAAAAACTGAACAAAATATAACAAATAAAAAAAATTACAAATCAAATAATCTAAGAAACAAATTGTATAGACATTCCACGAAAAAAAATTATTAAAAAATAATTATGAATTAAAAAAAATAGTTGACAAACTAAAATTATTTTTATTTAGCTCATAAAAAATAAGAATAAGCATGAAACATCTATAATTATTTAATTACATCCACGTCATCTTTAAAAAATAATTTTTTTAGTACATAATAAATAAATATGATTATAGAGCGAATAGCACCTCAATGATGCGCAGCTCCTTCCATATCTCAATATATATCCGTTTCTTAAATTAAACCTTCAGGTAATAGAAATTCTTCTCTTAATAGTTACATATCTACCTCATTTTCCTCAATATTATCTCTTGTTCTTCTGTCTTCTATCTACGCTTTATTAGATCTTTATTGCAAACTTAATTTATTTTTCTTACATATCTTACTAATTTTCATTCCAATTTTTTTCTTCTTAATCAAGCTTTTATAAACTCATAAAAATTATCCTTTTTCTGCTCTGTAGTATTTTCCTATTTTTTTCATTCAATTTTCTTTTCTATATATCCTCTTTTCCTTTTTTCTAATATATCTTTGATATTATCTTTTATTATCAAGTCAGCTTTAGCTCTTTTTTGCTCTTCTTAGGTTCTAATGAAATTCTCAAATTTGGCCATACCTTTTATTATATCAAATAGTTCCATTCCTTATCTCTCTATTCCTATTGCTCTTAGATTTCAAATACATTATTATCCTCCTTCTTTGTATTCTGAACAGTTTTCTATGATATGCCTTTCATTTTTCCTCGCATCATTACAGAAAGGTCATTAACTTGTCATAACTAGGTGTCTTTCTTTTAAACAATCCTGGCTCTCATTACATCTCGTTCTTATTCTAAATAGGTAGTAACATTTCTTCTTTTCTATTTTTATTATATCTCAGGTAGTTGGATGATCCTACTACATATTCATCAAATCATGTTTTTCTATATTGTAATATTATTATCTTTTACTCCATTCTATCTCTATCTTATACGATACTCTATATTCTCATATTGCACGTTTGATGTTTTTCTTTCCTTTTTAATTTTTATTACCATCATCTATAAATATTTCTTTGTCTTCAATTTTTAATTCTAATTCTATTGATGTGCAATATTATTCAAATATAAAGTTCTCTTCTTTACTTAGATCGAGCAATCAGTCTACTGTTTTTTCTTAGTTTTCTATTAATTTGCCTCTTAATCTCAACGTTTTTGCTCATAGGTAATGTTTAAATTTCATAAACTGCAATTCGTGTTCTAACATCTCATTTTGCACTTAAAAATGGGTATCTATGATTGTTCGTAAAGATTTTCTCTATATTATTTCTAAATTTAAATGTTAAACTTAAAGAGTTTTTACATCTATAATGAAATAATTGCTTCCTTCAATTAATGACATTAGTAAATGTTTTTAAAGTTTATCAATTATAATCTTGATCTTATCAATTTTTAATTACTCTAGTTTAATCTCATCTTTTACTTCTTCCTTTTATGCTTTTTCCATTTATAATAATTCTAGTCTTCTTTACATAAGCTTCTTGTGAAACACTTCTAATCTAAAAATCCCAAATAAAGCTTAGGAAAAGAGTTTATAGGTCCTTAATCATATAATATAAGACATCTTAAGTCATAATTCCCAATTTTTTACAATAGTCAATCTCTTATATTAGAATAGTATATACATTTAAAAATGTGCTCGAATATATCATACTCTCCACACATACAGTAATGATTACCAATATGATAGTGACAATTTTAAAGTTCTTTTTGAAAATTATAGGATTTGGCTCTAATTTAAATATAACGATAATTTCTTGTCTAAATTCTTTGTTCAACTTAGTGTAAGTAATTACTGGAAAATGGTTAAGATTCTAAACTGCTAAGTATAAATTTTAGCTGTTTTCATTTTTTTAAACTTTTAAGTATCTGTTTTATAGAAATATTGACTATATTACCTCTAATTGCTCCATCACTTATTTTCCTACAAATTATTTGCATTATGGAATTATTTCTGCCCCGTAACTGAAAACTGAGCTTACGAAAGTTTGTAACTATACTTTTGCTTTATATGGTGTTAATCCCTTATTCATTGTTATTTTTCTCAGTATTTAAGTTTACATTTTTTTATGATGCTTCTAGTCTATTCTTCACATGCTTTTCAAAAATGATGTTTTCTTTTATTATATGACCTAGGTACTAAAAGGTCGTTACTCTTTCGATCCTTTAACTGCCCATCTCGATAGTTTTTCCAAAATATTGTTCATCAAAATATTTTTTTAATAGCTAAATAAAATAAGACCCTCATTTCTAGTTAATTCACTATCTTCAATTTAAATCTCAGAATTTTATATACTGAATATTTGGCCACTTTAATCTGCTATATTATGCGAGATTTTTAATTTCCTAAATCATATTTCTAATTGATAAAAAAGTAATTACTACTTTTAGGCGAGAAATGTTCTATTACCACTGAAGATATCCCTAATAACAAATATTAAGTTGATATAATAAAACTGTAACTTGTTTAATTGCAATTAGTCCCTTAAAGAAAATTTTTTTCAGAAATTACTAAGTTTGTAAGATTTAGGTAATTCAAACTCATAAAAATTTAAGGTGATTGTGATTATAAAAAGAGAATTGTTTCATCTTTTTTAATAAAACACATAGTTGAGCTTGAATCTTGCAATGAACATCCATACCCTTATGAATGATGGACTTAAAGCTTCCTTCTCATCCTCCTCTTAAAACTTCACATTGATTAAAGCAAGTAGAATAGTTCAAGCAATCAAGAAGGTGATCATGTTAAGAAATATATATTATGTGATCTTCATTTTCGCTTGTTTAGTAAATAGTCTCAGTATCCCATAGGTGAGGAACCAGCCAAGGGAAGAGAAGACAATATCGAAGAGGCGTCAAGTAGCATTAATGGTGAAAGATGTCAGATACTAAGGTCTCTTAGGGTAGCATTCCGATCGCAGCCCTGTAGAAGAAAAAACTCACAAAGGAATCTAGCACTTTGGAAGATTTCAACAAGGAATTTTTTTAACTTCAATTAATCTTTATTAAAGAGCTGCGTGCCTTTGAGGTCTACGCGCTCTATAATCTCTTTTATTTATTTTTTATTATTTTATTGTTTTATTTTTATTTAAAAATGCCTTGTTATCAAAACATTTTTTAAGCAAGCTAAATTTCTATTTAAGTTTAAAAAAATCACTTAAACTTTATTTAAAAAGTGAAAGAGAGTTTCTATCGTTTAGTACTGAGATATTAAACGCATTTATTAAGAAATTTGAATAGCTTGCTGACATTTTTAATCTATATATAATTGAACTTTAGGAATAGTTCTTTGCAGTATTCATTGAATCATTCTAAGTATTTATTTCTTTATTATCTTCCTGTCAGTATTCTGAAAAATATAAATGGACTCTGTCAAATTTTGCCAGAGAAAACTTTGGATTTATTTAGATTAATAGTTGAAAAAATTATGATAGAATAAATAGATTTTTTTAAAGGAGTCTTATTTAAGGGAATAAAGTTAAATGCAGAGAGGAGGAAAAAGAGTAATAAATATAGCTAAAGATATGATTCTTATAAATTAAGGCATCTCTACTTTTCAATCAACTACTATTTTAATTTCACTCTTTAGCTTCTCATTTATTGTATTTTCAGCAAAATAAATTTCTTTATTCTTCTTAAAAAATAATAAAATTAGTTATTTTAAGCTTTTAGCAAATATATCTATTCAGAATTTATCTTAATAAATTTGATAGTAATATATAAACGTAATATATAAGCTATATGGATAAATCGATATATTCATTATTATAATTAAGTTGGCTATCAATTATTGATATTTAAATGAGTTATAATCCTAAGTTACGAACGTTTTTTAAACAATTTTATTAATTTAACCTTCTTTTAACTTATTTTTTACCTATTTTTACTCAGAGTGATTGAATAAAAGTTAAGAGAGCATATTAAATTAGGATAAGCTTACTTATGAACCATATAGATAATATCGAAATTTCCTAACATCGAAAGATTAAATAAATAATCCAAGTGCGCTATCCTTAAATTTATTTTATTAAGTTAATTTCCTAGAGGTATTTTAAAGTGTAATCTTTTTATAAATTATTACATAGATTACTAAGATATAGAGTGACTATAATCTAAATCCTTCTTAACTTATTTCACTTTTTATTTCTTTAAGTTTTTTTCTTCATTATTACAACTGTATTTTATAGCCTTTTTTTAATTTTAGTTACTTAATAAATAAAATAATTTAGAACCAATATTCTTTAAGTTTTATTATAACTTTCAAACTAGTATACATGATATTTGCTTATTTAAATACCCTAGAAATCAGAAATTTCAGGATAAGTTATGAATTTAGGTTAAAATAGACAAAGATCACAATTTTTTAATTAATTGCTTCTCGTATATATCGTCCTTTAAAACTAAAAATTCATAAATAATAAAATAAACAAAAAAGTTTTGAAGAATGATTATTAAATGAGAATGATATTTAATTTTTGAAATGCTAGAACTAGTTATTCATCTAAGATTCTATAATAAACAGAAATTTTTAGTTTCTAAATTATTTGCTTCTTATATTTTAGTCATCTTCCTTTATTTATTTCTTATTGAATTGTTAATATTAAGATGCTCTTATTGATTCCTTTTAAAAATTAATTTTATTAAATAAAAATAAGGATGTAAGTTTATTTAAAAGAATTCGAATAGCTTTGATTATAATTCATAATTAAGTTATAATCAGATTAAAGTCATTATAAAATCTCGAAGAAAATCCAAGAAAAAGATACTAAATAAGAAATTTTGAAATATATTAATCATAATATTTCCTTAGAAAATAAAAGTATTTTTATAAGCACTAAATCTTTATATTTATATACTTTAAAATTAAAAGAATATTAATACATTAAACTACATTTTATAATGATTAAAGGATATCAATATATTTTATGTACGAATGAGATTTATTTAATTTTTAAATTTAGTTATATAATAATAATAATAAAATTAAGTTTGAAAATCTTGGAGGAATTTCACCTCTTCCTGCCGATCGTCAGATTGCTCCGGGATTTAATAAAAATTTAAAAATTTGATATCCTCTCTCTCACTTGGTCATATTATCTTCGGTTTCATCTTCCATTCTGTTCTGATTTCTTTATATAATCTTGCCAAGCTCATTCATATAAAGTCTTTCTCTAATTCTTCTCTATTACAGTTGATGTTTTTTTCTTTATTGCGCTTTTAGTTTTCTTTGCTTTGTTCAGTATTAATTCTTGAAACTTAGGAATTTCTTGCATCTTCTTCATAAATGTTCTCGAATTACAATAGTAACATCTTTTCTAAATTCTTTAGGTTTTCTTGTTTCTTCCTTCTCAATCACCATTGGATCACTTCTTTGCTCATTTTACTCTATTCGTCGTTGCAGTTTATCTTCTATTTTTTCAAGTCTATTGTCCAGTTCTGTCTGTTTCTGAAGCTAATTTTGGGATTACCTACTCTGATTTTATGATATGTTCCAAAAAGCGCTTAGTTCTCTTTCCTAGGACATGAGTCTTGTTTCTATTCCTACTGCTAGGTTAAACTGTTTCATTAGCTTCTCATTGTCCTTCTTAGCTTCTTGATCTCTTCCTGGAGATTAGTACTACTTTGATGAGCTATTCCATGCTCATCTGGCCAGAAGGAATAAATTCTGATACCTCCTGGTGCAAAGCAGACGAAGTCTGCTTTCTGGGTTTCTCCTGAGACGTTGGGGTGATTGCATGGGTGATTTTCTTAGATTACTTCTGTTCTTCTTGAACCTATGTTCTGGATTATTAAGAAAAAGGTTAGGGTTAAGTAAAAAAGCCTGGCTGAGAGTGGCTTCTGGTTTCCTCTCCTTCTTGGAGGTGTTGCAGAAACCTTTTTGAAGCCTTCCATTTTGAAGCCTAAATTTAGCTATATTTCTTTTAAAATTAATTTCCTAACTAGATAATAAATTTTTTAAATATTTGAAATATTCTTAAATATTTTAAAGAATCAGTTAAAAAATCTAAGAAAATTAGGATTTAAAATAACTTTTAAATTTTAGGTAAATTCATTAAATTTAATAATAAATTGCCTAAAACTTAATATTAAAGTTAAGCTTTAACTAAAATTAAATTAAAATAAATTAAGATCATGAGTAGCAAATATTTAGCTCTTTAACCTCAGAGAGATAATTTAAATTTGCTTCAAACTAAAAAAATATTACCACAATAAATCTATTCTTATCTTTTGTTCCTAGTAAAATTTGAATCATTATATAACTAAGTCTACAGAGAGATTTCATATATAAAATATATAAATTTATTTTTTCATCTTTCTAGAATTTAAGAATAAAAAACTATTTAATAAGAAAGTAAATGAAAAAATATAAAACTAAAATTGAAAAAATTTTAATTTTGCTTGAAATAAAAAACTTAAGCTTTATACATGGAATCAAAGAAAATTGATAAAAAAACAATAATATACGAATTAAGATAGAGATTACTAGTATTTTTTATTTTAGAATAAAAATAATTGTAAGTTAACAGACTTTTTGTATATGATTAATTATTAATTTAGCAAATTTAAAAAATTAAAGAATGAATATAAGTGATTAATAATAGAAGGAAATAACTCAACTATTATATTTATTATGAAGAATACTAAATTTATTTCAAAGCATCATGATATAGCAACTCTAAAGTTAAGTTGTATAATCGAAAAGCAAGAAAAATTTATTAAAGAATTATCTAAATTAAATTTTTTTAATTTTAAAGGTTTGAAAATTTTGGATTTTATAAAGTCTTTCTAAATAATTATATCTTTAACTCTTTATTTTTATTTAATTTTAAATTAAGAGTGTATTCATTTAAATTTCTTATTACATCTTTAGTTGATGATTCTTTATTTTAAGTCCATTTTATTTGCAATACTTTTAATTTTTAGTAGAGAAATGAGCTTATATGTTTAAAGGTATTTAATAATTTGTGAGCATAAATTATTTAATTTTGATATTTTGCTTAATAGATAATTGAATTTGAAAATTATATTATAACTTTCCTATTTAATAAATTTAAGTACAAAAGTAGCTTTAATTTATTATTTTATTTTCAAATTAGTTATTTTAAGTCATTATGTTCATACTATTTAGTTCAAAAATAACTTGAAATCTTTTTACTTTCCTAAAGAGCAGAAGATAAAATTTTAAATGTATAGACAAAAATGTTCTAAATAAGAAAAAGTTAGCTACCAGTTCCTCAAACATGGAAATATTCTTAAATAAAAAGCTATTAAATAGATAGAAAAATACACCATTTTAAAAGAAACAACAAATATCCACAATTTAAAATTAAAATATTCTTAGCATTAAATTAAAATATTTTTATGCTTCTAGCTAATATAATTTAGGAATTTAAAAAAGCTATTGCAATAGTTTTTTCCAAACTGAAAGTTAGAAAATTCAAATAATAATAAAATATATTTTTTAAGTAAAGTTCCAACACCGCCTAGTAATTTTTAACCAGAAAAAAAGATTAAGTTTCTGATAATTATCTTAAATTGAAATCTGAGAAGAAAAAGAAAAAAAATTCATATTAATATACGACTTTTAGAATCATTGTACGCTGAACTTTATGATGTATGATTACAACTAAAATAAGAAATCTTAAATAAAAAATAGAAAAATCTTTAATCAAAGTAATGTATTTTAAATAGTAATGATGAATTAAAAATAAGATAAAACATAAAAATCAAACTTTATTTTAAAACAAAAAGCTCAATTAAAATTAATTAAAAGCTATAATAAAGAATATATAAAGTAATTTAATTAAATATATTAAAATCATTTAATTCTAAAAATAAATATTTAGAAAATATTTTTTAACAGAAATGCTTTATATGCCTCGAGAAAAAGATCAAGCACTACCATAAAATATTAATCATAATTATTTATTATTTTAGGCACACAAAATAAAAAAATTAACGTCTAGTAAAATATTTGCAAGCATGCTAATAAATGTTGATAATTTTAAATTTAAGTCAGAACTTATTTCATATTTATTTATAATGATACTTTAAATTTGCATTTTTAATAAGAGATATAAACTTAATAAATTTATGGTCTAGTTCTTATAAATGTAAATTATAAAATTAAGATAGATTTTTCATTAACTTTAACCTATTTTAGTTATCTATTTGAAACAGCCAATTTATTAGATAAAGCTCTATACAAATTTAACAAATCTTAAATGATTTTTAATAGTAATGTCTTTAAAAATTCAAAATTAATTTAATTTAAAATAAAATTAGAGTAGAAAATATGAAGAGAAGAAGGTGAAAAATTTGATTCTAAAATGATTATCTTCAATATTAATTTATAAAATTGCACTAAGATACGCTTCAATATATTTTCATCCTTACTAATTTTCTGTCTTATTTTATACATTTTTTTTAAAGAATGAAATAAATAATTAATTGATTAAGCATAGTAACTAAAATTTAATTATAGACTAAATTTAATTGATTTATGCTTTAAAAAATAAAGATAATTCAGTGCTGCTTATTTATTATGTAACTTAATGTAAAAGGATGCTAAAACTTTAAAGCTATAATAGTTAATAAAGATATTATATGTTTCATTCATAATATAGTCAAATAGCTAAAAGTTAAGTTAATTTAGCATTTTTTAATTTCCTTCAGTTTAGAATTAAAATAAGATCAAAAAGTTATTTAAATTTAAATTAAAAACTGAAAATCAGATTTATATTAAGGTATATATTACTAAAAAATAAGTAGCCAAAATGAATAAACAACCAAACATTTTAAATAAATTGACTTATAAATAATACATAACCTATAAAACTAAATTTAAGGAAAAACAGAATACATTCATTACTATTATTATTTTCAACATTATTCTATTTTTAAATAAAAATCATTCAAAAAAAATGGTGGAAGGCTTTAGATCTGGTTTTTACACCACCTCCTAGAAATAGGAGAGAAAACCGAAAGCCAATTAAATTTGTCTCGCTTAACCTTAATATCCTGGAGCCTAGTCCAACCAGGAAGAATAACAACATTTTAAGAAAGCCTAACACGTGGAAACCCCTACCTCAGAAGAGAAACCGAGAAAGCAGATGAAGTCTGCTCTCCATCAGAGGTGTCGGAGTTTAATCCTTCCGGCCAGATGAGCTTGGAACAGCTCATCAAAGTGGTGCTGAACCTCCAGAAAGAGGTTAGGAAGCTTCGTAAAGAGAATGACAAACTATCTCAAATGATCCAGCACAGACTGTAAGACACATTAGACCTTAGAATGTCTAACTAGGAAAGAGAGATTGATGCTCTATGGAAGTACTAACAAGAACAGTTTGAACAGACAAATTCCAAGTTCAGTAGATCCAAGCCCAGAGCTAGCAGTTTGAAAACATTTTGCAAAGTCAAAAGAGTCTCCAAAGCTATCAGATTCTATCAGAATAGAATTTCAGTTCCGATAAGATGGAAATAGAAAAGAATTCTAAACCAGATCAATAAAAAGGACCTAAGTTAAGGAAAACATGCTACTACTGCAAAAGTAAATATCATCTGTGGAAGAACTGTGGATAATTCGGAAAAATAAAGGAAAACTCATAGAAAAAGCAAGTTATACAGTAGATAAAAAAAGGAAAAACCGAATCTTATGTAGAGAGAATGGAAAAGTTTATAGATTGAAAACGGACCTTGAATTGGAAATATTGGGAAAAACGACAAACGAATGAATGACAAAAGATGGAAGACAAGAAATACAAGACTCGCGAGTTCTAGAGCTCGTTAAAAACTAGGCTCAAACTTAAAAACTTCTTTCAAGCGGTGACTGTCTGGATCCGCTAAACAATTTATTTAATAATTTAATAATTTAATAAAAATCATTCAATAAACTAAGGCTATCTAATAGATTTGAGCATAAATTAAATTTAGTCAATAATTTCTTAAATTATTAAAAATTTAGACTTCAAATTAATTTACTAAACCTCAATCAAATATTTCTAAATAAAAAGGAGATGAAAATCTTGGAATTAGATAACTAAATTAATTTAAGAATTAAACAATTCAAATAAAAGCAGCGAATTGTATATAAACAGTTTAAGAATCTATTAAACTAAATCTCTTTCATAAATTTTAAACTAAATTTAGATACTTAGTTTAAATAGAAAGTAGGCTAGAATAATATTTATGCTTAAAAATTAAAAGCTTAATATAAAAAATAAAGTCTTTAAATTAAATAGAGTAATAAAATATCTTCTCATAAAAAAAGGCTTTGATTAAAGTGCGCGTAGCACCTCAATGGTGCGCAGCACTATGTAATAATTAGATCAGTGTGATTATATATCTCCTATTATTTTAACTTTAGTCAATAAAGTAAATAACACTTAATAATCTTTAAAGAAATTACTTAAATATGATTATTTAATCTAATTTAATTTTATCCCTGAATTAATAATTTTATTCAAATTTTTATAAATTTGGTACAAATTTTAAAGATAAAAATCAATAAAAACTTATTGCTGAGAAGGTTTATTTTATTGAAATATATATTATTTAAAATTAATTTTGCTTATTAACTATTAAATTGAAATTCTAAATGATATTTATTAATAATAAATATAAAGAAACTAAATTATAGTTAGTTCTATTAGAATAAATTATAAACAATTCTTGTATTTTCTTACTTTTATAGATTTAATTTTAAAAATTTACAAGGAACTAAAAGTAATAATTATATAGATTTTATTTTATTAATAAATGGTTGATTAAAAAAGATTTACAAATACAAAATATATCATTTATAATTTAGTGAATTATTATGATTTTTTGGTTTTTGAAATACAAAATTATTTTTATTCCTAAAAGGACTAATATAGCAATTGAATCTCTAAATTTTACTATAATAGTTATTTTTATTTAATTTATAGCAAAAATTCTAAATTTCTTGCAAATAAATTAAATAATATTTAATCATTAATCATTAAAATAATTGTTCGCCTACAAGCTTAATTGAAGTTTTAAATGTATAAAATCTCCGTTCCTGCATGTTCTGTACTTGCATTGCTCTTTTTCCTTTACTTCTCTCTTTTATATAATCTGAGTTGAGAAATTTTTTTTCAGGTTTTCCCATTTCCCGATGGGAGGAATTCCGTTGCTTGCTACTTCAGTTGCTACTAGTTAACATTTCTCCAGATATTCATTCTTATTTTTACTATTTGGGACATTTCCACCATAATGTCAAATGCTGTAGCAAATGTAGCATCTTTTTTTTACTCTAGGAAATGTCATTTCTTATTTCTCTATTTCCATTGGATTTCCTTATGAAGGCTTCTACAGGTTTTTTTCTATTAATTTGAGTCTTGAATCTAATTTTCTCAGTTTTTCTCGTCTTGCACTTGCATTACTCAAATATCATTCTCTAAACTTGCAATTTGCTCATAAACTCTGACTTTAACTCTTCAGTCTACCATATGGACTTCATCATCGTCTTCATGATTTATCAAATCCTGACTCATTATAAACATCTCTTTCTTCTGGAAGTTTAATTCTTCTTCGAGTTTTTTTATGTTTCTAATAAGTTAATAATGCAGCTGTTTCATCTACTAAGAGTCCGTTTATTCTATTTCAGTATTTTCTAAATCAAAGGTAATAGGATTTATATTGAATTAACGTACTTTACCTTCTTCATTTATTTTTTATTTTTTCATTATTATTTTTATCGATTCCGTTGAGTGGCCTCTTTTTTCAATTTTCAAAGGAGGTGTTGAGAGCTGTGTTAACTATTCTGTTCTGAATTTTTATCTCAGTTCTTATTTGTCTTTTGATGAAAGGGATCCGCTTTATTTTAATTTTTAGGAGTTAGTATTTTTTATAAGTTCTTCTAATCTATTAAATAGTTCTGGTTATTTACATTAAGAAGAGCGTTAATTTGAAGAAGACATGGCTAGAATATGTGCTTCTGGTTTTCTCTCTGTTCTGAGGAGGTGGTAAAAAAACCCTTCTTGAAACCAGCCATTTTATATTATACATTAAATAGTATTTATTAATTTAAGAATCCACTTAGAATGAAAAGTCTTAAAACACTAGCGAAATATTTTAAAGAGTAAATTATTTATGAATTTATTAATAATTTTAACTTAAGAAATGATTAAGTTAATAGTTAAGAAAATAAATATAACTAGATAATTTAAATAACTTGGTCAATCTTAGGAGATTTAATAGAAAATATGGAATGACCTAACCTAATTTTACCCAACCAGGAATGGAGAAATTTATAAGAAGAAAGCAAGCTATATGAAGAGACAACCATTCCGAAAACTTGACAGTGAAGGGAGGAGAAGACCACCTAGAGATCAAGTTCCTATTGGTTTGATAGGGAAGTAGGAAGCTTTTAAGCAGACGATCCTTCTTTAACACTTTAATTTAATTTAATTTAAAACTTGGTCAATCTTAATATATTATAAAAAAAAGAGAAGCAAATTTTTAATTGTATCTTACAAAGAATTTTACCGAAACTTTAATTTATTTTTCACAATTAATGCTAAAATAAGCATTTGAAGTATTCCTTAAATAAATAAAATATTTATCATTTATAAATTCTTAATTCAAAAAAAAGGTTATGATGGTTTATTTAATGACGCTATTGTTATTTAATATTATTTCAAAGAAAATAATAAAGAAATAAATTAAAATAAGATGAAACCTAAAAGACCTCATAAATTTATAATAAGCTAAAATATCTACTTTGATACCTGTTATCAAGTTTTTAAAGAATATCTTAATTAATATTCAACAAGTTATAATCAAGTTATTTTTTATGTAAATATTTCCTTTAAAAAAATCATATTAATTCAGCCTAATATTATATGAAAAAAATAAAAAAAATAAAATTGAATCGCTATAATAGTAATAAGATATGAACAAATCTAAAATAAGGTTATAAAAACTAGAAATATTAAAACTAAAATAAATTAGTAAAATACGAAATATAATTTAATTTTCTATATATAAAACACTTTATCTTCATAATTTTATTTTAGATCTTTTAATTATAAATCACTTTTTATTTTATTTAATGGTTAAAAGTAAAAAATATATGAATGAATTTTTTATCCAAATAATATTTTATACTTATCATCTGTTATTATTAAGGAATATCGCTTAACCAATTACAAAAATAAATTGATTATGTGATTTTTAAATTATTTATATTTTAAGTTTATACTTTACTAATGAATATATTCCCTTAAATTTAAAATATTAGATATCAAATAAATTTCAGGATTGAATTATTTAATTTGCAATAAAAATTAAATAGTAATAATGTTTTTAAGTATTCTTCTTCTTTTTTTAAAGGTTATTTTAAAACATAAATTTAATAATTATATATATTAAATTTTAAAGTTCCTTATTTTAATTATGAATCCATCTAAAAGTTTTTCCCGAAATATTTATTCTTTCAATTAAAAAAATCTTTATTTATAAATTAATCTCTAAAGATAGAAAACTAAATTAAAATCTATTTTTCTTGCAAATAAATTACTTCGTTGAACTGAATTATGATTATAGCTCAATTTATGAAAAAACTCTTAAAGATCTGTAAAATACATTTCGTATTACTTTTATTAATATAATAAATAAAAATTTTTATTTCTACTCTTCAATGTTGTATTCATTAATTCCAATTTGAAATTTATATAAATTAATTTTCTCATTCACTGTGAATGATATTAAGAGATTTGCTATTTATTACTCTATCTCGAAAATATTTTGTTCTTGTAAGACTTTTTCTAGTAAATTTAAAATTAAAACAAATCTTATTGCCCAACTCAATTTTCTACCAATCAGTTAACTTTTATTTTGTATTTTAATACTTTTATTCGTCTTAAGTTGACCTCCTGTCTTTATATTTTACTTTTCAAGCATAGAGTTTTTATTTCTTTGATATTTTATTCCTCAAAACTAAAATGAGAAAATAAGATTATATATCAGAAATATAATCAGCGCTGTGATATAATTAGTAAATTGTTTGCTTACTTGACTTTTGTGTCTATTTTTTAACTAGAACATTTATCCTTAAAAATTTATGTCTCTGATTAAAGCTAGCTATTAATTTCATGTTTTATAGGATAGAAATTTAATGATAAATATAATAAATTTTTCTATTTCATAACTAAGCAATTTTAGGTTTTTTCAATTATTCTTAAAATAAATTTTGTACATTTGTAATATTTTTTTAGATTCTTATCAGCTTTAGGCTTTAAATCTCATGTAACTATCTTCTTATTTTTTCTATGTTGGCTTATTCAAACTTTTTATAGAAAGATTTATTCCACTCTTTTGTTATTAAATTATTGTTATGAATAAAAATTTAAAAAATGAAAGATTCTCCTAAGAAAGAAAAAAAGGCTTTAAATTAAATTTATTTTGGAATATTAAAGTAAAATTAAAAAAACTGAGCCTTTTCCTCATTATCTTGTTAACTTTTCAAGATACAGATAATCTATTTGAAATATCTAGTTCACAACCTAAAATTTATGCTAAGAAATTTGAAAATGAAATTTATCCCTGCATAATCAAGAAAACATAAAGTTATATCCTTTCCAGTTTGAAAACTATTTCAATTTAATTAATATTAGAAGATAAGAGTGGCTATCTAAAATAGCTATTGAATTTTTATGGATATTAAAGCTATAAAGGATTGCATTATTGATAAAAAAGTGTATTTAAAACTGCATCTAGGGAATCTATTTATTCTAAATTTTAAGATCAGATTTGTTTAAGTACATTAAACTTTATTTTTGCTTATTTAACTTCTATCTATAAATCTTATTTATTTTCAAATATTTTTAGAAAAATGACAAACGAATAAAAACTAAATTTAGTAGAACCGGGCTAGTGAACAAAAGATAATCGAGACTTATAAAAAATTAGAAAATCCATTAATTGCATTTTATTTTTAAGTTTTTTTTCTAATTTTACATCATTTTTTTTAAATTATATATTTTTTAAAACCTCCATAGTTGTTCGAAGGTGAACAAAAAGGTCATCTTCATCAGAGGTTGGAGAAGTTAAGTACCCATAATCAACTTTTTGTCTTCCTCTGCTTTGGTGATGCAATGAGACACAATTCTGCCATATCATTGGACCTCCAACAAGTAGATAAGATTACGAGTATTCTTAAATTATATCAGTATTGAACATTTTTATCAGTACTGAATAATTATACCAGTATTGAAAAAGGTCTACCAGTATCTGATAATTTTATCAGTAGCAAACATTCTTGTCAGTATGAAGCATTTTTTTTAAAGAGCTGCGCACCAACGAGAGTGCTACGCGCTCTATAATCAAATTTATTTATTTATTTAAATAAATAAATAAATAAATTGAAAAATGGCACCTAAGAAATAGACCTCTTTCGGCTCATTTAAAAAACAAGGATAATAATCTAACCTAACTGAAGAAGAGCCACAATAAATCTAAGAGATATGATCGAAGGAAGCTTACATATAATTGGTGCAGCAAAGAGTATCAAATATCTAATACGAAATAAAATTACAAAGATAAAGGATAGAAAAACTAAAAGACAAGCTAGAAAAATCGATTGAATAATTAGATTTATAATTCCCCTCTATAGAAGAATCACTAAGTAAAATCTAATCGTAAATAGTAATTAAATTGGAATTAATTGATAAATAATTTAACGAAGTCCCTCAAATGTTCCAATTTCATTTTTCTAAATTTCAATATCAAATAAAGTAACTTTAAGAAAAATAAGAATAATAAAAGTAATAATCTAAAAATAATTGATTAGTAACCAAGTATCCTAATGGAAATCGAATCGGAATTCTAATAATAAGAAACAAAGTAGATTAAATTCCATCGGAGAAAAGTACGGTGTTTCATATGTTAAAGAAACCACTGCTGGAGAAATTGTTGAAAGAAACCAGAAATTGAAAGAAATAATAAGAATAAAATCCTAGAAGAACTATTTCACTTTTGATCAACAAGGACAGGATAAATTTACAGAAAGAAATTCTACAACTCAAAAGCTAACGACTATAATAACGGGAGAAGGAATCTGAAGGACAATTGGATTTCGGGAAGGAGGCAAGGATGGCGGACTAGCGAAGTCCTACGACATCCTTTAGTTTAGGAGAAAGCAGGAGAAAATGGAAGATATCTGTAAAGCTCTCTCTAAGAACTATAAACTTAAATTTTTTTTCCTTTCTAAATATATTCAAATAATTAACAATCTAAATTATCTTATCATTTTTAGACTTTCACTTTAAATATAAGACAGAATGATTTCGAAAAGTTATATAATTTTTATCCTTAAAGTTAGACCATAATTTGTAATAAAGTTTATACTAATGATATATTATAAAAAATAGGTATAAAGGACGATTATAATCAACTATCAATACTTTAGAAATATTTGATAGTAATCACTAAATACTTTTATAAAACTTAGTTTTCATAAGAATGCTAGGAAAGATTAATATTTATTCGTGCTTTAAGCATTATTCTATTTATTATTTAAAGTCGCTTTATAAATAAGATTATCATAAAAAAATGGAAGGATTCAAAAAAGGTTTCTACACCACCTCCAAGAAGGAGAGGAAACCTGAATCCAATCTTGGATAGTCTTCTTACCCTTAACCCTTAGCCCTAACCTTTTTCTTAATTCTAACAACCTGAAGAGGAACAGAAACAAGTTCAGAAGACAACACATGAGATAACTCCAACCTCAGAAGAGAAGCCCAGAAAGCAGATGAAGTCTGTTCTGCACCGTGAGGTCTCAAAGTTCAATCCTTCTGACCAGATGAGCATGGAACAGCTCATCGAAGTGGTACTAAACCTTCAGGAAGAGGTTAGGAAACTGAGAAAGGACAAAGTGAAACCGATGGAAAAACTCAGCCTAGCGGAAGGAATAGAATCCAGACTTATGTCCTAAGAAAGAGAACTAAGCGCTTTCTGAAACATATCTTAAGACCAGAGTAGCTAATCCTAAAATTAGCTTCAGAAACAATCTGATATGAGTATTAGACTGGAAATACTAGAAAAGAAATTAGATGAACAAAGGGGAGATCCAATGATTATTGAAGAGACCAATAGGAAGACTAAGGTTAAACTCCAAAAAGTACTGAAGAAATGTTACTACTGCAATTCGACAGAACACTTATGAAGACGCTGCAAGGAATTCCAAAATTTCAAAACGTAGTACTGGAATAAATAAAGAACCATACAAGCACAGTAGAGGAAGAAAAAACAAATGTAGTAGAGACAAATAAGAGAAAGACTATACTTAAATGAATTAGGATACATTTACAAGAGAAAATTTAATTAGAAATAAGGCTAGAATCGGAAATGACAAGAGTAATGGGAGGAGAGAGGAGTAGAGACATCTAAAACTTTAATTTTAACACTGGAGCAATCTGGTGTCCAGCATGAAGAGGTGAAAATCCTCGAAAATTGCTAAACTTAATTTATCCTATTATTATTTTAAATAAGATTATCTAATAGATTTTACAAATGGTTCAACCTTGATATTATTAAAAGTTAGTTTTTTAACTAAAAAGCTAGATTTATTGAAAGTACTTTAAATTCCTTATAATAATTCTTTCATACCCTTCAATTTTAAGTAAAATATTTATTTAGAACACTAAATTAAAAATCTTTGAAGCTAAAAAATGAAATTTTTTAATACAAAACATTAAAATCTTAAAAGATAATAGAGTAATAAAATACTTCTACTACTAATTAGAATAGTGCTAGTGTTTAGTTCCTAATATTTACATTTAGTTATTATAAAAAGTCATACTTATTATTATTATTATTTAACTAAATGTAAAATAAATATTTGCATACCCTGGGTTTTCAACCAGGTATCAGCAGAAAATTTTTTTTTCGTGGTTGTATTCCACGATCTTTTTTATAAGTGGGTGGCTACTACAAAGGAATCTCTTAGTTTCTTATGAGTATCTTTTATTTATAAACTCTGAGTTCAGTAATTCAAAGCTTATTTAGGATTCTTCAGGTTCTTTGCTCTTCATTGTGCTTAAGTAGCCTTCATTCTTTGCAATGTCTTAGTAGGTGAAAGTTAGATTGACAATAACAACAATTTTTATATTACTTCTCAATTTTCTTCTTCGGATAAATCTTTCTTTCAAACATCTCAATTCTTTTACTTAGGTTTGAATCAATTTTTTCTTAACTTTATTTTTCTTATGCACCTGTTAATGTAGATCTTCTTCTATAATCATTCTTTGTGATTATTTGAAGTAGGATTAAGAAATTTCATAAAGTTAATTTTCTGTTACTAAACTTTTTTTTATCAGTTAACTTTTAAGAATTAGCAATTCATTATTTTAACTTTTAAGCAGTTCATTAGCTTCCAGATTTTTTCTCCTTGATTAAAGAAAATTTCTTCATATTTTGCAATCTATGCTTTCATTTATTCAATTTAATTTTAGAGTAATTTATTATTTTAAATCCCAGAATTAACTTATTCAGTAAGACCGACCATTACTTTTCCCTCGAAGATGAACTAGACTCTTTAATTTGTCTTTGTTTAGTTCCTCATTAGTCACTTACTTTCTTGCCTTTCTTTTTTAATTCTCTTAAGGAAATGCTTCTTTATACCAATTTTAATCTTATAAATCTCTTAATTTAGTTTTTAATTTTTAAGTACCTATAAATAAAAAAAGATGGAAAGGTATAAAAATGCATATCTCTTATTTAGGTTAATTTAGTGAAAAGATACAACTTAAATTAATTTAATTTAGTAAGTAATAAATTAAATATAAAAGGATTAATCAAAAGGAAGCTATTTTTATAAATTTTACGCATGTTTTGTGATTATTTGAAGGGAGAATTAGCCTTTATATGAAATAGATCATATAAATGTGATATATATAAGGTAAATAGAATTAGATCATGCATTTACTTAAGAAGAAGTCTTAGATAGAAAAATAAAGCTAATTAGATAGCTATCACGAATAAAATATGTAAAGGTCTAGAAAATTAATTTAAAGTTAAGGATGAAAAGAGAAATGAAGTTTACTTTGTTAGGTAAAAAATTTGAAATAATTAGCATAAATTAGTAGATTTAAATTATTTTGGATGAAGTATTAAAAATTTATTTAATAGAATATTGAGGGAAACACATTAAATTATTTAAGGACTTTAATTAAAAATAAAGAAAGTTCTTAAATTTAAGTAAGAAATATGATTTAAAACCATAATTTTAAGATGCATTTGGATTTTCTATTTAAGTGATAATATTTATTAGCTTTATAAGCATTCTAAATATTTTTTTGGTAATTTATAAAATTCTACTAAGTATGCTTTATATTCTATCTTTAAGTAGTTTTCTTAATTGTATTGCCTAGTTTCTTTTTCAAAAACACTAAGCATAGTGATTTTTATAATAATAATAATAATAATGAACTTAAAGTTTAAAAGTCTTGCAATACCTGGAGTCTCAACCAGTTTCTTGCTGCCATTTTTTTAACGTGGATGGATACAACGACCGAGTTTTTTACGTGGGAGGTAACCACTAAAAATCTTCCGAGTTTCCAGCAAATTTTTTTCTTTTATAGCTTCCGGTTTCAGTAATTCATAGCCTATTAAGAGTCTTTCACGTTCTTATTTGTTCTTTTATTTATATTTATTTTCAGCCATCACAATTTTTCAATAAATATCATCTTGACTTGCAACACCAACATTGTTTGGTTTATCCTTTCAAAGGTTTTTTCTAAAATACTTGTTTTAAGCTGATTTATTCTTTTTATTTAATTTTATTCAATATTTTCATTTTTCTGTTTTTCTTGAACATCTTTTTAAATTAATTCCTTTTCAATGATCATGTCTTGATTTTGTTTAAGGTTCGTTTGAGATTATTAGTATAATTATTATTCCGTTACTAAGATATTCTGGATTAACTGACGTCTAATTATTAACAATTCATTATTTTGATCATCTATGAAGTTCATTAATTCTCTGATTTTTTCTCCTTGATTGTAAATTATTTCTTGATACTCAGAAATTTTATTTTTCATTTAGTCGAGTTATAAAAAAAGTTCTGAATTCTCTCCAATCTTACCTGGATTCTTCTGAGCTGTTCCTATCATAATTTTACCTTCTGATGAGGAGCTCGATTTCTCTTCTAGTTTTTGTTATTTAAGTAATTGTCTCGCCGCTTTCCTTTTTTCGTTTCTAGTTAAGTTTTTGGAAAGGCGAATAGATTGTTCCATTTTTTTTATAAGCATAGTGATTTTTAATAAATTTAGATTTGTTGAATTAAATCTGAATTATGCATTTCTATCCCTAATTCTATATCAGAATGCTATTTGAATCTATTAATATTTATTTCTCATTTTATAGTTTGTTTCATTAGCAAAATCCTAAACTTTAGAATCATTCATTATTAAGCTTTTTTTAAGATTTAACGGAAGAAAATATAAAAATTAGATTCATTTATTTGGTTTTCTTAATTATCAATTTTAACTTGCATGCTTTATTTACAGCTAGCATTATCAACCAATACATTTTGATTTATATACCTTATTTAAGATAACCAATAAAGTGTATGAGTATTATACCGATAATATAAAGCAGACAATATTTACTATCTGTTTTAAGAATAGTTTTCATCAGAAAGTAATAATAAAATCTAAATAGACTTAACTAAAATAAAGATAGCTAAGAGAACTTAAAATAATCAGATTGATAAATAAATATTAAGCTTACTTATAGTACCTAAAGTTGCTTACATTCATAGAGCTATATTTACTCCTTATTTTATTTTTTCATATTTTAGCTACTTTTAAATATGATATTTATTTGTTATGGAAGACTTGTAAATGGTTTATATTCCTGTGAGAGTGATATTATTAACGGTGAAAAAAGAATAGTAACTTAACAACTAAAATTAAAATTATAAATCTGTTTGAAGAATGGAAAGTAAAGGAACTAAGAAAAGATGGAATAAATAGAGTAATTATAAAGGAAAGGATTATAAGCAAGATAAAAAAGAAAATTTAGCAATATTTTAACTCTAAAATTTATTAGAGTTATTTGGCTGCAAACAATAAATAAAGCAAAATCTTTAATTTATTAGCTCAATTTATTATTTTAGTTTCTTCTCCATTATTATAAAACTACTTAGTATTATTACCTTTATTCCTTTATTTATGGACTGATAGACATATGCTTCACTATTAATTTAAAGTTTATATATTAAACCAAGCTTCTTAATCTTTCAATTAAATTATCTATAACTATCAAGCAATTTAATAATAGAGTTAGGTTTCTAGTAATTTCAATTATTCTTTTATTATTTAAGATAACTCAAAACCATATAAATTCACTTTGGTACTTAGCATGTATAAATTAAAATTTCCTTCCTATTGATATTGGCTATTATAGGCTTTTCTTAAAATCACTGAATAGATAAGTTCTTCTTGCAAAAGCAAAGTTATACTCAAGAAAGACTTAGTACTATATCTATGAGAGATACAAATGGAAATGTTTATGAAGTAGGGTATTCATAAATTAGTTCTAATAATTAAGATTGCGGAATTAGGAAAGTAAATAGTTAAGGAGCTGAACTGTGCAAAACTTTCTTAGAGTCAAGCCCAGCTGATTATAGAGGTTTAATATTGACTTTAGACAGCGATGATGTTACTTATGCAGCATTTTCAATTGATGGAGACTCATATGACGCAGGGTATATCACCAAAAAATCAGTTATGATTGGTGCTTTTTCAAGATCTATTTGAATAGTTATGGATCAGGAGGAGGTCCTAAAGTTTCAGTTCTAGTTAGATTAAGAACTGATAACGGATTTATCGAAAAAGAAACATTTTTAAGAGCGTAACTTTCTACAGGAAAATCAAATTCGTACTTAGTTTAAGAAATAAGTTTCTGTGCAGATTAAGTCTCAGTTTACTCTTAGAGTTGGTATAAACCTTTCGATAAAAATTCTTAAAATAATAAGTTCATAGGTTACCCAGAAGCAGGCTTGATAAAAGTAGACTCGGAAGGATTTTTCAGACATTATATTGATTTAAACAGAAATATGACGATAGTTACATAGGCTTCAGTGAAAGATCCTTTAACATGTTAAATTTTCTTTTAGGTAGAAGTTAGGCAATTAACTTAATTTGTTTTAATTAAATCCTATCTTTTAAGTAAAAACTCTAATCTATGGCCCAAGTTAATAATTAAATATTGCTTAAGGAATATAGTTTAAATTAAATATTTGCTAAATGTTTATATATCTTAAGTCTTTGTACTCTATGGTTTATTTATAAAATAATTATTCATTTTATGTATTTATTTATAAATATTGGAGTCAAAATAATCTTATCTTAGTAACTTTTATTTTAGTAGCTTTTTAATTACCAAGCTAGATCTCTTATGATTAAACTAATTATAATAAAAGTATTAGACTTAATTATTCTTAGTATAATACCTTTGTATTTTAAATTAAGCAAATTATGTAAAGAGTTAGTTAGATAGGTTTTAATAATGCTTGTAAGGTATTTTGATATAGTTAGCTAAGCTTCTTTAGTTACTATCTTTTATAGATTAAGAAAAATAGTAGTATTTTATTAATTATATAGATTTTAAATAGGGTGCAAAGCTCTTTCCTTCGGATGCTGCTTGGAGGCACAGCAAGGCTAATAAAAAATGAGCGCGGACGGAGGATAAATCGGAGAAAGAGAAACCAATAACAAGAGAAAGAAGATTCGACAAGCTGGAGAACTCTGAATGCCAGGAAAAAACCTTCTTCATCGTAGGTCGGGGAAAGATGTACCCGTAATCGCATATTGCATCCTATGCTTTGGAAGGAAACATTACAGGGACATACTGCAGGAAGAGAAAACAAGGATAGAGAGACCCATAAAATTTATTTTTCGACATTAAATGAAATTAATTTAAAGAGATGCACTCCAATGAGAGTGCTACGCGCTCTATAATCCAATTTATTTAATTGTTAAATAAGATTAGATTTAAGTAATAACTAAATAGTATGATATAACTAGCTTTGGAAATAGATAATAAAAGCAAAGTTTAATATTAATTTAACATTATAACTACTAATTTAATAATTGTCTAGCTAATTTCTAAAATTAGTACTTACATTGATATTAGTTTCTATGAACTTATGCTTATAAGATAGTAAATAGTTATAAGTTAAGTTTTATAGATTCTAATAAAGAGAATAATGAAATGGATTATTGAATATACTTGCATTTATATTAAGTGTATAGTTGATGCAATATATATTAAATTCTTAGAGTTATATTATATACATTTGTCTAATTTACTAATTACTCTAATTACTTCTAAACCTAATTCTATCATTATATAAAGCAGATATCTGAACTATTTAGATATTATTAGTCATTATATGCAATGCTGCTTATATTTACCCATAATTCATGCTAAGCCTTTTATACTTTTAGTTCTCTAACTTCTTATTTCCCAATTTATTGAGTAATACTCAATTTAGAAGATAAAGGCTCATTATTCCTAAAGAATGTTGCTTTTTGAATTCTATTACAATTTCAGTTTAGCAAGTTAGATAAATCTCAAAGCTTAATATTTATTTCTTTTGACAGAGAATATTAAAACTTTAGCTTCTTTAATAGCTTTGATTAAGATATCTAGCTTTGAAATAAACTAATAGAATAATAAATTTAGTTATACTTTAGAATAGCTCTTGGCTATATCTATTTTTGCATTCTGAAATAGTAATATTCAAGTTATCTCTAAGTAAATAATTAGCTAACGCGCATCTATTTATAATGCTAAAGGCAGTTTAATATAAATAGTTCTTATTAAAGCTTATACTTTCTTTCAACCTCTACTAAGGTATTTAATAGAGATATCATGTTTTGTTTAATTTTGACAAACTTAGCTTTATTTTTAATGTTATAACTTAGATCTAAATAACCAAAAGCTCTTTAATTACCCAGTATAAACATAGCAATGGATTATACCTTATATTACTCTTATAAAGAAAGGAAGCTTAACTACAATAAGCGTATTAATTTATAGCTATAATTGGTAATTATTTAAAATAAAGTATTAACTTATTATCTCTTATTAAGCACTATTAGCTATTAAGGGATAACTAGGTACTTAGATTAAGCTAACTATCTTTACCTGTTTGAATAGCTTTCTTTATCCTAATTTAACTAATTTAATTAAATAGTTTAATAGAGATTTAAAGTTAAGTGCTTGCTTTAGAGTTAATTATCATTATTCTATATATACATTGCTTATAGATATAGATAAGCTTTACTAAATATGCTTGATTACTAAAGTAGATTATGTATTAGTCTTAGCTTTAATATGCTTAGATGCTGAATAAGCTACAGTTAATAGTAGATTCTTATGAAATAGAGAATTTAATCATTTAAGTGTTTAGAGTCTTCTTAATTATACTAAGCAGTTAAATGCTTCTACTATATAAATACCTTTAACTTCCTTTTAAATAATAATTACTTGGCTACATAAACAGAAATAAATTAACTTAAAGAAGCATAGTTTATAGTAGTTAGTATACTAATGCTTAGCCTTAGTGATTGGTAATTTAACTTAGATAGAAAACATTAGAAGTTAAGATGAAAAGAGTTAAAGAGAGCAAGTATCAAATATAATATAAAGCTAGTGAGTATTAAACTAATTTTATAGTATAAAGTAATTTAAAATTCTTGTCAGACTTAGTTATTTTTACTACTTCACTTGCATTTTCCTAGTCATTTCTACTATATATTTCTAAATCTAGTTATATCTTTAATTATATCCTCTAAGTACTTTAATCTTTATTAATAGTACCTAAAGCTTCTTGTTCTTAGAAGAGTTTAAGATAAAACAATGAATTATTAAAGAGAGTTAATAATAGTTTAAGGGTATGGAGGGTATTACCCTCTAGTAAAGATTGTTATATAAAGTTATGAAATAATAGCTTAATTATAAATCAACATTAAAATGGAGGAAACCAAATAGATATCTGTAGAAGATATATGAGAATTGCTTAAAAATAATGGAGCTAGTAGAGATCCTACTGCTCCTATAAGATTATGGAGTTATAAAGAGCTTTTTCCTTGTCGAGAAGATTTAAATTGTTTGAAATTTATTGAAGAAAACTCATGAGGAAAAACTTATAAAATATAAATTGAAGGAGTAGATTATGCTCTCAGAATATTCTAGTAAATATGGCTAATTGACTAGCAAGAATTAATAGATAACTTTTATAATGAATGTAAGTCACTTTTGCTAATAAATCACAAAAGAGTTCTAAGAATTAAAGGCGTAGCTATAGATACTTCAGATGAATATAACTATATTTTTTGTCATTTTACGAATTATTACTAAAGAGGAACCTTATATTGAATTATCCAAAATCAAACTTTGTTCAGTTAATTTAAAGAAAACCCATAAGCCAGATTTATAAAAAAGATAACATTGCTTGGTTAGATTGCCTAAGGAGTTATGGCTATTCACAAAGAAGGTTTAATTCATTTAGACATTAAGTCACTAAATATTTTAATGGATGAAAATGACTCTCCTATAATAGCAGATTTTGTTATCAGTACTTAGCAATAAAGCTCTATAACTTCAAAAATCAGAGGTACAATTTAATGGATGGCGCCTGAATTACTTAATTAAAGCGTTTATATTTAAAGTGATATTTGGTCATTAGCTTGTGTCGCTATCGAAATTTTTAACGAAACAATGCCTTGACCAAATTAAACATCTTTCAGATAAATTCGTTAACTAGTATTTGAGCAAAAATTGCATCCATAATTTTCAGCTGAAATATAGAAAGAGGAAATGCTTGCAGATCTTTTAACTAAATCATTTAGTTATAATTATTAAGAAAGACCTAGCATTTAAGAATTCAGATATAAGCTAAAGCAAATTAAGTAAAAACTAGCTACCAATTTAGATAAATAATCCAAATGTCAAAGTTTAAGTTCAATGAATTGCCATATCTCATAATAGTCCTTTTACTCTAATAGTTTTTCATTTAATAGTTCATTTGACGGTAAAATGAATCAAAATGTTTTCTTCTTAAAGGATGCTAATACACGCTTAATTAAAACTGGAATCTCGTTTTAAGAATAAAAAATTCAAAAAAGTTAAATTAGAATGGATGAAGAAAGTTCTGTTTATTATACTTAGGATCTTATTTTCCTTGCAGGAGGAAAAAATAAACGGAGCCTTTTCTAAAAGCTTTTAGGTAATTGAGAGAGAATCTTTTTAAGTATTGATTACAGTAGAAATGATATTTCCTAGAAGTGGTCCTGGATTAGTTTAAAGAATAGTAAATAACAATAGATATATCTATATTATTTCAGGAAATTTATCTAGTTAATAAGATCAGTAAAAGTGCGAATACTTTGATTTCAATTTACAACAATTTTTTTAACTTGAAAATATAGAGTTCTAAGGAAAAAATTAAGGTTGCATATTAGTAGATTAAGACATAGTAATGCTAGGAGGAATCGATAAAGATTACTAAAGACTGGGATAAGTTTAAGTATATAATACTAATTTAAACGTTTGGGAAAAAGCTAAGATCTGTTTGCCCTAAAGCTCATCAATCAGTATAATAAAAGATTAAGAACAAGGAATAGTTTACGTATTTGGTGAGTTTCTCGATGGTGTTTACTAGTTGAAGTGAGAAAGAAATAATCCATAATTGATTAAAATATCAAATAAGCCTTATCCAGGATAACCTTGCTACTAAAGTCCTATTATTGATAGAAATTAAATATACGTATTTGATAGAGAAAAAATATATATCTATGATGCATAAAAAGATTAATGGAGTTCAATTTTATTTGAATAGTCAAAATAATCTATACAGGAGCAATTGGGAGAACCGGAAAAATAATCCTTTTAGTTTAAATGAGAAAACCTAAATATTATTAAATTATAATCATATTTAAGTGCTTAGATTAATAATTATATAAATAGTATGCTAAAGTTAAATATTATAGATTTACATCAATTCTCTATACTTTGCTTCTATGTTTGATGAAGTTATTCAATATTTGACTTCCTTTTTAACATACATCGCTTTTATAGTAGTTTTATTTACTTATTGAATAGATAAAGCCTTGCTATTTAAGCATTATAAAAAACCTCCCAAAATCTCTCATAGGATTTAAGGTAGAATATTAAATTTACTTAACCTACTTGTTATCATCCATGTAGTCTTTACCATATTCATTTATGGCTTCTCAGATGTATTTCCTCAGAAATATGAAACTAGTGTTTCTAGCTATGCCAATTATTTCTATTGGTATAATTTAAAATCAGCTTAGAAAACAAGGATATTATAAAGCGAAGAAACATTAATCTGTTCAGATTCATATAGCTTGGAATACTTGAAAGATGAGAGTTTAAGTTGCAACTCGCAATGTAACACATAGCAATGCATGTGGTAAAATTGGAATTGCTGCTATGAAAAATCAGGAAAAAAGTGTAACAAGGAAAAAATGTAAAATTCTGAATGTGATACTGATTGCTTAATATAAGAATGCAATTATGATAATGGAAATTGCTGCCTTTGAAGCTCAAATTGCACAGTTGAGAAGTGAGGAAATGGAATTTGTGATAGTGAATGTAAAATTTCAATTTGCTAATTTGATTATGGAGATTGCTGCAAAGATTGTGATGTACTTTAATTTGGTAATGATATATGTGATATCAAATGTAACGTTGAAGAATGTCTATATGATTGAGGTGATTGTGCTACTTGTGATTCAAAATAATTATGCTAAGTACGAAAACTTGAATATCAAAACTGTAATTGGGAATGCTACAATTCCGAATGCCAATATGATTTAAATTCTCCAGAGTGCTTGGAATTACGTGAAAATAGTTGTAATAACTTGGATCCAAATACATAAGAATTATTGTAAGATTCATAAAAAGTATGCTAATACTAATTTCTGGGAGATGGAAAATGCTAATAATAATGTTTAACTAAAAGTTGTATGTTCGACATATATGATTGCTGCAATTTAAACTTAACGAAATGTGACTATACTTAAATAAATAATGGTATATGCGAGCCAGAGTGTAACATTCCAGAATGCTATTACGATTAATTTGATTGCTAATTTAGTTAGAACTGTCCATGCTCGTAAGAAGAACTTGGCAATGGATTTTGCAAACTTTCTTGCAATACCACCCTTTGCAGTTATGACTGAGGAGATTGCATTCTTGCAAATATCTAATTTTGCAGCGATGGTTTGCTATATAATGATGAATGTGATCAAGAATGCAACTAAGAGCAATTTGATTATGATAATTATCATTGCATATGCTATACAGACTAAGAAAATAGTCTTTTATGCAATAAGCTAAATGATATAAACAATGGTGAATGTGATTTATAATGTTACAATAGCATGTGTGACTTTGATGGAGTAGACTGCTTAAATAATTAGAAATGTTACTGTCCAGAATCTATGCTGAATAATAAGAAATGCGATATATAATGTAACGTTCTATCCTGTAATTATGATAACGGAGAATGTGATTGTGGAAGTTTAGGATGCAACTTAATGTAAAAAGGTAATGGAGTATGTGAAGAAATATGTAATACAGAAGAATGTAATTATGATGGAGGCGATTGCGAATAGCAACATAATCCTGAAGACTACTGTAGTGTAGATTGTCAATGAAAAAATATAGGAGATGGTGTGTGTTCCTAAGTTTGCTTCAACAAAGATTGCAATTGAGATGGCTCTGATTGTTATTGTGATATGAATAAGCTATGCTTCATTAAACAACTCGGAGATGGTTGATGCGACTTACAATGCAATATAGAGGAATGCTAATTTGATAAAGATGATTGCAAAGAATATTTATCAAATAAAGCTTAAAGAGAATTAGAGGATGAAATTTAATGTAGCTGGGGATGCACTTAAGATATGCTCAATAATAATGTATGCGACTAAGAATGTTTCACTTACTTATGTGGATGAGATTAAAATGCTTGCTATAATGAATTTTGGAATAATATTTGTTTTAGAAGATAGCTTTAAAATGGATGGTGTGATGCTCTTTGTAACAATCCTTAAAACAATTTTGACTAGGGAGATTGTGAGTAATATAATAAGTATATTTAAATGAACTCCACACATTGTTAACCTTAATGCAAATGAGATGAAATAGGAGACGGCGATTGTCAATGAGAATGCTTTCACATTTTTTGTGGATTTGACGATGGAGATTGCTAAAATTAAGCATGCGACAAAGAAGAAAAGTGCTTAGGAAAAGAAATAAGAAATGGTATATGCAACCAATAATGCTTTAATAGCAAATGTTTTAATGATCTTCTAGATTGTTAAGAGACTAGCTAAACAATAGCATAATCTAATGATTAGTATTGCAACAAAGATTGTAATTGTAATTGAAATTAGATTGGTAATTGGAAATGTGAATAAAAGTGCAATAACATACAATGCAGTTTTGATAATAAAGATTGTTTGACTTGCGATTTAAAATAGGAATGTTTTCTTTACTATATTAATGATAGTAATTGCGATGATTAATGTAATGTTGAAGAATGTTTAAATGATTTGAGAGATTGTTCACCTGATGGAGATATAGGAAATAAAAAATAAATAAGTCTTCAAGAAGAATAATGCTAAATACTTGGATGTAAATTACATTGGCTTGGAGATTCTGTATGTGGTGAAGCATGTAATAATGAGATATGTCTCTATGATAGATCAGATTGTAGTACATATCCTGATAGTTGTCCTTAGAATTTTTTTTATGATAAAATGTGTGATGTGAAATGCAATATACCGGAGTGCAGATGAGAAAATCAAGATTGTAAATTAAATCCTAGTTAATTCAATGAATAAGCATGTAAGAAAAATAAATGTGACTTAAATAATTTGGAAAATTTGATCTGTGACTAAGAATGTGATATTATAGAATGTGACTACGATAAAAGTGCATGTAAGCTTTTTAAACTATATGAAAACTCAACCTAATACTATCAAGACGTTTACCGATGTTCTAAAAGTTCAATATAAGAAAAAATAAATAGTCCGTCTGGATATTTTAACATTGCAGTTATATTATTGGTAATTTTAATGTAAATAAGCTTTATTTTTTATAAGCAATGTTTAAGAAAATAAAAGGCTTCAGTTAATCCTAACTGCGAGTAATTAGCTTTTAAAAATAGTAATTTTTTATTTTAGAAGTCCATATTATAAGGAAAGGGGAGAACATTTCATATGATCTGTACTAAGATTCCAAGTATTCTAAAATATTATAAGAACTTTTCCCAAGTGAAGAAAAATAAGTTGGTTTCTAGATGCATTAGGATACAATAATATCTTAAAGAAAGGAATTATAAATAGTCAAGGAAAAGTTATAAAGCGAAATAGAAGTTTCTGATATTACTCAGGAAAATATCATCAAATTTAAACTAAATTAAGTATCTTTTGATCAAGAAATGCAATTAGAGTTTCTTGACAAAAAACATAATAATATAAGTTAGAAAAAAGAATAGTATACAAATTCAAGTGCAAGAAGAGAAAATCAAGATTTTGTAGAAGTGATCGATATAGAATGATAAACCATTTAAACTCTATTATTAGATTTAAAATTTCTTTAAATAATTGAAAAGATGGTGGAAGCTGATATTAGCCTTCGGCCTTCTTTACTATGCTTTCTTCTTTTATGGTTAGGAACAAATTCCTTTCCTCTCGCTGAGAAAGTTCCTGGTCAAAGTCATTTTCTGAAGGGAACGCTGTCTTTGATATTATCCACTCTTGATAGTGGCTTGAAGTCTAACTGCTCATAGCGATGGAGCTCCCTAACAGCTTTGTCTAGAACACAACATGATATCCCCGTTATTCCTTAAAAAGAGAGTGTCGGGTAGTGTAATCGGAAAGGAGTTTCCGGTCCCAAAAACTCTTTTAGTTGAAATTAATTAAAATTCTTTATATTATTATTAAATTCCTATAATTAAGTTATTTTGATTAAATTATATAGTGTTTGACTTTCAGCTTTATATAATGATTTTTTATGATTTAACTCCCTTTCTGAAACTTTTTTATCTTAATTTTTGCTTTACTTTAACTTTAATTATTTGTCATCTTGCTTCTCTTATTCTTTAAACTTTTTTCATTTAAAAAATTAATATTTTAAGTTTTTTTAATTCTCACATTACTGATGGATTTATTTTTCACTTAATTTATCCTTAAAATAAAATTATTTATTAATTTTTTGTTTTTTGTCTGCTCATGCTTTTATCTTAAGACTAATATCTTCTAATATTTATTTATTCTTTTTTGTTTCTTAATTTACTAACGGTTGATTATATTATAGCATTTCTTTCAAATTGTTTTTATGCTTTATTAATTTCATTTTTTATAGATTAATGTTTGTGATTAGATTTTATATTATTTATTGAATCTAAAAATTTTGTTCAATTATAATTTATATATGATATGAGCATTCAAAGAAGTGTTAAAATTTTTCTTATTACTTACAAATACATAATATTTAAATTTTAATCAATGTTTCTTTTTGAGAGATTAGTTCTAAAAAATATTATTTTGCTTTAAGTCTATAAATTAGCTTTTATTCCTTTATTAATTTCTTGTTTGTTTTTATGTATGTTATTTTATAAACTTAAGTCTCATTTTTATACTATTTATTTAATATTTTTACTGCTTATATATTTTTAATTATTTTTATTGTTTCCTTGAAAAATTTTGTTTGCATTTGTTTATATTTTTTAGTAAAATTTTTGTGTTAAAGTCTTTAATTTATTTGCTATTTATTTCATATTATTTTACAATTTTTTTTTATTTCGAGTTCTATTTTTAACAGTATTTGAATAATTACTATAATTTTGTATCTTGCCTACTTTTTCTTTTACTTTATCATTTTTTAATTATTCTTATAACTTCTTGTAGAATTTTAAAATCAATATGCTGTTGTGTTTTCAAAATTTATTTCAGTTAAAATTTATATATTATTTTTCTTTAAATGTGCTTGTATATTTTTAAAGCGTTTTCTTATTCTCTATTAAACTTAATTTAATTTTTTCATTTTTTATTCTAACTTAAATACCATATGGGATTTATTCCAAGCAGTATTCTAATTTTTTTATTAAAAATAATCTGAATAAGTTATTAAATTTAATTAGTTGTGTTTATTTATAGTTTTTAAAGAATTGATGATTAGAATTAAAATACAGATTATTAACATTTCTTAAAGAGTTTCTCAACCTGAATCTTTTCTTCATTAAATTAATTATTTTGATATCCTATGTATTTATTTTGTTATTTTTATTAAATTTTTTACTTGCAGAAAAAGCTCAATCTCTTTTTCCGTTGTGCTTATTCTTGAGTATTTATATAAACTTGTATTTCTCCGTTTTAAATTTAAGTCTTATTAAGTTAAAAATTTCTCAGCTTTTTTAATAAAGTTTGCATATTCAGGCTTTTCTCTATTAATATTAAGTCATTTACTCAAGCAAGTTTAGCATAATCTATTTTTTTATTTTATGGCTGGATTTTATATTTATCTAAATATCTTAATACTATATTATAGTATATTTTCGTTGATAATGGTTCATTTGAGTTGTCTTGTAAACTCTATTTACTTATTGAATTTTTCTTGTTATTTCTTCATCCAGATAAATTAATTAATTTTAACTAAAACAGTTTTTGGGACTGGAAACTCCTTTCCGATTGCACGACCCGACGCTCTCTTTTTAAGGAATAACAGGGATATCACGTTGTATTCTAGATATAGCTGCTAGGGAGCACCATCGCTATGAGCAGTTAGACTTCAAGCCCCTACTAAGAGTGGATAATCTCAAATACAGTGTTCCCTTCAGAAAATGACTTTGACCAGGAATTTTCTCAGCGAGAGGAAAAGAACTTGTTCCTAGCCATAAAATCAGAAAGTGTAGCCAAGAAGATCAATCTCAGCTTCTACCATCTTTTTTAATTATTCCAGTTAATTATATTTTTACCTTTTAATATGTATCTTTTATTGTATTAATTATATTCTTATTATATTTTATGAAAATGTTTGTCTTTTTATTTGGTCAAATAAAATTCACGATTTATTGTATTTAATATTTTTTCAATATTAATTAGCGTGGGTATAAATTTCCTTTTCCTCATTTTTCTTTTCATTTTATAGTTTCTGTTATATCTTTTAGTATGCATATTATTAGCATTACATCTTTTTATAAATCCTTTTTGATCCTTATTTAATAACCTTTCTTTTATATTTTTTGATATATTTGGTTAGTTTTTAATTTATCAAAAAGCTTTTTAATTACATTTATGAGTGCAATGTGTCGATAATTTTTCAGCTTTATGTTTTTCTTTTATGAGTATCATTATTATTTTAATTTTATTTATCTTTGTAGATAATTTTTATTACTTCTAGCAATTTTAATAAAAATTTAATTAGTATTTAACATAGCTCGTGAGATGTATTTTTATTAGTTCATTAAAAGATGAATTAAATCCTTTGTCTTTATTGTTAGGTAAAAATCTTATTAATTTCAAGCTTATTAAAATAATTTATTTCTTATATTTATAGATTCTATATTTATTTTTTCTCAGCATCTATTAGTATTGCTTTTAAGATTGCTCAACTTTTTGCTTATTTTTAATTTCCACTATTTTGATGTAGATATATGAATTAGATTTACAATTAAATCTTATTATTCACTAAATTTGTTCATCTATTAATCAATTAAAGAATTCATATGTTCCTCTATATTATTCTTTATAGGCTTACTTTCAAATATCTTATTTTAAATATTTTAAATTTTCATTTAATTAGATAATTTATTATTTAATTTAAATTTATGTTATAAATAAAAAATTATCTATTGCTATTCCTATTTTTCCTTATACTTAAAATCTGAACCTTTTATGCTGATCTTTTTTAAATTAATGATTATATAATCATTATTTATCTTGTTATGTTAACTTAACCATACAAGTTTTCTTTCTTCATTTATATCTATTAATTCAAAAATTCTCACGAAATGTTATAGCAGTTCATCTACGTATTTTATATCTTATTATTTATTTAAATGAGCATTAAAATCTCTGCATATAACTATTTTACCATTCTTAAGCTAATTAACTATAATTCTAGTTCTTAATAGATATTATATATTAGTTTCTTTGAGTAATTACTGGTTGGTATATAGATATTTATTATGATTAATACATTTATTATGAATGCTTATATTATATTTAAATTATGTTCTATTTGGACTTCTTCTACTTGTTTTAATTTATAAAAAGCAAATTAGTCTTTTGTTTTTTCTGTTTCTTATAAAAATATTATTTGAATTTTTTATTTAATATTGCATATATTTTAGTTGTTTTAGTTTCTTTGAAGCAATAAGATATTCAGATTGTTTTCTAATATTAGATATTATATTTCTTATTTTTATTAAAATATCCTCAATGTATATTTATAGATCCTTTCTGTATATTTTTTGCTATTCTTCTAATTACTATGATCTAATTTCCTTTTAATTTTTCAATTCTTGTAATAATTAATGAAAATCTTTTTGTTTATTAAATTTCTGATATATACATTTATTTATATTATTTGTATTTAACTAAATTATGCTTGTTATGATTTTATAATTTTTTCTGATTCTCTTAGTTTTAATTTATGCTTTATTAAAGATATGACGAATTTGCTTGCTTTCAGAGATAGTTTTGAAATCAACTTGTTCCACCTTTTAGTTCTCTTGGCTTAATTTCAATTTGGTTTTTCAAAGAATTTAATTTAATTTTAATAAATATTATTTTTGTTTAATACATTTTTTTCATTTAAACTAACTTTTTATTCTAGGTGCTCTTTTTTATATTTGCTAATCTATGTTTAAGTCAATAAATTATTATTTTTTAATTGCTATGTTAGACAAATATTTTTAATTATTTATTAATAGTGATTTTTTAACATCTTTATTATTATTTTAATTTTCTGCTTATATGTTATTTTAGGCATATCTTTATATATGTGTAAGATTTAATGAAATACCATGATATTAATTACATTTAGTTTTATTTTATTTTTTCTTTTTTAAATTTTATATTTAAATATTTTTAATAGCTTTAGTTTTCTTTTTATTATTTAATCAATACTATTAGCACTTTTATCCAAATTTTGCTTATATTCTCTATTCTTTTGGTTATTTTCTTTAGATATTATTTTAATTTCTTTTAATTAGTGAAGAAATAAATTGTTTTTAATAATATATTTATCAATTTAAGTTATTATATTTATTTTTTCTTAATAAATTATTTCTTATTTTTGAAAATAGTAAAGTGAGTTGCATTAATTCAAAATATAATTTTCCTCTTATAATTTGCTTATATTTCTTTGAAGGTAAATAATTAAACTTATCTAATCTTCTACTAACTAATTTTTCTATTAATTTCAAGATTTCTGTTTGTATATTCTTTAATAATAAATTTGATATCTACCTCTTTATCTTCCAATTATTTTAAATACTTTTATTAATTTTCAATAATTTATTCTTATTATACTTTCCCTCTTTATTTGTTATCTTCTGTTTTTTTATTTTAAACACTTAATTAATTAATTTTAATAAGCACATGTTATAGATTATCTTATATTAGTAATTAGTATTTCATATTATTCTTTTCTATTTCTTAACTAATTTTAGAATTTAGATTTCTTACTCTAAGTTTCATTATAACCTATTTATTGTGTTATCTTTCTTTTCCTTGCTTTATAATTTATAAAATGGAACATTTATTTGAAAAAAGTATCTTCTTAAAAGGATTCATCTTAGCCAAACTATGATCAGTAAACTATATTTTAAGACCTAAAAATTAAGTTTAAGAAACTTTTAAGATAAATATAAGAGTTCGAAAGAAAAATTGAATGCCAGATGATTAATGCAAATGTATAAAAAAATGAAAATAAATAGACAGCAAAATTTAGAATCGAATAATTATAAACAAAATTCTATTAATTCGCAGAGTTGACGGAAAGCATATTACTCTAAAATATATCGATGAATTATCTTGATGAATTTGGAACAACAAACTACGATAAATTATATTCATTATCGGAAAATAATTAGATGCTAATATTCCAAGAGGCCAGGATATAAAGTGCGAAATTGTTTCCAATTTAGATTAAAAGAAAAGAGAATCATAGAAAAATAGTGGGAAAATATATTCCTACTTTATTGCAGCTAAGAAGGTAAAATTTAAAGGCAAAAATAATAATTGAAAAGATGGTGTGAATGATATTGGTCTTCTTGGCTACACTTTCTTCTTTTATGGCTAGGAACAAGTTCCTTTCCTCTCTCTGAGAAAGTTCCTGGTCAAAGTCATTTTCTGAAGGGAATGCTGTATTTGAGATTATCCGCTCTTGATAGGGGCTTGAAGCCTGGCTGCTCATAGCGATGGAGCTCCCTAGCAACTATATCTAGAACACAACGTGATATCCCTGTTATTACTTAAAAGAGAGCGTCAGGTCGTGCAATCGGAAAGGAGTTTCCGGTCCCAAAAACTGTTTTAGTTAAAATTTATTAATTACATGAAAAAATACTCCAACTAAACAAAGAAACTCCATATATCTAAAATGCAGTTAATGAATTCAATAAGAAATGAATGGAAATCGACCATTCGGAAACTATTAGAAAGAAAAAAGTAAAAATCGTCAAGACTTCTGATGGACATGATCCAAGCTACTTTGGAGTTAATGCTTTTATTCAAAATTTAATTTTTAATTCGTTATGAGCCTAAAATAGATGGAATCACGTTAATTAATTATTATATATTTATTTTATCTCCATAGTTGTTCGAAGGTGAACAACAAGGAACGACTTCATCAGAGGTTGGGGAAGTTAAGTACCAATAATCGACTTTATGTCTTCCTCTGCTTTGGCTTGGCCTCGAGACATCTGCTAGTTTGACCTTCGGCACTGGCTTGTATTCTGGAACAAAAGGAAATTATTTTTGCGAGCTTCATCAGAGGTGGGGAATTTAAGTACCCATGATTGACACATGTCGTCCTCTGCTTTGGTGATGCAATGAGACGCAAACCTGCCATGCCCTTGAACCTCCAACAAGTATTAAAGATTACGAGTATTCTGAAATTATACCAGTATTGAACAAGGTCTACCAGTATCTGATAATTTTATCAGTAACAAACATTCTTGTCAGTATGAAACATTTATTAAAGAGCTGCGCACCAACGAGAGTGCTACTCGCTCTATAATCAAATTTATTTATTTATCATGTTAATTAATTATTATCTTTAATATCCTTTAACCCCATATAGTTCTTTTATTTATTTTTCTTGAGAATTTGCTTATTTTTATAATTCTATTATTTCATCTAGTGTTATTTTATATAATGTTTTAATATTTTTAAAGGGATATAATTGATTCTTAAAAAATCTATTAAATATTCAATATTGCTTCAATATTATTTGATGCGTTTTTTATTTAATTAATAAAAGTAAATGTTTTTAGTTTATTATTATTCTTTTAATTCTTCTTTGTTGTTTATCACTTACTAAAATTATTAAGTTATTTCCATTTTTTCTATTTCTTTATTTTCTTGCTATTTCTTAAGGTTTCATTTTTGTAATAATTATCTCTAATAAAAAGAAAGATAATTTTTTTGATCTTTTATATCTTCTAAGTTCTTTTCCTGCTTTAATTAAGTATTATTTAAAACTTCTGCTTGCTCTTTTATATATATTTTTTATAGGAAGTTATGCTCTGGAATTTCTTTTCGTATTAATAAGTTATTGATTAGGATTTTATTAAATTATTATTAGTTTCTTTACTATTATTGATTCTTTAATTCTTATATTTTATTTGTTGACTATTTAAAGATTAATTTATCTATTCCTGATTACTAAATTTACATTTATGCCAAAAACTCTAAACGCTATTTATTTTCCTCTCTTTTTGTCTTTTTAATTTATTTATCTATATTTTATTTTTATATTCATCTAAGAAGTAAAATTTGTATCTTTCTTATCCACGAATATTCATATTATTTATGTCTTATGTCTTATGTCTTAGTGTAATATTTTATTTATATTATTTGATCTCACTATTTAGTTTTGATATCTCTTACTCCGTAATTTTACATTTTTTTCTACAATTGGATAGATTTTAGTAGTTTAAAGTTTATTTCCTTTATATTTTAGTTTATAAAAACTAGGAAGATGCTTAAAATGTCTTCTAGTTTCATTGCATTTGTACTAGTAATTCTTATTTTATATTGATTATTAAGAGATTGCTTGTAAAATAGTTTTTCTTAGATTTATAGTTATACCAATTATTTTGGCTGCTATTTTAATATGAAAAATATTAAATCGCAAATCTTTCATTAACTCATGACTTTGAAAAATAAGACATAATTTCCTTTAAAATTAGAGTTGCAGAGCATCTCCATTCTATTGATATTTCCAAAGATCTATATTTAATAATTCAGATTAAATTCCTTTTAATTTTACTTTCTCAGTCATTTTAGAATTAATTTAGGGTTTAATTATATAAATTATTTATTAAAAATTTGTTGAGAAATGTAATTTACTAAGATAATATTATCCCTTCTTACAGTTAGCTATCAATTTTAATAACTTAGCCAGGTAGGTTGGAGACACTTGAATTATAGGGAACTTAAAAATTTAATGTTTATATAATTAAATTAATTAAACATTTTTATAATTATAATTTAATTAGATATTTTCATATCTAATACATACTTTTTTATTACTTTAAAATTATTATATTGTAATGTTAAAGTATCAAAGTTTATTTCTATTGAAATAATAAGAGAATTATTTAGAATTGCATGCTTAAGTTAATACTTTATATTTCTTGTCTTTTTTAACTTTAATTTTAGTTTTTAGCTAATTTTTGGTTTATATCTATTATTAGGTTTAATAATTGCTTAGTTAGCATTTACATTAAGATGCGCAAACTTAATTTTTGCCTTTCTTTCAACCTATTTAGATAGTGCAGCGTTTATTTTCACTACTCTTACTATTGGTATAAAAATATTCTGTTAATACAGATAAAAAAGCAAATTTTACGTCATTCGCGAAGTATATAAGGAGCTAGCATTCCAATCCCTAAATAGTCTTTCTATTCTTAATATTTTTACTTAACATAATTATTCCATTTTTTAGCTCCAAATCCAAACCGTTTGCTAATAAATTGAAGTTCTGCAAAATATAATCCCTTTCATTAATTTCAATAATTCCAAGTTCAGCTGCTTGAATGACCCCTACTTAGGAAAATGTTTAATTACCATTTTACGAACCACCAAAAAATATAACTGCTCTGTGAACACTATTGATCTACTTTCTAGATCTGTTTTGTCTATATTTCTTAGTTAGCTTTCTTATAGGTTATAAATTATAAAATTATACTCCTTTTTAATTTCTTTCTATACGAAACTTGCGATTTCTTTACTTTCATAATTTTATTTTTAGAATGCTAATATTTAATTAAGTGTTTTAACTAAATAATCTAGCTATAGGTACACTACAGATTTAAGCAACCCTAGAGAATTATAAATATTCCATCAGGTTAGTTCTAAATTTTATTATTACCTAGTTTATGTTTTTTCTAGGAATTAATTTTATCCAAATATTCATCAGTAATTTCGAATGTCTATTGACAAATCAGTACCCATTTCAATCAGCTTTTTGAGATCAGCACCATCAGCATAGAATATGAAAATGCTTAAACCTTAGGTTTTTAGTATATCCAAAATAAGCGCTATTTTCCTTTATTTATTTGTTAAGAAAGTATCTCAATTTACTTCAACTTTAGCATTTGCTTAAAGTTTTTCTATAGTAAGATTTAATTAATTACTCTATAAAATTCCTAATCTTCTCCATTCATAATACTGTAGCAAGATTGAAACTGACTCAGCTTCTTTAGTTTACTCAGGATTAATAAAAATTATGTAGTTTAATAGGTTTTTATATTTTTATTACCTACAACTATTAGAACTATTTTCCTTTTACTTCCCTCTTTTGATATCCAAAAAGACAAAATCCTTGATTAAGTAATATCAATTACTAAGCCTGAATTATCTCGTCAAGTTACATTCTGCAATGTATCATCACTAATCCCTAACTAATACCTCTTCTACTCCTGGTTCATACTTTCTCTGCTTCGATTCCTAAACGACTAACTCTTACAGTAATTTGTTATTTCTCTCACTATGTAGAATGCTAATAAATCTAGTGAGAGAATACTCTAACTAAAGCTAAGAATAAGGATTTAAGTAGACATTTAGAAATAAGGTTAGTAGTATAAAGGTAAATAAAAGTGTGTTATATGTGTATCTATTATCTTTCAATAATAAAATTTAGAATATATAAGTATATTTATATCTTAGATATAGAAATAGATATCTTTAAGGTTGCTATCTTTCTCTTCAATGTTTTATGTAAATTAATAATTAAATTATGTATTTGAAGGCTTTAACTAAGCAAGCATGTAAACTATTAATAAAATAAATTTTTTGAAGTTAATAATGCTTTTCATTCTTCTATTGAAGCATTAAAATTAATAATAAAAAACACTATTCATTTAGTTTAACTTTAAGTATTGCTTACACTAGAAAATTTTATAATAATTTACAAAATATAGGAATACCGTAATCTAGTGCTTATATTAACAAATTATCTCATATTACTTAGATTTTTTCTTGGATCATATTTAGAATTTCTTTCTTTTAGAAATATTTGAAATTAAATTAGTTGTGTAAGTTAAATAATGACTAATTCTTTAATTAATACATACATGAAATATTCTAATTAAGTTGTACCTTAATCAAGAAATTAGGCTATTTAATATAAGAACTCCTAGTAAATTTTTATTAAACAACTATTTCTTCTATTTGTGATAATTGCTTACAGAGCTTAATTAATATAATGTAGAAATTCTAATTTCTAATTACTTTCCTTTATTTTTAAGTGAAGCACTTCATAAATAAATTTTAGATATTTCTAAGAAAGTATACTAATAAGTTTTTAAATTTAAGTTATAAGCATAATCATTTTTTTAAATCACTTTATTATTGTATTTAATAAACCTTGTTTATCTAAGCTTATCTAATTTAAAGTAAATGCTTTATTAATATAAATAGAGTTATTTTAAATGCTTAGTTAATTAAACTTTAGTTTCTATTATTTTATTTTTTATTATTTAGATATAAAAATCCGGCAACTCGGGATTGAACCGAGGACCCTGAGATTTCCACTAATTCTACAGTCTCATGCTCTTCCAGCTGAGCTATTGCCGGTTTATTATTTAGTTAAGCTACTTATTAAAAATAATGAAACTTACTTAAATTAAAAGACTTTTTATATATTACATACTCAAATTTTTATTTTATCTCTGTATACTACTAAGCTTAATAAACCTGAAAACTAACTATATCCTAATATTTAGACTTACCTAAGTCAGCATCTTATATAATTGTCTATGTTTTTCTTGACAGAAAGGTCAAATTACTTAAGGAGATAGAAATGCTATTTATTTAAGTAGTTTTACTTTAGACAGTATATTTGGTATAATTGTATATAATTTATGGTTCTGATACTATTACTATATTTAGTGTTATGAGATTAAGTATAATTACTAAACTAGCTTTATAGGATTTATTTAATCCTCTATTACTATATTTTATAAAGTCTTTAAATGCCTTTCTAAAAATACTTAACAAGCTAGTTTATTTTAAAATGTTTACTCTTCATAAAAATAGGCTTTATGAAGTATTTTTCTCTTATGATGGTAGTTAGTTTTAGATTATAGACTTATACTAAAGTAAATATAAGAACTATAATATTCTTTGCAGGATTTAATAAAAGCTATTTCTATAGTCTCATTAAAATACATATTTAAAGAGTGATAGTATATGATAATCCTTTTAGCTATTTATATCCTAGTGCCTGATAATTATAAACCTCAGTTTTAATGAGAAAAGTAAATTTTAAGTTGCTTGTTTGTTGTATTATTTTTATAATTGTAACTAATTTTTAGAAAGCTAAATACATATATTTTAGAAACCCTTGCCAAACATATCAATTTAATAAACTAAAGGCTTTTACTTTTTAAACATTTGGTATAAGCCATTCTATATTATACCTTCTTCATTATCAAAGAGGCCTAATAGATATAGTTGTTTCTCTTTAATCTAGCTATTGAACTACCTTATATATTTCAATAATATAGGAATATAGAACTATAAATAAGCTAATGTAATGATACTCTAGCCCTTATATTTAGTTATCAAGTAGATTAAATTAATTATCAACTTACACTATTTTAAGCTAAGGAATCTAAGCTAATTATACTAAAAACTTCCTTCTATTCAAACCTTTTAATAGAAATACTCTCAACAATATCAATTTTCACTATCCAATATCTTCATAAAATCTAACTTAAGTGTTTAGTATTAAACTTAGGAAAATAAAAGGCTTTAGACTCATCATAAAGGTAAGTTTGTATTTAGATAGCAAAGCTTATTAAGTTTAAGTTTATTGGATTATTAAACATTAAAGTTCTAAAGGATTTATTTAAATTATATTTAGTTATAATTATAAATGCTGTCTATTAATAACTCCTCACTTCAGTCAATTGAAGAACAAAAAAGTCCCTATATAAATTCAGGTGGATTACTGCCCTTAGAGTAAAACGACTCTCCTAGCCCTACATTCGAATAAAAAGGTATCAAACAAATATCTTTTTCTCCTTTAATAGAGCTAGAAAATACTAGTTCTGGTAACTTTTTTAAATCAAACAATGAAAGTAGTCCAATTAGTCCTATTAGTCCTATAAGTGCTAGCAGTATTATATCTAACTAGGAAATAGAGCATAAGAAATCTGTTTTATTGTAGAAGTACAGAAATTCTCCAAGTAGAAAAGAAAACTCTAGAATATTCTAAAATAAATTAAAGTTTAAACTAAGAAAAATAAGAGAAATATCATATGCATCTAATATAGAAAATTAATTAGCCTAAACTACCTTAGTTAATAAAAAATCTTACTCTCTACATTCTCAATCTTTGTTTAATTTTTACTCAATTTGTTCAGAAATTTATTTCCAAGATGACTATGAAAGTTGCTAGAAAATTAACTGTAAGAGAAAGAGAAATGAAAAAATAATAAATATTAATAAAATGAAGAATCAAGAAGGCGAAAGTGAAAATAAGAAAGGATAGAAAGTTTTAGTAACAGTTTTCTTGTTCTTATTAGGATTTTGTTTAGTCTAGTTGGGTGATTATCTCTTTAAATGATTTATAGTTAATTAAATGTATATTTCCTTAAATTTTATTTTTTTTAATTATAAATCATTTTTTCTTTCTTTTCTTTAGTAAACTTTCTAGAAATTTTTAAATACTGGAGCATTTCTTTAATCTATAATATAGTAGGTTTATATATTCAACGAAGAAAAAGCCTTTATTTTAAAATGTGTAATTAACTTAGTAGATATATAACCAAAATGTTTCTCTCTTATAAGCTCTTTTATCTAATAACTTTATTACTATCTTCTGCTTAAAAATTTTATTTTAAGTAATTAAGATAAAGTTAATATCTCTATTAACTGCTAACTAATTATTATTATTAGGCTATTTTTACATAAAGCTTTATCTCTCTAATTACATTTCTTAAAACTTCAAATTCACTAAATCTAATTACTAAGCATTTGTTCTAATATTATGTTACCATGCAAATTTTTAATAAATTTAGCTACTTTACTCTTTTATTAAATCTAAGCATTACTATACCAGACTAAGTTCTAAAATATAGAATTAATTACTTGTATTTATTATTTATAATACAGTCAATTAAGGTTCTTCATATAAGTATCTTTAGTTTATAGCTACAAATGGTTATACTTCTATTAGTTATATCATCATCTAAGCTATTTTTATATTTAGCTTATTTTTTAATTTTATAGTTTGTATTTAGCTTATAACTTCCAAAATAAGCTTCAAAGCAGAAAGTAGAAATAATTGGATTGCTATATTAATTACAGTTAATAAAATTATAGCATCACTTTATACTTAGCAATAATAAAATTTAATAAACAGCAAAATATTAAAAAATAAGTAAAAATAACTATTTAAGCCTTTTTATTTTTATTTAGCTTATGAAAATAGAAAAGAGCTATTAACTGCAAAGCTACTATTCTTAAATTTATTTTTTTAAGCCTTTCATATATAAAATTTATTTAGTTAATGAAAGAATTGCTTGCTTAATAATTGATTAAGAAAGATATATAATAAGTATTTATTTTTTAGATTTAGTTTTATATAGTAACTTATATAAATTTTGATATCCTTTAATTTTATTAATTTTAAGATCTTTTTTAGTATTCAACCAGTTTTTAGATTTTTTAGCATTCCCAAGATTTGGCTATCTCCATAAAAGTAAATTCTAAATCACCTTCATTTTTTAGCTTTTAGATGCTTCTCAATTATAGATAGTTCCTGTGATTTTACTCTTCCTACATATGTTTCTAATGTATACACATTTATATAATATCTGCTTATTGTAAAATCGTTCAGTCACAAATTAGTAATACTTAGAGGTTTAATTTGCTAAATAGCTTTAAATATAATGATTTAGCTTAAATATAAGTATTCTATTCTCTCTTTTTATATCTAACAATACTCTATCAAACATAAATCTAAAGGAAGGTAGTATCAACTAACTATTGCTAGTTCCTTTACCTGTAATAGTATTTGTAGATACCCTAAAAAGAGGGAATTCCATATAATTTACTTAATTAATTGACTATTTAATAATTTGCATAGACTCATATAATAAGAAAAATAAGGTTTAGCAAATGTAATATATTTAATAATTAATAGGATCTAGTTTAATAAAACATAAGGATATACAACTAAAGTTATTAGTAAAGCAGATATTAATAGTCATTTACTTATATCAACTTTAGCTTTACTAATTATTAAGAATCTTAATATATACTAATCTTTAGATTTATTACACTAGCTTAGTAAATAACTTTATGTTATTCATATATTTATGTCTTTTTATATATAATCATAGATGCTTACTTTATACTTATAAATATTCTAAACTTATGAGTATCTTCTGTATCTTCTGTATTATAGTAGGATACCAAACTTAAATTTAGTATATATATAACTATTTTATCTAGAAAAATAAGTTCTTTGAATAGATTGATATTAATAAAATTGATAAAAGCAAATATATAAGATAAATGCTAAAAACTATAAAAACTAATAAAAGCTAATAAATAGATAGTTATATAAAGATAGGTTACTTTAAATTAAATGGCTTATTATATTCAAGAGCTTTATTATATAATGTACTTTAAACATAAGCTTTAGCCATTTTTGCAATTCAAATATATCAATCATTTTAGACTATATTTAAATAGAAAATACCATCTGCTTTAAATAAAGAAGAGTGATTATAATTAAGATTCTAAAGATTGTGTATGATTGTTTAAAAAGAATTTTAGTGAATTAAAAGTTTTTTGAAGCATTTCATATAAACTTTCATTGAAGAAAATATTAATAACAATAGTTATAGAAGTCGATTTAGCATGCATACTGATAAATGTATATATATCATAAGCTAACTTAATAAATAATGGTAATAGATATTCCATATTAAATAATTTAAACCAATTTAAATTAGATATACCATATAAAATTATAAGAGAAAGCAATAGTAGTGTAATCATAGTAAGCTATACTTTAATAGAAAATTTAAAGTTTATTAATTAATTATTTTTATCTTTTACTCAAAAGTTAAAACTTAAATGTTTTAAAATAAATCTAAGAGTTTTTAATTACTCTATATATGTTTTTATTTATGGTTATAGCATTAATTGTATAACTAAATCCATTTTACCTTTATTTATAAAATAAGTTCTTGACTAAATATAACTACTACAATTTAGTATAAATTTAGATTATAATTTAAAGTTTATTTCTAGATATAAACTTAAGACAAAAGTATAGAGTATAAATGTTATTTAAATAAAGATAAAAGGATAGAGATTTTACTATTAGCAATATTCTTATTTTTAAGCAAAGTATTATAGAGAATATATAAGACACTATGGCCGAGTGGTTAAGGCGACAGACTTGAAATCTGTTGGGTTCTCCCGCGCAGGTTCAAATCCTGCTGGTGTCGTTTTTAGAAATTTTATTAAAAAATGACATTTTTAGTAAAGGATTTGTATGATATAGTTCTTTTGTAGTCTAGAAGAAAAGATTTATCTTTCTCTTAGAAAGAAACTAATTTAGATAAATTGTGGATTTATCTTAAAGTAATAAAATAATTTAATGGCTTAAACAGAAATATAAGATGAATAAGTTAAGATAACTACTATTATTAGTCTTATATAAAGGATTTATGAATATGAAAATTTAATTTAGTCAATAAAAATTAAAAAATGACAGTGGTGGGATTTGAACCCACGCCCCGAAAGACTAGCGCCTAAAGCTAGCGCCTTAGACCACTCGGCCACACTGTCTTGTAAATATACATTAAACTAAGATATAAATATAAACCTATTTATAAGGCATAATACTCCCATTCTTTATAATAATACTAATTTAAATGTTAAATGTTTAGAGATCTTTAAGGAACTTCAACATCGTGATCTCAGGACCGGTTTTTTGAATTGGCCGAAACCAATCCCCTCTGCTACTCTTCTACCATCCTCCTTGCACGTTATATCATTTTGGTTTGTAAATCTATCCTTTGGTCGTTAGATAGAAATAACTGCAAAAATAGTCTTGTTGCTATAATTACTATTTTTAAAGCTATTTTTCTTGATTTTATTTTTTCCAATACTATTGTTTAATTTTTTATAGTTTTCAGCATTATCAATATTTGTGATTCCTGTTTCCACAAACTTGGCATTTTGGTTTAGGAATCTTGTATTTTTTATTCTAGGTCTGATGCTGTAATGGCTAATTCCTCGGCTCAATATCCATTGCCGAGGTTTGCTTCTGAATCAACTCTGCTTACCATTGGGAGTAAGCTTCAACATCTGCTTCATCCGGAATCCCTAGAGCTATTCCTATTGAGCGAACAGTTTTTCCTACTGAGCCTATTTCATTGAATACACCATTTTATTCCCGATCGTAGGTCTCCATGAAACTCTCTTTCCATTCTTAGATGTCTGCAATCTAAGTCCTGAGGTTTCTATTTTCGATCCTGAGTTTCTTGATTTCCTCTTTGAGTTCTGAAAAAGCTGTCAGGATTTATACCTGTTCCTCTTGATACAGCGGCATAGTGAATTCTTTTACAGCAGCTGCTTCTTAAGTCTCCAGCACTTTTCTTGGTTCTTCTTCTTCGTTTGGTGTGACTTAATTTCCTTTTTGCCTCTTTACGCCCATCTTTTTTGTTGTTAGAAGAGTTACTTAGGTCTGCTACTTTTTAAATTGTCGACCCGCTCCTTGTTTCTTAGTCTCTTCAAAAGCAGAATAGAAGCTTTTTTGAAATCTTTCTACCATTTTATTTCTTTACTTACATTCTTTAATATTTAAATTTTATAAGGCTAAAACTTATTAAATATTATTGATAAACTACCTTTTGAGTACTACATAGCAATGAGATATTTAAAGTTTTACGTAAAATTATGATAAGAAACATAAGCAAATCCTGACTCTGATATTACCTTTTTATTTAACAAAGCAAAAATAGCTAATCTGAAATATTTTAAAAACTTGGAGAAATTAACTTAACTTTTTGAAATAGATGTATAGAATATTGAAGACAGCAAATTATTTTTGAGTAAAGCTTATAACAAAATCTAAGAGAAGTTCTTTTAAGATGCTACAGAAAAGATGAGATCAATGTAAACTGCACACTTTTACTTTGAAGATATTAATAAAGAAACAAGATAGTTTCCATTTTATACATATACGAAACTAAATAAATTTATGATTAGAGAAATAATTTCTATTTATAAATTTAGAACCTTTTGCTATAATTTCTAATACGACTTATAACAAAGACACTTCAAAATCAAATACTCTGAGATTTGCATATGTGGAGAATTAGATAGCTTTGTTCATATTGAATCATGTGAAGCTCTACAAGATCTTATTTAGGAATTTAAAGATTTTAAAAATTACGACCTAATAAAAATGTTAACATATAATTAAAGTTATCTTATTCTTAATTTCCCTACTTAAAAACAGCTAAGAGAAATAGATTTTAGAATTAAAAGCTTCCATTAACAATTATTGAAGAGAAGAATTGAAATCCTATAGTGGAATGAGGAAATACTACAGTGGCAGAACGATTTGGATAAAGTTGTAGCAGTAGAAGGAGAAGAACAAGAACAAGAACAAGAACAAGAAGAAAAAGAAAAAGAACATGAGCAATGAATAAAATAGGAATGATGAATTAGATGTAAAATAAACAGTTTTATTATCTATATGAAAATATAGTAAAGACATATTAAATGATATTATTATTATTATATTATTGATAAACTAAAAAAATGGTTGAATGTTTCAAAAAGGGATTTTATAACAGCTCTGTGAAGAAGAGAAATCCAGAAACAACTTCTCATCAGTCTTCTTACACCTAACAATAACCTTTTTCTACTTAATAACCTGGAATATAACAAGAAGAACTGAAACAGCCTAAGAAAGCGACACATACTGAAACGCCAACGTCAGATGAATAGACAAGGAAGCAGATAAAATCTACCCTTCACCAACAGGTCTCTGATGTCAATCCTTCTGGCTAAACGAGCATGGAGTAGCTCATCAAAGTGGTCCTAAACCTCTAAGAAAAAGATCAGGAAGATCAGGAAGGAGAACGAGAATCTATCACAACTGATCCAGCATGGATTGCAAGATAACTTTAGATTTCAGAATGGCTAATTAAGAAAGGGAGATTGACGCCTTATAAAAGTATCAGCAGGAGTAGTTTAACCAGGCTAACTCATAATGTAAAGGACACAAGACTAGAATCAACAGATTGAAAGCATCTTGTAAAGTCAGAGAAGCTAGCAGATCCCATTAGAGTAGGTAAATTCTAATAAGATGAAGATTGAAAGGAACCCTCAGCAAGAAAAAATAAATGAACCAAAACTCAAGATTTAGAAATTATGCTACTACTGTAAAGATAAATAACACCTTTGGAAGAATTGTAACGAATTTAGAAAAGTCAAAGAGAAATCTTAGAAGAAATAATTATAATAATAAAGAAGAAAAAGAAAAATTAGATCTGGTGTAATGATAAAAGGTCAGTTTACAGATTTAAGAAGACCTCGAAAATAAAAGAACTTCTAATATAAAAAATCAAAAGAAAAGATAATTAAACGTAGTAAATACTACAAGAAAAAAGAATATAACAATAAACCTAAAAAAATATAAAAAAATGAAAAAATTGTAAAATATTAAAAAATATTAAAATTAATGTTAAAGTGGTTGTGGAATAATAAAAAAAGCAAACAAAAAAACAATACTAATAAACTAATCTCTTAATCCAATTCTTCTTCACTATCAAAATACTCTTTCTTACCTTCTTCTATTTTATGAGCAACTACTGAAATTATTTTTATTTATCTTCCGCTTATATATACCAAGTCTAACCTTATAGCAGTATTTAATAATAGATAATGTATTATTTACATTTAATAAATATACTTTTAAATACAAATTAAAATATATTAAATGTATATCTTCAATTTTCATTTTCATTGCTACTCTATCCCATACTCTTCCTGCTACATCATATTCAAGTGAATATGCTCTAAACTTATTTCATCCATTCAAATCTATCATTACATTAAATTATCTTTCTCCATAGTGGCATTTAAAGAATAGAGTTACTTCACATGATGCACGAACTACTTTCATATCCTTTAATTTCCAATTCTTTAATATTAAATTTTATGTTTCTTTGTGAAGCATTTTACATATAAACATCTTTCTATTATAAAAAAATGGTCCCAAAAAGTAATCATCACTTATCTAGTTAAGCAAAGCTCAAAATGATTACTTAATCTATCTGGAATTTCTCTTAAGTGAGAACCAAAAGCTATAATATTCGATTCAAGAGCTACAAAGAAATATAATAGTCCTATAGAATAACATCACTGGAATTCACATCAATAGCAAAGAGATTAACATGTAACTTCATCTTATTCCTTCGACTGAACAAATTAATTAGAGAATTTAAGCGAAAAAAGCAAAATTAGAGATTTTTCGATAATAAAATAAGTAAATTTGTGAAAATTGGGTTTCTTAGATCATGCAAAATCAAGGAAACAATCCGATGGACATAGAAGAAATATACCATAGTAATTTACTATCAGGAAAACAAAAATCGTATGCTGATACTTAAAAAAATGGGCTCAAGATAAGAGACTGTTGGCAGTTATTAAAAAAGTATGAATACGAAATCCAAAAATAATGGTATAATTTAAACAAGTTGTGATGCACACAAGATTGCAGAATATTCAGAAAAAAATGATTTTAAAGCACTTAGAATGTTCCCTAATCTCAAGCAGATAGTAAGTAATTTCAACAGAAGCCAGTTAGGATTCGACACAAAAGAGATACTGAGAAAGAAAAGATTCAGATTTATCAAGAGACATGATAACGAAGAATAGAAATTTAAAGTAGAAGATTAATTTTTTAAACTTAACAAACTTTTGATTCGTGACAAAACTAATGATGTTGAAGTCACGTTAATCTATTACTATTTTTTTCTTTTTTTACAATGTTTAATTTCCTATGTATAGATTTAGATGAATTTAGAGCCTAATTAGTTTGAAATTTTCAAGTTATTTAATATTAAAATTTTAGATTCATTTTTATAAAAAAAGTATTATAATAAACTTATGTTAATGATCTCTTTGAAACTCGCTATATAACAACTCTAATTAATAATTTTTTTGTGAGTGGCTAAATAATCAATTTTAGTTAAAACGATATCTTTCTTTATTTGAGGCTATTTCTACAACATATAGAGGAAAATGTTAATTTGTATCTTTATTTTTTCCTCTATTTTACTAAATTAATTTTTATTTTTCTTTAATCCTTAAATTTACTATGTTGCGATAATTTGGATTAATTTATTTTTAAAGCAAATAAAAATAAATTAAATTAAGTTTATATTTGCGGTTATTCAAATTGAAGATAATAATCAATTTTAATAAATTTAATATATATCTTTGCTTATTTTTAACTTAGTTTTATGGTTTTTTATTATAAATCAAATAGATTTTTTAAATATCTTATGAAAATCAAGATTTTCAAAGCTAGTTTATGAATAAAGTTAATGCTTTTTATCGAACAATTTCTAAATAATAAATTTACTTTTTACTCTATTTTATTTATTTAAATGGGAGTTAAATTTAAAAGTTTATTAGTCATTTTTACTTTTTTCTTATTTGTCTTATTTTAAGAATATAAATTAAATTTAAGTTACTTTTTTAGTTCAAGAAGATTAAGTTTTAAATAAAGCACAAGATATAAAAGTAAATTAAATATAATTGAAAAATAGCTAATCTTATTATAAATAATATACAAGCAAATACTATCAAAAACACTTAGAAGATGATATAAGTAGATAGAAATAAGATATTAAGATAGTCATAGTAATTTAAATTAAATTGTTTTGTATAGTGATTATTAGTATGCATATTTTCAAAATTTATAATTTAAATTATTTTAAAGCGAAGATTATTAACTTTTTGCCTTTTTTATGCAATTGCATGATATATAAATCTCTGAAGTCCTATGGTGTAATGATAGTACTTCGGACTCTCTAAATTTTTTCCAACTTTGTTTACTCTCAAAATTTTCTCGTAGTGCAAAAATATGAGCAAAAAAATATTTGATTTTTTTCTATTCGAAAATCATTTTATTATTCTCTACTTCTTAAAACCATTTTTAAAATTATTTCCCTTCTTTCAAATCTCTATCCCTTATTTTTTTTAACTTAGTCCGTCCCGAAAATCTTCTGCTGCATAAAATTCAAAGCAAAAAAAAAAATAAATTTTTCACGATTTCATGCTTTACATACTCTTATCTCTCCTTTTTCTTTAGATCAAAAAAAATCCTCAGAAAATAATAAAATAGGAGAAAATTTTTTTATTCAGAATTTCATTTTTTAGTATTTAAATTTTAAATTAAGTTTTGTTTTGCTTGGAAGTTTTAATCTTAAGTTACTTTTTTTAAATGCAAAATAAAATATATATATAAATATATAATTAAAAAATAAGTTTATCAGTCCATCTCAAAAATTCCTCTTTTATTATACACCCTGTTTAAAAATATAAGCAGACTTAAAAATATTAATTATCCTAAATATTTTTATAAAAATTTAAATAAAAAAAGTAAAATGTAAAATTATTTTGGATTTAATAATAAAACCTAAATAGTTTTGATTAGTCATCTTTTTTTAAATACTATAAATAAAAATCACAATATTCAATTGCAAATTGATATACTCGTTTTGACAAAATTTCAAAACCAATAATATAACCTGCTATAATAACCTAAATATTAAATTGCTAAAGATTTTTGAATTTTTTTTAATAACTGAAAAAAAAGAATAAATATATTAGCTTTAATAAAAACAATAACCTCTTAAGTTTTATCAACTTTCCTGCATATAAATTTAACTAAATTTATCTAGCTTAAATAACTAATTATTTTTAAATGTAAAATTTAAAAATTGACTGCTGAATGCACTTGCTCAGTTTCCAACCTTCCATCTTCTCACAGTGTCGTCATAAGCTCCAGATGCCAACCATCTATTATCACTACTTAATGCTATAGATTGAATTAATTTTGTATGTTCTTTAGAGTCTAAATACACTTACCCATATTAAAGTTCACATCTTAATCGTTTTAATATAAGATCCAGAAAAAATAACACTTGAATCAGTACTGATCTAAATACTTGATACAGTACTTGAATGACCTTCCAGAATTAGATTAAGCTGACCAGTCTGGAAATCCCATATTTTTATCGATTTTTCTCAACTTTCGGAGACAATTAATTTCATATCATTTGTTAAAGCTACTGATGATACTGAATCCGAATGACCCTTTAAAGTTCTCGTACAGCTTCCAGTCAGGAAATTCCACATCTTTATCGTGTTATCGGCACTTCTGGAGACTGCTCATTTCATGTAATTTGCTAAAGCTACTAATCTAGCGCAATACGAACGATCCGTCAATACTTAATCTAAAATACTAAAGAAATACCTTTACTTTTGTCATAGCTGATCTTATTAACAAGTTTTTAAAAGCGTAAGTTTGGCAGAATTTCATATTTGAAAAAAGAAGAGGTATTCTTCTAAGGGAATTATTTCTTTGTCTCAAGAGCTTTCATAAAAATTAATTTCAGTAAATTGTATTTCATTTTTCTCCATTTTTTATAACTTACTTTAATAATTGCTTAATTAAAGTAGTAATCTTACATTTCATATTATTATGAATAAGAAAAAGATGTTGATATTGCAAATCAACATTGCATTTAATTAGAAACTATTTTCAAAACCTTCAAGTAAGAGAAAAAAAAGCTAAGACAGATCTCAAGAATTTGAATAACAAGAGAAGGAATTTACAAGATATAATAACAAACTTAGAGAGAGCAAGTTGATTAACTTTCTAACAAAAAAGATCGTAACATAAAATTCAAAAAATCTAGCCAGAAATTTTTTTTTAACTTTACTATTTAATTTATTCTCTCATCTAGTTATTTAATACTTTATAATTAATTAATTTTTAGAAGAAAAATAATTTGCTTATTTATAATTTGTTCTGAAGCAATTTTGAATCTGTCAATAAACATGAAATATTTATCTTTTTCTTATTTTTTTTACTATTAGATTTATTATCCTTTCTATATTAAGTAAATTAATAAATTATTATTTAAAAAATAAATAAATGCTGTATAATTACAGTTTAATATACAAATATTCTTATTAAAAACTTAGAGAGATATAATTAAAAAAATTGTAAAATTAAGCGAAAATTTTTATAACATTATTAAAAAATATCCTAAAATCTTTACTTTTTTAACACATATCTACCTTAAAAAGTTTCTTTGTCCGTCCTTAAAAATTCCCGTAGTAAAAATCTTTGAGAAGAACAAAAATTTAATTATTAAAATACATTCTTATCTATCAGTCATATCTTACTTAAAGTCTTTTTACTTCAAATGACTTACTTTAATAAGAATAATTCTAAACTTAAAAATTTGATTCAAAATTTAAAAAATTTAAAAATGGAAGGTTTAAAGAAAGGTTTCTACACCACCTCCAAGAAATAGGAGAGGAAACCAGAAGCCACTCTTAATCAGTCGTCTTACACTTAACCCTAATCTTCTTCTTAATAAGACTAAACTCCGGTGAAGTAATATTAATCTTCTTTACCTAGGGAAGAATATCCAATTGCTAGGACAAGCCATGAACTCACTCCGTCAACGCAGGTAAAGCCAAGGAAGCAGCCTAAGTAGGCTCTACATTAGGAGGTGTCGAAAGTCTATCCATCCGGGTAGTTAAGCATAGAACAACTAATCAAGGTAGTCATAAACCTATAGGAAGAGGTTAAGAAGCTCAAGAGGGAAAATACGAAGCTAATGGATTTAATTGAGCAACAGGATTCAAGAGAGCTTCGAATGGCAAATTGGGAAAGGGAGATTGACACTCTCTGGAAGTACCAGTAGGAAGAGTTGAAACAGATGAGCGCCTCAATAAAAACGATACAAGATTAGAAAAAGGAAATAATATTAAGTTAGAAACAAGAAATTCCTAAGATCGACAAAATGGAAATAGAAGAAGAGCAGGTAATCAAGATGGAGCCGGCTAGAAAGATAAAGAAGAAATGTTACTTTTGTAAAAGCCAGAATCATCTGTACAGAAGATGTAAGAAATTCAAGAAAGAATACTGAATTAAAGAAGAAAAGGAAAGGAACAAACTGTATTGCAATAAAGACGGACAAATATACAAGAAAAAATAAAAACAATCAAGAAATTCAAGAATAGAGAAGATGAGAATTGGGACAAGAGAGAATCAAGGAGAAAAACCACCAAGATTAAAAAACTTTTATTTTATGCGGCGGCTTGAAGCTACTTCAGAACATTTAAATTGAATTGAATTGAATTGAATTGAAAAATTCTAAAATTTTTTGGTTTATCCGGAAAATCTTCTATAATACAAAATGCTGATCTAAAAACAAAAATTAATTTTTTTTACATTTAAATTCCAGATTAGCCAATTCAGCAAAAAAATAACTGAGAGAGATTATTAATTAACTTTCTTAAACTCACTTGAACTTAGATTAATAATAAAAAAAAATTTAAATTTACTTTTCCACTTAATCTAGTTACAAAAAAATTGAGTTTTTCTATTTTTGCTTTATAAATAAAAAAAATCCTTAACTTATTCCGTTTTTTAAATTCTTGATCAAAAACTTTTGTAATTTTTCAAACCCCACTTCAAAAAATCAGAAATTTTTCCACTCTCTTCTCTAATTTTTTCCTTCAAAATTTTTCACTTATTCCGTTTTTAAAATTTTAAAAATTATTTTAAAAATATTCTATTAGAAATTTTTCTATCCTTATTAAAAATTTTTAAATTCAAAAATCTATCCCTACTCACACCCTTTAAACCCTTTTCACTTTTCCTTATCCCTTTCAAAATTTTTAATTTTTTAATTTAAAAGACTTTATATTTTTTCTATCAAAACCCTTTTAAATAAATTTTTTTTAAATAGTTTTCCTTTTAAAACTTTTTAATTTAATATTTTTTCTATTCATAATATAATAAATAACAAAAATAATAATATAAATAATATTTCTGAAATTCAAATATTTAACTTTATGATTCTATTATCAAATAACTTTAATTAAAAAATACCTAACTAAATTTAAAATAATCAATAAAATATAAATCTCACAAATCAATTAAAATAATAAAATATTTTTGATTTAAAATCTAAACTAAAATAACAAATATCAAACTTTTATTTTACATATATATATACATTTTGAATTTAAATTTTTTATTATAAGTACATGAAATTTAAATAAAAAAGTATCTTATAAGCAAATTTAAAAAATTAATGAAAAATAAATTTTATCCTTCTAAGCATAAATTAATATGATCATTAATGTATAGATCACTTAAATTAAAACGCAAAAAAACTTAAATACAACTTTTTAAAATTTTAAAAAATAAGAAAACACAATTTTATTATTATTTTTAGATTACTAAACTCCAAACTTAATTAAAACATACGATAAAATATACACTCCATAGTAGTAAACGAAAATATTTTAATAGCTAACTAAAAAAGGATTATAAATGCTCAAAAGATAAATATAAATATTTAAATAAAACCTTTATATTCCTAATATATTTTCATATACTCTATAAAATCAGTTTGTTATTAATACTTGGAAAGCTTTTTAATTAATTTAAAGATACTAAGATATTTTTATAAATTTTAAACTAAGTAGAGTTTAAATAAAGTATTAAAAGTCATTCATGCTCTCAGTTGTACACTATCATAATGTAGAATTGATGCTTACATCCTATGTTGTTATAACCTGAACTTACCCCCTTATAAATACTTTTACACATAAATATACATTCTATAAAAAATAATAATAAATAGTAACTTACCACCTAATTAAGATAATATTAAAAAACGACTACGATCTAAACCAAGAGAATTATAGAACCTTTTACAAGCTATAGTTAAAATAAACTATTTCACTCTAAATAGAATAATAAAAGGCAATTTACTAACTATAGTTTTAAGAATATTAAATGCCAACTTACTCACTATAGTTTTAAAAATATTAAACGCCAACTTACTCACTATAGTTTTAAGAATATTAAACGCCAACTTACTCACTATAATTTTAAGAATATTAAATGCCAAACTTACATCCTATAGTTTTAAGAACATTAAATGCAAAACTTACAATCTATAATTTTAAGAATATTAAACGTCAAATTTACCAGCTATAGTTTAAAAGAATTAAATGCAAAACTTACATCCTATAGTTTTAAGAATATTAAATGTTAAACTTACTCACTATAATTTTAAGAATATTAAATGCCAAACTTACATCCTTAGTTTTAAGAATAGTAAATGTTTACTTACAGACTATATTTTGAAGAATAATAAATTTCTAAATTACCAGCTATAGTTTTAAGAATATTAAATATTCATTTACCGTCTATAATTTTAAGAATATTAAATCTCAAACATACTAACTAATTTTAAGAATATTTAATGCCAACTTACTCACTATAGTTTTAAGAATGTTAAATATCAAACTTACAGTCTATAGTTTTAAGAATATTAAATGTTAAACTTACCCCCTATAGTTTTAAGAATATTTAAATTTCAAACTTACAGACTATAGTTTTAAGAATATTTAAATTTAAAACTTACAGACTACAGTTTTAAGTATATTATATTTCAAACTTACCCCCTATAGATTTAAGAATATTAAATATCAAGCTTACCAGCTATAGTTTTAAGAATATTAAATGTCAAACTTACCTTCTATATTTATAAGTATATTAAATGTCAAACTTACCAGCTATAGTTTTACGAATATTAAATGTCAAGCTTACCAGCTATAGTTTTACGAATATTAAATGGAAAGCTTACACACTATAATTTATATAGTATTAAAATGTCAATTTTACTTTCTAAAATTTTACGGATATTAAATATCAAACTTACAGACTATAGTTTTAAGAATATTAAATTTCAAACTCACTCTCTATAGTTTACAAATATTAGATTTTAAACTAACCCCCTATAATTTTAAGAATATTACTATCTATATTTTTAAAGAATATTAAATATCAAACTTACCTATAAAAAATTATAAAATTTACTTTCTGTAAAAGAATTATGTGTCGAAATTTGTCGTACTTCCTATATAGTGATTAGAAATTAACCAAGTTCTTAAATGGTAACAGAATCACTTACAACCTGTAAATAAATTATTCAAAATAGAACTTACTCAATTGCATTTTAATACTATCTCCATTCCCTATATTATTCTAAGTTATTGTTTCGTAGTTTTTCAAGATTTTTTTGTTCTTTAGTAAGTCCAAATCGAGATTAAATAAATTAATTTTTTATTCAATCTAATTCTTAATCTACTAGATGGTAATATCTTATTTGACCTCGAGCTTTAATGTCAACTTGTTAGGCGATACTATTGTTATGGAAATGTTCTAGTTCTAATTTTTTTACTACATAATTTGCTAAGACTATTAAAGATGCAAAATTTTTTATTAAGATGGCAGTTATTAAGAAAATTAGATCTAACTCTTTTACTATTGAATCTAAGTGCTTGTTATCGAATTCAACAGTGTCTTAAGACTCTAATTTGATTTTTTTATTTTATCACTCTGTGACTACTAAAGCTAACTTTATTGCTATTATGTTTGCTCCTATAGTTAGGTTTTATTATTTTATAGCTTTTAGATTTTGCTTTATTTATTCAATATATCTTTATTTAATTGCTATATTTCAATTTAAAATTATTTGATTTCACTCTCTTTATCGAATATATTTTATGATTATTTTTAAAGTTAAGTTTAAAATTTATTTTCTTACTTAGTCATTTATTCTTATAAGCTTCTTATATTATTCTACATTTCGGTGATTACTTATTCCTTTTATAAATATAATTCTTAACTTTATAAGAATGTATTATTATCAAAAAGCTCTGTATCATTAACTAGTTATTCTAAAATAAAAGCGTTAAGTTCCTACTTTTATAAGCAACTTAAATTTTAACTAGGTACTGTTCAAGTTTATTAAGCCACACTTTAAATTAACTTTTGGCCCTACTCGGCTTTCTTTTAGAATCTTTCATAGGGTATTTCTTAATTTTCTTGAAGTTTTTAGATGCAAGAAATAGTTTTTATTAGTTTAAGTAAGTTCTATTCAAATAGGGATGAAACTCTTGTAATATTCTTGATTTGCTCTTATGATTTTCTTTTTGCTATAATAATAACTCTCTTAATGAGACTTTTAGTGACTTCTTCTATTTCTTTTTATTGTTTTTCTTTCAGTGATTAAGTTAGTTTAAAACAAGTATTCATCTTTTCAATCTTTTAATTTAAATCTTCTTGGTGACTCTATAATTCTTACATTTTCTGCTTTTTAAAGTTTTATACTGATTAATCGTATTCTGATTATGTTTAAATTTCGCAATTTCTATGGGTTTCTTCCCAGCAGCTTATACAAATTAATTTTGAATGAACTTCTCAAGCCATTTTAGTTTTCTTGTTATGAGTGATACACTAAGTCACAGTTACTTGTCTTTTAATTTCTTCATTCTTCATATTTGTTTTTACTCTCGATCAGTCTATTTTGTATTTATTTTCAGCATTACAAATAGCACATTTAAAGGGAAATTCGTGAAGGGACTTATTGATAAGACATGGATAGCAAGAAAGATGACCGCATTATTGAGTCAGAGGAACTTGCTCTGAGTTGTAAGGATTATGACAAATAGGGCAAGTATTTTCATGGTTTTCAATTTCAGAGCAGGTATTTTCAGGGGAGATATATACAGAGGAGGAATTTTCAGAGGTTTCTTCAGGAGGGGTAACTTCAGGTGAGCTATTTCCCATTTTTTAAATTTAATTTAAATATCATAATTTAAATGAATTTATAAAATAAATTTTTTACCTAAAATCTAAAAAATTACTTAAAATGTGATTTTCAGAGCTTTTATTAACTTGGAAAAAGATAAATTTATAAATCCATGATCAAATAATAGAATCTAACTGCATATTAATAATTTAGCTGAATTTATTAGACTAGATTTAGAAATAACGCTGAAAGCAAAATTACATTATAATTTTAAATTTCAGTAAACCTTATTAAATATAGAGTTTTTATGATGGATTTCATAAATTTCATTATAATTATTTTAAAGAATAAATGCTTATAAATTAATTTGCTTAGAGATGTGAAAAATATCTTTATATAGTTCTTTTAAGTTCTGTAGCAGTTTTTTATCTTAATATAGTTACAAATTACTGCTACTAAATCTTTACTTTGCTTAAATACTTCGAAGCTTTTAACAAGAATATTTTCTTCCTTTTTAAGATTATCTAGGTATATATTTGATTAATCGTTCATGATGTCTAAGAGAGCATGGGATAATTTTATTTCATTCTTAAATAGCAATAAGGCTTTACAATTTACTTTTCTAAGGTTTCTACTTTTATTTCTAGGAAAAGAGAAAATGTTTTTTTTCCATCAAGCTTTTCAGACTTAATCAAACTTTTTTTGGACTCGGAAAAATAAAATGCATAGTAAGCGACACTCAGAGTTTGAATTTTAGCAAAATGAGTGATTTCTATAATTGAAAATATCTAATAAAAGTAATTAAAAGTTAATCTTTGACTAAATGAAAAAGCCTGTGGAAAAAATAAATTATGTCTTCTAATCATTTTCATCTAATCACTTTGCTTATCAAAGTGATTAAATAAAACAGTAAAGATTCTAATTTTTTGAAATAGAGCTACATTAAAAAAATTCTAGATTAGATAAAGAAGAAAAAAATTTAATTTAGAGAGTGTAAAAATTGATATCTCATTAAAAGTTAATTTACCAATGAAGTAACAATAAAATCTGAGATTGATGGTATGAAGATTTTCTAAAATTAAGAGATTAAAATAATAAGGAAATATTATGACTCAAGCGATTAATTTGAAAACTGGAAGCTTACATTTAATTTAAAGCATTGAAATAACTTCTATATTGCTTTACTTTTTCAGCCTAATTATAAAGAATAACTACTTTAAGTAGTCAATTTAATAGATTCTTTATATGTATTTTTAATATTCAAACCTTTCTAGTTATTTAGTCTTAGATTTTAATACTTTATATCTATATTATATAGATTGAACTAGTTACCTTAGAAATTACCAAAGCTATTTGATGCTAATAATGTAATGAATTTTTAGATTTGAAGGATATAACTGAGGCATTAATCTTCTCACAAGTAGTTTTAATTCTAAGTTGCTTATTCTTCTTTTTTGTAACTATAACTAGAGTTAAAATTATTCTAGTTATATGAAGTTTTGTTCATTAAGAAAATAAATAGGTATGGTACACTTATTTGATAACCTGTATGCAATCCTAACGATAAATTAGATAAAGCTATAAAGATTATTTCCTTTCTTATTTTCCTGCTTTATTTACATTAAGTTACGATATTTATGCTGTACAACACTATTTTAGTTTATACCTTTTGATAAAATTTAGACTTTATATACTTTTAGCTAATTTATCTAGAACCAGAGTTCTTGAGAAATTCTAATTGATATAGGTCTAATCATATAAAGTAAAATTTATTTAGGGAATTAAATTATTTTCTCTTATGTTATTTGCTTTGCTTATTGTAATTTAAAAAAGAAACAATTGGCATTTCCCATCTATTAAACCTATAATTTCTAAACTTTTATTTTAATAATAAATTTAAAAAAACAGCATTAATTATTAAATACTAATTTTTAATCATTTTATTATATATTTTTTAAAACCGCCATAGTTGTTCGAAGGTGAACAACAAGGTCATCTTCATCAGAGGTTGGGGAAGTTAAGTACCCATAATCGACTTTATGTCTTCCTCTGCTTTGGTTTGAACTTGAGACATAAGATTCTTAGACCTTCGACACTGATTTGGCTTGGCTTGGCTTAGTTTAGCTTAGTTTAGTTTTAATTCTGGAACGAAAAAGAAATAATATTGCGAGCTTCATCAGAGGTGGGGAATTTAAGTACCCATAATTGACACATGTCGTCCTCTGCTTTGGTGATGCAATGAGACACAATTCTGCCATGTCCTTGGACCTCCAACAAGTAGATAAGATTACGAATATTCTTAAATTATATCAGTATTGAACATTTTTATCAGTACTGAATAATTATACCAGTATTGAACAAGGTCTACCAGTATCTGATAATTTTATCAGTAAAAAATTCTTGTCAGTATGAAACATTTTTTTTAAGAGCTGCGCACCAATGAGAGTGCTATGCGCTCTATAATCAAATTTATTTATTATATATTTTAAATAGGGAGAAGCAATCATCCACTGAGATTACTTAAACAAAAATACCAGCAAATATTTCAGGAGTGATGAACTGAACAAGGATCCGGAAGGAGTCAAGCAAGAAAGAACTGGAACGTTGAGTAGCGGTTGATGAAACATGCCAGACGATTAGGCCTCTTGGAGCATCACTCCGAACATACTCTATTGAAGTCAGAATTTCCAAGGGAATGAAGCACTGAAGGAAACATCCAATGAGAAATTTTTATTAGCAATAAATAAAATTAAATTAAAGAACTGCGCATTATTGAGAGTACCACGCGCTCTTTAATCCAATTTATTTATTAACTTTACTAAGAAATGTAATTTAGCTTAATTATAAATACAAATCAAGAAAATAAGTTTATAGAAGGAAATACTATATTAATAATTATATTACAGCTAATAATTAGTAGTTATAAATGAGCAAATTTTTATAAAATTTAAGTTACCTGAAATTTTAGTTTTAATTAGATTGAAATATTTAAATAGAATCAAATTTTTAAATAACAATAAATAATATAAGAACTTACTACAATTAAATTCTAAGAATATTAATAAAACTGACTTTAATTTTAATTACATATCTATAATTCTTTAAGCATCTCAGAAGCATTTTTAAAACAGATTACTTATATTTTAATATTTTTTGAATTTCAAATGTAAAAAAATATAGCCAGATTTAGCTTTAAGTTGAGAAAAAGGAGTAGAAGATAAAATAACAAATTGTTAAATAGTTTTTAAAATTTTAAGAAGGTTTCATTTAAGCAGTAGTATTAAGCTTTAGACTTATAAAAATTATTGCTTGACAGATAATGAAAATTTTTGCAAATTTGTTGTTGAAAACTCGAACTTAAAGAGGATAATAATAAAATCGAGAAAATGGGTAAAATTTAAAAAGATGGCTAATAAACTGGAAAAGAGACTATCAGATCCTGTTAAATAATAATATTGATTGGTAAAATAAGAATAATTCAGTAATATATTTTTATACAATATTTCTATAATTAAATAGTCAAATAATGTTAAATTCAAGACTTTTTTGATTTTTTAATATTTATATTGAACTCAAAACATAATTAAGTAAAAGGAAAAGTTTTTTAAATTTTTTAATTATTAACTATTTATTAATTTTTACTTTTATAAGTATTTTTTATAAAAATTTTTAATTTATTAAGATTTCAACTTTTTTTCATTTAGTAGTTAGCTAATTTTTATTTTCCAGACAAAATCGAGATTTAATAAGTGATTATATGATTTATCTTAAATTTTAGTTAAAATATTTTAATTATTGTTTAAAATAACATTTAAAATGTTCAAATTTTTTTAGTTATTCTAACTATTTTTATAAGTTTTTAATTTTAATTTTTTAATATTTAGTTTAGTTTCTTATGCAATACTAAGAAATTTTTATATCATATATTTTATAAATTTTTATTCAACAAAATGAGATATTAATTTTCCCCAATTTTTATTTTATTTAAACCGTTTTTCTTAATTAGATATTTAATTAAATGAAGTTATATTAAATATTTGCAAATTATATATTTTTAAATCTTCTTTTTTGTCTTTTTATTATTTAAATAATACTAATTTATTTATGTTGGTGCTAAGTTGAGTTATTTATATCAAATTAATTCTATCTATTTTTAAATTTTTTTAAATTTCTCCTTTTCAATATTATTTCTGTTACTTATTATTGATAGCAGTGTGAAATTTCTCCAATGCTACCTTCTAATATCTTTTTTTCTTTAATTAATTAATTTTAACTTTAAGAGTATATGAACATCTTTAATTGTAAGATTTGCTTCTTTCAATCAAAGACATGTTAAAGTCTATAAAAAACACAGTTTGGCAATCTCTCTTCTTTTGCTTATTTGACTTGATTTTAGCTCTTCCGATCTCTTCTAGAGTATCTAAGAATTAAATTCTAAAAGATAGAAGCTTTCTATTAAAATTTTTTTATCTAAAGATCTAAATATTTTAATTATTTTCTAAAGAATTAATTGATGGATATCTGATCATGAAGCATAAGTCTTCTTATATCATGATTCCCAACCTTCTGTTAAAATCATTCTCTAAAGTTTTAACAAAACAAACATATAATAATATGTTCAAATATGTCATATTCTCCACATTGACATTTTGGATTGTCGATAGAGAAAAGGCGATCTTATAAATCCTTCAGAACATTGTAATACTAGATTCTCATTTTATATATGTTATTAATTTCTCTTATGTAATGCTTATTCAATTTTTGAAATGTTATTTCTGGAAAATAAGTAAAATTAGGAAATTATTAAGCAAAAATATTAGCTATACTTATTCTTTTAATTCTTTGAATCAAACCTCTATAAAATCTAGCTTTTATTTAGTTATTAGCATGTTTAGCAAACATTTTTATATTTCTGTTTATATTTTATCACTTAAATCAATATTATAAAGCTGGGTCATTTTCATCACGTCATTATAGTATTAGTATCCTCCTTTTCAGTTATTTTCAAATATTCTTCCAATTGTCGAATTAATTTTTTCCAAACCTTCTTTTCTAATTTTATAAAAATTTGAAAACATTAAAGATATAATATGATAATTCATTTTTAAAATGAATTCAGGTTTCTAGTCGACCAATTAGGTAATCCGATGCAGTCATGTCTGCATTGCAAGTACTCTTGCAATAGATGCCACCACAAACAAGTAAGGACGGGCCCATTGTATGATACTCCTTACTTGTTTGAGGATTCTCTCTATCGATTCGAGAGGTCGACATGATTGAACTGAAATCCAGATCTCAAAGATATCCTGATTTTACATGTCGCTATTCTGATCAGGAATTAGGAAACTTTAAAGGCGAGGTTGAGATTAAAATAATTATTACTTAGAAGAATTAACCTAATTGAGTCATTTGACGCAAATATTGGAAAGTTCTCTAATCCCTTTTAACTCCAGCCTTTGGAAGGATACAAGAATTTGAAGAGTGGAGGCAATCAATTTTGATTATAAAAACGAAGAGAAGAAGACAAGAATCAAAGAGACCAGATGAAGCTAGAAGCATTTCTAGCCTATTATTAATAATTAAATTTGGTTTTTTATTTTTTTGTAATGAACCGGACATGAAAATGAAATACTGAATAAAAAATGTTCTTCTATTTTATTATTTTCTGAAGATTTTTTTGATCTAAAGAAAAAGGAGAGAAAAGTTGGAAAAAATTTAGAGAGTCCGAAGTACTATCATTACACCATAGGACTTCAGAGATTTATATATCATGCAATTGCATAAAAAAGGCAAACAGTTAATAATCTTCGCTTTAAAATGATTTAAATTATAAATTTTGAAAATATGCATACTAATAATCACTATACAAAACAATTTAATTTAAATTACTATGACTATCTTAATATCTTATTTCTATCTACTTATATCATCTTCTAAGTGTTTTTGATAGTATTTGCTTGTATATTATTTATAATAAGATTAGCTATTTTTAAATTATATTTAATTTATTTTTATATCTTGTGCTTTATTTAAATACTTAATCTTCTTGAACTAAAAAAGTAACTTAAATTTAATTTATATTCTTAAAATAAGACAAATAAGCAAGTAAAAATGACTAATAAACTTTTAAATTTAACTCCCATTTAAATAAATAAAATAGAGTAAAAAGTAAATTTATTATTTAGAAATTGTTCGATAAAAAGCATTAACTTTATTCATAAACTAGCTTTGAAAATCTTGGTTTTCATAAGATATTTAAAAAATCTATTTGATTTATAATAAAAAACCATAAAACTAAGTTAAAAATAAGCAAAGATATATATTAAATTTATTAAAATTTATTATTATCTTCTATTTGAATAACCGCAAATATAAACTTAATTTAATTTATTTTTATTTGCTTTAAAAATAAATTAATCCAAATTATAGCAACATAGTAAATTTAAGGATTAAAGAAAAATAAGAATTAATTTAGTAAAATAGAGGAAAAAATAAAGATACAAATTAACATTTTCCTCTATATGTTGTAGAAATAGCCTCAAATAAAGAAAGATATCCTTTTAACTAAAATTTATTATTTAGCCACTCACAAAAAATTTATTAATTAGAGTTGTTATATAGTGAGTTTCAAAGAGATCATTAACATAAGTTTATTTTTATACTTTTTTTATAAAAATGAATCTAAAATTTTAATATTAAATAACTTGAAAATTTCAAACTAATTAGGCTCTAAATTCATCTAAATCTATACATAGGAAATTAAACATTGTAAAAAAAGAAAAAAATAGTAATAGATTAACGTGACTTCAACATCATTAGTTTTGTCACGAATCAAAAGTTTGTTAAGTTTAAAAAATTAATCTTCTACTTTAAATTTCTATTCTTCGTTATCCTATCTCTTGATAAATCTGAATCTTTTCTTTCTCAGTATCTCTTTTGTTTCGAATCCTAACCGGCTTCTGTTGAAATTACTTACTACCGCTTGAATTTAGGGAACATTCTAAGTGCTTTAAAATAATTTTTTTCTGAATATTCTGCAATCTTGTGTGCATCACAACTTGTTTAAATTATACCATTATTTTTGGATTTCGTATTCCTGCTTTTTTAATAACTGCCAACAATCTCTTATCTTGAGCCCATTTTTTTAAGTATCAGCATACGATTTTTGTTTTCCTGATAGTAAATTACTATGGTATATTTCTTCTATGTCCATCGGATCGTTTCCTTGATTTTGCATGATCTAAGAAACCCAATTTTCACAAATTTACTGATTTTATTATCGAAAAATCTCTAATTTTGTTTTTTCGCTTAAATTCTCTAATTAATTTGTTCAGTCGAAGGAATAAGATGAAGTTACATGCTAATCTCTTTGCTATTGATGTGAATTCCAGTGATGTTATTCTATAGGACTATTATATTTCTTTATAGCTCTTGAATCGAATATTATAGCTTTTGGTTCTCACTTAAGAGAAATTCCAGATAGATTAAGTAATCATTTTGAGCTTTGCTTAACTAGATAAGTGATGATTACTTTTTGGGACCATTTTTTTATAATAGAAAGATGTTTATATGTAAAATGCTTCACAAAGAAACATAAAATTTAATATTAAAGAATTGGAAATTAAAGGATATGAAAGTAGTTCGTGCATCATGTGAAGTAACTCTATTCTTTAAATGCCACTATGGAGAAAGATAATTTAATGTAATGATAGATTTGAATGGATGAAATAAGTTTAGAGCATATTCACTTGAATATGATGTAGCAGGAAGAGTATGGGATAGAGTAGCAATGAAAATGAAAATTGAAGATATACATTTAATATATTTTAATTTGTATTTAAAAGTATATTTATTAAATGTAAATAATACATTATCTATTATTAAATACTGCTATAAGGTTAGACTTGGTATATATAAGCGAAAGATAAATAAAAATAATTTCAGTAGTTGCTCATAAAATAGAAGAAGGTAAGAAAGAGTATTTTGATAGTGAAGAAGAATTGGATTAAGAGATTAGTTTATTAGCTTTGTTTTTTTGTTTGCTTTTTTTATTATTCCACAACCACTTTTAACATTAATTTTAATATTTTTTAATATTTTACATTTTTTCATTTTTTATATATTTTTTTAGGTTTATTGTTATATTCTTTTTTCTTGTAGTATTTACTACGTTTAATTATCTTTTCTTTTGATTTTTTATATTAGAAGTTCTTTTATTTTCGAGGTCTTCTTAAATCTGTAAACTGACCTTTTATCATTACATCAGATCTAATTTTTCTTTTTCTTCTTTATTATTATAATTATTTCTTCTAAGATTTCTCCTTGACTTTTCTAAATTCTTTACAATTCTTCCAAAGGTGTTATTTATCTTTACAGTAGTAGCATAATTTCTAAATCTTGAGTTTTGGTTCATTTATTTTTTCTTGCTGAGGGTTCCTTTCAATCTTCATCTTATTAGAATTTACCTACTCTAATGGGATCTGCTAGCTTCTCTGACTTTACAAGATGCTTTCAATCTGTTGATTCTAGTCTTGTGTCCTTTACATTATGAGTTAGCCTGGTTAAACTACTCCTGCTGATACTTTTATAAGGCGTCAATCTCCCTTTCTTAATTAGCCATTCTGAAATCTAAAGTTATCTTGCAATCCATGCTGGATCAGTTGTGATAGATTCTCGTTCTCCTTCCTGATCTTCCTGATCTTTTTCTTAGAGGTTTAGGACCACTTTGATGAGCTACTCCATGCTCGTTTAGCCAGAAGGATTGACATCAGAGACCTGTTGGTGAAGGGTAGATTTTATCTGCTTCCTTGTCTATTCATCTGACGTTGGCGTTTCAGTATGTGTCGCTTTCTTAGGCTGTTTCAGTTCTTCTTGTTATATTCCAGGTTATTAAGTAGAAAAAGGTTATTGTTAGGTGTAAGAAGACTGATGAGAAGTTGTTTCTGGATTTCTCTTCTTCACAGAGCTGTTATAAAATCCCTTTTTGAAACATTCAACCATTTTTTTAGTTTATCAATAATATAATAATAATAATATCATTTAATATGTCTTTACTATATTTTCATATAGATAATAAAACTGTTTATTTTACATCTAATTCATCATTCCTATTTTATTCATTGCTCATGTTCTTTTTCTTTTTCTTCTTGTTCTTGTTCTTGTTCTTGTTCTTCTCCTTCTACTGCTACAACTTTATCCAAATCGTTCTCCACATATGCAAATCTCAGAGTATTTGATTTTGAAGTGTCTTTGTTATAAGTCGTATTAGAAATTATAGCAAAAGGTTCTAAATTTATAAATAGAAATTATTTCTCTAATCATAAATTTATTTAGTTTCGTATATGTATAAAATGGAAACTATCTTGTTTCTTTATTAATATCTTCAAAGTAAAAGTGTGCAGTTTACATTGATCTTATCTTTTCTGTAGCATCTTAAAAGAACTTCTCTTAGATTTTGTTATAAGCTTTACTTAAAAATAATTTGCTGTCTTCAATATTCTATACATCTATTTCAAAAAGTTAAGTTAATTTCTCCAAGTTTTTAAAATATTTCAGATTAGCTATTTTTGTTTTGTTAAATAAAAAGGTAATATCAGAGTCAGGATTTGCTTATGTTTCTTATCATAATTTTACGTAAAACTTTAAATATCTCATTGCTATGTAGTACTCAAAAGGTAGTTTATCAATAATATTTAATAAGTTTTAGCCTTATAAAATTTAAATATTAAAGAATGTAAGTAAAGAAATAAAATGGTAGAAAGATTTCAAAAAAGCTTCTATTCTGCTTTTGAAGAGACTAAGAAACAAGGAGCGGGTCGACAATTTAAAAAGTAGCAGACCTAAGTAACTCTTCTAACAACAAAAAAGATGGGCGTAAAGAGGCAAAAAGGAAATTAAGTCACACCAAACGAAGAAGAAGAACCAAGAAAAGTGCTGGAGACTTAAGAAGCAGCTGCTGTAAAAGAATTCACTATGCCGCTGTATCAAGAGGAACAGGTATAAATCCTGACAGCTTTTTCAGAACTCAAAGAGGAAATCAAGAAACTCAGGATCGAAAATAGAAACCTCAGGACTTAGATTGCTGACATCTGAGAATGGAAAGAGAGTTTCATGGAAACTTACAATCGGGAATAAAATGGTGTATTCAATGAAATAGGCTCAGTAGGAAAAACTGTTCGCTCAATAGCAATAGCTCTAGGAATTCCGCATGAAGCAGATGTTGAAGCTTACTCCCAATGGTAAGCAGAGCTGATTCAGAAGCAAACCTCGGCAATGTATATTGAGCCGAGGAATTAGCCATTACAGCATCAGACCTAGAATAAAAAATACAAGATTCCTAAACCAAAATGCCAAGTTTGTGGAAACAGGAATCACAAATATTGATAATGCTGAAAACTATAAAAAATTAAACAATAGTATTGGAAAAAATAAAATCAAGAAAAATAGCTTTAAAAATAGTAATTATAGCAACAAGACTATTTTTGCCGTTATTTCTATCTAACGACCAAAGGATAGATTTACAAACCAAAATGATATAACGTGCAAGGAGGATGGTAGAAGAGTAGCAGAGGGGATTGGTTTCGGCCAATTCAAAAAACCGGTCCTGAGATCACGATGTTGAAATTCCTTAAAGATCTCTAAACATTTAACATTTAAATTAGTATTATTATAAAGAATGGGAGTATTATGCCTTAGAAATAGGTTTATATTTATATCTTAGTTTAATGTATATTTACAAGACAGTGTGGCCGAGTGGTCTAAGGCGCTAGCTTTAGGCGCTAGTCTTTCGGGGCGTGGGTTCAAATCCCACCACTGTCATTTTTTAATTTTTATTGACTAAATTAAATTTTCATATTCATAAATCCTTTATATAAGACTAATAATGTAGTTATCTTAACTTATTCATCTTATATTTCTGTTTAAGCCATTAAATTAGTTTATTACTTTAAGATAAATCCACAATTTATCTAAATTAGTTTCTTTCTAAGAGAAAGATAAATCTTTTCTTCTAGACTACAAAAGAACTATATCATACAAATCCTTTACTAAAAATGTCATTTTTTAATAAAATTTCTAAAAACGACACCAGCAGGATTTGAACCTGCGCGGGAGAACCCAACAGATTTCAAGTCTGTCGCCTTAACCACTCGGCCATAGTGTCTTATATATTCTCTATAATACTTTGCTTAAAAATAAGAATATTGCTAATAGTAAAATCTCTATCCTTTTATCTTTATTTAAATAACATTTATACTCTATACTTTTGTCTTAAGTTTATATCTAGAAATAAACTTTAAATTATAATCTAAATTTATACTAAATTGTAGTAGTTATATTTAGTCAAGAACTTATTTTATAAATAAAGGTAAAATGGATTTAGTTATACAATTAATGCTATAACCATAAATAAAAACATATATAGAGTAATTAAAAACTCTTAGATTTATTTTAAAACATTTAAGTTTTAACTTTTGAGTAAAAGATAAAAATAATTAATTAATAAACTTTAAATTTTCTATTAAAGTATAGCTTACTATGATTACACTACTATTGCTTTCTCTTATAATTTTATATGGTATATCTAATTTAAATTGGTTTAAATTATTTAATATGGAATATCTATTACCATTATTTATTAAGTTAGCTTATGATATATATACATTTATCAGTATGCATGCTAGATCTTTAATAGGGGATATTATTTTAAGAAAAGTGATAAAAGCTAAAAGAGTAAATTACTAAATATAAAATAAAAACTGAAAATATAAGCATTAATCTAGAGTAGTTCTAACTATATTTTTAGACTTACTTTAGCAAAATTCAATTCACTTAAAATAATCATTTAATAGCTAAAAATAAGTTTTAATTTTTATACAACTGCAAATGTATTTGAGAGTATAATTTTTCCACTTCTCATGTTAAGAAGATTTCAGAAAATAAGAGGTTTAAAATAGAATGGAAATTTAATTATAGATTTAATGAAAGTATTTAAAAATTAAAAATTATAAATTTTATATGTTAATAAAGATAGAAATCGATATTATTCAAGAGGAGTATAATATCATATATAAGAGACATATTTATATAAACAATTAAATATCTATGGGATATGCTTGCAATCATAAAATTCTTAGTCAAACTTCAAGAGAAACATCCTATAAAATGTTTATTAATTGAAGTATAGAAATCCTAACTAAGATTTAGAATATTTGACTTCAATAACTATTATTATTAGTATTTTCTTTAGTGAAACTTTTCTATAAAAAACTTTTAATTCACTAAAATTCTTTTTAAACAATCATACACAATCTTTAGAATCTTAATTATAATCACTCTTCTTTATTTAAAGCAGATGGTATTTTCTATTTAAATATAGTCTAAAATGATTGATATATTTGAATTGCAAAAATGGCTAAAGCTTATGTTTAAAGTACATTATATAATAAAGCTCTTGAATATAATAAGCCATTTAATTTAAAGTAGCCTATCTTTATATAACTTTCTATTTATTAGCTTTTATTAGTTTTTATAGTTTTTAGCATTTATCTTATATATTTGCTTTTATCAATTTTATTAATATCAATCTATTCAAAGAACTTACTTTTCTAGATAAAATAGTTATATATACTAAATTTAAGTTTGGTATCCTACTATAATACAGAAGATACAGAAGATACTCATAAGTTTAGAATATTTAGAAGTATAAAGTAAGCATCTATGATTATATATAAAAAGACATAAATATATGAATAACATAAAGTTATTTACTAAGCTAGTGTAATAAATCTAAAGATTAGTATATATTAAGATTCTTAATAATTAGTAAAGCTAAAGTTGATATAAGTAAATGACTATTAATATCTGCTTTACTAATAACTTTAGTTGTATATCCTTATGTTTTATTAAACTAGATCCTATTAATTATTAAATATATTACATTTGCTAAACCTTATTTTTCTTATTATATGAGTCTATGCAAATTATTAAATAGTATATTAATTAAGTAAATTATATGGAATTCCCTCTTTTTAGGGTATCTACAAATACTATTACAGGTAAAGGAACTAGCAATAGTTAGTTGATACTACCTTCCTTTAGATTTATGTTTGATAGAGGATTGTTAGATATAAAAAGAGAGAATAGAATACTTATATTTAAGCTAAATCATTATATTTAAAGCTATTTAGCAAATTAAACTTCCAAGTATTACTAATTTGTGACTGAACGATTTTACAATAAGCAGATATTATATAAATGTGTATACATTAGAAACATATGTAGGAAGAGTAAAATCACAGGAACTATCTATAATTGAGAAGCATCTAAAAGCTAAAAAAGTGAAGGTGATTTAGAATTTACTTTTATGGAGATAGCCAAATCTTGGGAATGCTAAAAAATCTAAAAACTGGTTGAATACTAAAAAATATCTTAAAATAAATAAAAATAAAGGATATCAAAATTTATATAAGTTACTATATAAAACTAAATCTAAAAAATAAATACTTATTATATATCTTTCTTAATCAATTATTAAGCAAGCAATTCTTTCATTAACTAAATAAATTTTATATATGAAAGGCTTAAAAAAATAAATTTAAGAATAGTAGCTTTGCAGTTAATAGCTCTTTTCTATTTTCATAAGCTAAATAAAAATAAAAAGGCTTAAATAGTTATTTTTACTTATTTTTTAATATTTTGCTGTTTATTAAATTTTATTATTGCTAAGTATAAAGTGATGCTATCATTTTATTAACTGTAATTAATATAGCAATCCAATTATTTCTACTTTCTGCTTTGAAGCTTATTTTGGAAGTTATAAGCTAAATACAAACTATAAAATTAAAAAATAAGCTAAATATAAAAATAGCTTAGATGAATATAACTAATAGAAGTATAACCATTTGTAGCTATAAACTAAAGATACTTATATGAAGAACCTTAATTGACTGTATTATAAATAATAAATACAAGTAATTAATTCTATATTTTAGAACTTAGTCTGGTATAGTAATGCTTAGATTAAATAAAAGAGTAAAGTAGCTAAATTTATTAAAAGTTTGCATGGTAACATAATATTAGAACAAATGCTTAGTAATTAGATTTAGTGAATTTGAAGTTTTAAGAAATGTAATTAGAGAGATAAAGCTTTATGTAAAAATAGCCTAATAATAATAATTAGTTAGCAGTTAATAGAGATATTAACTTTATCTTAATTACTTTAAATAAAATTTTAAGCAGAAGATAGTAATAAAGTTATTAGATAAAAGAGCTTATAAGAGAGATACATTTTGGTTATATATCTACTAAGTTAATTACACATTTTAAAATAAAGGCTTTTTCTTCGTTGAATATATAAACTTACTATATTATAGATTAAAGAAAAGCTCCAGTATTTTAAAATTTCTAGAAAATCTACTAAGGAAAAGAACTATCTTTATTTAATCTTTCGGTTGCTTATATGTCCATTATTTTTATTCCATACTTTTAAAAAATAAAATTTAAGGAAATATACATTTAATTAACTATAAATCATTTAAAGAGATAATCACACAACTAAGCTAAGCAAAATCCTAATAAGAACAAGAAAACTGTTACTAAAACTTTCTATCCTTTCTTATTTTCACTCTTGTCTTCTTGATTCTTCATTTTATTAATTTTTATTATTTTTTCATTTCTCTTTCTCTTACAGTTAATTTTCTAGCAACTTTCATAGTCATCTTGGAAATAAATTTCTGAACAAATTGAGTAAAAATTAAACAAAGTTTGAGAATGTAGAGAGTAAGATTTTTTATTAACTAAGGTAGTTTAGGCTAATTAATTTTCTATATTAGATGCATATGATATTTCTCTTATTTTTCTTAGTTTAAACTTTAATTTATTTTAGAATATTCTAGAGTTTTCTTTTCTACCTGGAGAATTTCTGTACTTCTACAATAAAACAGATTTCTTATGCTCTATTTCCTCGTTAGATATAATACTGCTAGCACTTATAGGACTTATAGGACTAATTGGACTACTTTCATTGTTTGATTTAAAAAAGTTACCAGAACTAGTATTTTCTAGCTCTATTAAAGGAGAAAAAGATATTTGTTTGATACCTTTTTATTCGAATGTAGGGCTAGGAGAGTCGTTTTACTCTAAGGGCAGTAATCCACCTGAATTTATATAGAGACTTTTTTGTTCTTCAATTGGCTGAAGTGAGGAGTTATTAATAGACAGCATTTATAATTATAACTAAATATAATTTAAATAAATCCTTTAGAACTTTAATGTTTAATAATCCAATAAACTTAAACTTAATAAGCTTTGCTATCTAAATACAAGCTTACCTTTATGATGAGTCTAAAGCCTTTTATTTTCCTAAGTTTAATACTAAACACTTTAGTTAGATTTTATGAAGATATTGGATAGTGAAAATTGATATTGTTGAGAGTATTTCTATTAAAAGGTTTGAATAGAAGGAAGTTTTTAGTATAATTAGCTTAGATTCCTTAGCTTAAAATAGTGTAAGTTGATAATTAATTTAATCTACTTGATAACTAAATATAAGGGCTAGAGTATCATTACATTAGCTTATTTATAGTTCTATATTCCTATATTATTGAAATATATAAGGTAGTTCAATAGCTAGATTAAAGAGAAACAACTATATCTATTAGGCCTCTTTGATAATGAAGAAGGTATAATATAGAATGGCTTATACCAAATGTTTAAAAAGTAAAAGCCTTTAGTTTATTAAATTGATATGTTTGGCAAGGGTTTCTAAAATATATGTATTTAGCTTTCTAAAAATTAGTTACAATTATAAAAATAATACAACAAACAAGCAACTTAAAATTTACTTTTCTCATTAAAACTGAGGTTTATAATTATCAGGCACTAGGATATATATAGTAAACTAAAAGTCAAAAAAAGTTTGCGTTCCCTGGAATCTAAACCAGGTTCTCGCTGCCAGTTTTTTAACGTGGTGGAAACCACGACCAAGTTTTTTAAGTGGGAGGTAACCACTATGATAATCTTCTTGTTCCGTTGGAAATCTTCTTCTTGAATACTCCTTATGGAGTTACGTATAGTCTTGTAAGTTATCTTCACGTCTTTTGATCTTCCTTTCTCTTTAGTTACTTAAAGCTTTGGCAAGTCTTCAGTAAATGGTTATTTGAGTGGCAGAACCAGCATCTTCTATATTTGGTGATTTAAGGCTTGAATTCTGGATATAAGTGGCTCTCTATCTTTTCTATTCTAGCTATTAGATTCTATTCTTATTTCAATTCTTATTAATTCTATTAGTTCTATGTTTTTTATTCTTATTCAATGTCCATTCCGTCAACTTTGTTAGATCTAGATTAGGATTATAGTCAGAGTTGTTCTTTAGTCACTACTTGACTTTGTATCAGTTGATTCCTTAAACAGTTTGTTTCCTAATTAAGTTCTTCGATTGTATTTAGGAGTTCCCTTATCTTTTCCGCGAGATTAAATATTACCTCATCCTGCTTTTAGAAATTTTTCTTCATAAGTCAAATTTGATTGCTTAATGATTCGATTGTATCAGATTCCTGCTCCTTAGTATTCCCTTCAAGGCGCTTTCCTTTTACCGATGGAGGAGAGTCAGGGTCGGTAAGTTCTTTTATTTGATGTTCTATTTGCTTTTATGCAAGCTTTCTGGCTTTCTTTGCTTCAATTTTCTACTGCTTGCTTAACATCTTTTTTTTTTCCAGGCACTAGGATATAAATAGCTAAAAGGATTATCATATACTATCACTCTTTAAATATGTATTTTAATGAGACTATAGAAATAGCTTTTATTAAATCCTGCAAAGAATATTATAGTTCTTATATTTACTTTAGTATAAGTCTATAATCTAAAACTAACTACCATCATAAGAGAAAAATACTTCATAAAGCCTATTTTTATGAAGAGTAAACATTTTAAAATAAACTAGCTTGTTAAGTATTTTTAGAAAGGCATTTAAAGACTTTATAAAATATAGTAATAGAGGATTAAATAAATCCTATAAAGCTAGTTTAGTAATTATACTTAATCTCATAACACTAAATATAGTAATAGTATCAGAACCATAAATTATATACAATTATACCAAATATACTGTCTAAAGTAAAACTACTTAAATAAATAGCATTTCTATCTCCTTAAGTAATTTACCATTTCTGTCAAGAAAAACATAGACAATTATATAAGATGCTGACTTAGGTAAGTCTAAATATTAGGATATAGTTAGTTTTCAGGTTTATTAAACTTAGTAGTATACAGAGATAAAATAAAAATTTGAGTATGTAATATATAAAAAGTCTTTTAATTTAAGTAAGTTTCATTATTTTTAATAAGTAGCTTAACTAAATAATAAACCGGCAATAGCTCAGCTGGAAGAGCATGAGACTGTAGAATTAGTGGAAATCTCAGGGTCCTCGGTTAATCCCGAGTTGCCGGATTTTTATATTTAAATAATAAAAAATAAAATAATAGAAACTAAAGTTTAATTAACTAAGCATTTAAAATAACTCTATTTATATTAATAAAGCATTTACATTAAATTAGATAAGCTTAGATAAACAAGGTTTATTAAATACAATAATAAAGTGATTTAAAAAAATGATTACGCTTATAACTTAAATTTAAAAACTTATTAGTATACTTTCTTAGAAATATCTAAAAATTATTTATGAAATACTTCACTTAAAAATAAAGGAAAATAATTAGAAACTAGATTTTCTTAATTATATTAATTAAGCTCTGTAAGCAATTATCACAAATAGAAGAAATAGTTGTTTAATAAAAATTTACTAGGAGTTCTTATATTAAATAGCCTAATTTCTTGATTAAGGTACAACTTAATTAGAATATTTCATGTATTTGTTGATTAAAGAATTAGTCATTATTTAACTTACAAAACTAATTTAATTTCAAATATTTCTAAAAGAAAGGAATTCTAAATATGATCCAAGAAAAAATCTAAGAAATATGAGATAATTTGTTAATACAAGCACTAGATTACGGTATTCCTATATTTTGCAAATTATTATAAAATTTTCTAGTGTAAGTAATACTTAAAGTTAAACTAAATGAATACTGTTTTTTATTATTAATTTTAATACTTCAATAGGAGAATAAAAATAATTATTAACTTCAAAAATTTATTTTAATAATAGCTTTCATGCTTGCTTAGTTAAGGCTTTCAAATACAGATCTTAATTATTAATTTACATAAAACATTGAAGAGAAAGATAGCAACCTTAAAGATATCTATTTCTATATCTAAGATATAAATATACTTATATATTCTAAATTTTATTATTGAAATATAATAGATACACATATAACACACTTTTATTTACCTTTATACTACTAACCTTATCTCTAAATGTCTACTTAAATACTTATTCTTAGCTTTAGTTAGAGTATTCTCTCACTAGATTTATTAGCATTCTACATAGTGAGAGAAATAACAAATTACTGTAAGAGTTAATCGTTTAGGAATCGAAGCAGAGAAAGTATGAACCAGGAGTAGAAGAGGTATTAGTTAGGGATTAGTGATGATACATTGCAGAATGTAACTTGACGAGATAATTCAAGCTTAGTAATTGATATTACTTAATCAAGGATTTTGTCTTTTTGGATATCAAAAGAGGGAAGTAAAAGGAAAATAATTCTAATAGTTGTAGGTAATAAAAATATAAAAACATATTAAACTACATAATTTTTATTAATCCTGAGTAAACTAAAGAAGCTGAGTCAGTTTCAATCTTGCTATAGTATTATGAATGGAGAAGATTAGGAATTTTATAGAGTAATTAATTAAATCTTATTATAGAAAAACTTTAAGCAAATGCTAAAGTTGAAGTAAATCGAGATACTTTCTTAACAAATAAATAAAGGAAAATAGCGCTTATTTTGGATATACTAAAAACCTAAGTTTTAAGCATTTTCATATTCTATGTTGATGGTGCTGATCTCAAAAAGCTGATTGAAATGGGTACTGATTTGTCAATAGACATTCGAAATTACTAATGAATATTTGGATAAAATTAATTCCTAGAAAAAACATAAACTAGGTAATAATAAAATTTAGAACTAACCTGATGGAATATTTATAATTCTCTAGGGTTGCTTAAATCTGTAGTGTACCTATAGCTAGATTATTTAGTTAAAACACTTAATTAAATATTAGCATTCTAAAAATAAAATTATGAAAGTAAAGAAATCGCAAGTTTCGTATAAAAAGAAATTAAAAAGGAGTATAATTTTATAATTTATAACCTATAAGAAAGCTAACTAAGAAATATAGACAAAGCAGATCTAGAAAGTAGATCAATAGTGTTCACATAGCAATTTATATTTCTTGGTGGTTCGTAAAATGGTAATTAGGCCTGTTCCTAAGTAGGGGTCTTTCAAGCAGCTGAATTTGGAATTATGGAAATTAATGAAAGAGATTATATTTTGCAGAGCTTCAATTTATTAGCAAACGGGTATGGATTTGGAGCTAAAAAATGGAATAATTATGTTAAGTAAAAATATTAAGAATAGAAAGACTATTTAGGGATTGGAATGCTAGCTCCTTATATACTTCGTGAATGACGTAAAATTTGCTTTTTTATCTGTATTAACAGAATATTTTTATACCAATAGTAAGAGTAGTGAAAACAAACGCTGCACTATCTAAATAGATTGAAAGAAAGGCAAAAATTAAGTTTGCGCATCTTAATGTAAATGTTAACTAAGCAATTATTAAACCTAATAATAGATATAAACAAAAAATTAGCTAAAAACTAAAATTAAAGTTAAAAAAGACAAGAAATATAAAGTATTAACTTAAGCATGCAATTCTAAATAATTCTCTTATTATTTCAATAGAAATAAACTTTGATACTTTAACATTACAATATAATAATTTTAAAGTAATAAAAAAGTATGTATTAGATATGAAAATATCTAATTAAATTATAATTATAAAAATGTTTAATTAATTTAATTATATAAACATTAAATTTTTAAGTTCCCTATAATTCAAGTGTCTCCAACCTACCTGGCTAAGTTATTAAAATTGGTAGCTAACTGTAAGAAGGGATAATATTATCTTAGTAAATTACATTTTTCAACAAATTTTTAATAAATAATTTATATAATTAAACCCTAAATTACTTCTAAAATGACTGAGAAAGTAAAATTAAAAGGAATTTAATCTGAATTATTAAATATAGATTTTTGGAAATATCAATAGAATGGAGATTCTCTGCAACTCTAATTTTAAAGGAAATTATGTTTTATTTTTCAAAGTAATGAGTTAATGAAAGATTTGCGATTTAATATTTTTTCATATTAAAATAGCAGCTTAAATAATTGATATAACTATAAATCTAAGAAAAACTATTTTACAAGCAATTCCTTAATAATCAATATAAATCAAGAATTTCGAGTACAAATACAATAAAATGAAGCTAGATACCATTTTAAGCATCTTCCTAGTTTTTATAAACTAAAATATAAAGGAAATAAACTTTAAACTACTAAAATCTATCCAATTGTAGAAAAAAATGTAAAATTACGGAGTAAGAGATATCAAAACTAAATAGTGAGATCAAATAATATAAATAAAATATTACACTAAGACATAAGACATAAATAATATGAATATTCGTGGATATGAAAGATACAAATTTTACTTCTTAGACGAATATAAAAATAAAATATAGATAAATAAATTAAAAAGACAAAAAGAGATGAAAATAAATAGCGTTTAGAGTTTTTGGCATAAATGTAAATTTAGTAATCAGAAATAGATAAAGTAATTTTTAAATAGTCAACAAATAAAATATAAGAATTAAAGAATCAATAATAGTAAAGAAACTAATAGTAATTTAATAAAATCCTAATCAATAACTTATTAATAAGAAAAGAAATTCCAAAGCACAATTTTCTATAAAAAATATATATAAAAGAGCAAGAATAAGTTTTAAATAATAATTAATTAAAGCAGGAAAAGAACTTAGAAGATATAAAAGATCAAAAAAATTATCTTTCATTTTATTAGAGATAATCATTACAAAAATGAAACCTTAAGAAATAGCAAGAAAATAAAGAAATAGAAAAAATGGAAATAACTTAATAATTTTAGTAAGTGATAAACAACAAAGAAGAATTAGAAGAATAATAATAAACTAAAAACATTTACTTTTATTAATTAAATAAAAAAGCATAAAATAATATTGAAGCAATATTGCTCAAAAAGAATATTTAATAGATTTTTTAAGAATCAATTATATCCCTTTAAAAATATAATAATAAAATGACATAAAATAGCACTAGAAGAAATAATAGAATTATAAAAATAATAAAATTCTCAAGAAAAATAAATAAAAGAACTATATTAAATTGAAGAATATTTAAATATTTAAATATATTAATAAATTAACATAATAATAATTAAACTGCGTGATTCCATCTATTTTAGGCTCATAACGAATTAAAAATTAAATTTTGAATAAAAGCATTAACTCCAAAGTTGCTTGGATCATGTCCATCAGAAGTCTTGACGATTTTTACTTTTTTCTTTCTAATAATTTCCAAATGGTCGATTTCCATTCATTTTTTATTGAATTCATTAACTGCATTTTAGATATATGGAGTTTCTTTGTTTAGTTGGAGTATTTTTTCATGTAATTAATAAATTTTAACTAAAACAGTTTTTGGGATCGGAAACTCCTTTCCGATTACACTACCCGACGCTCTCTTTTTAAGGAATAACAGGGATATCATGTTGTGTTCTAGATATAGTTGCTAGGGAGCTCCATCGCTATGAGCAGCCAGGCTTCAAGCCTCTAGTAAGAGTGGATAATCTCAAATACAGCATTTCCTTCAGAAAATGACTCTAACCAAGCAATTTCTCAGTGAGAGGAAAGGAACTTGTTCCTAACCATAAAAGAAGAAAGTGTAGCAAAGAAGGCCAATATCACTCACACCATCTTTTCAATTAAATTTTTTTCCTTTAAATTTTACCTTCTTAGCTGCAATAAAGTAGGAATATATTTTCCCACTATTTTTCTATGATTCTCTTTTCTTTTAGTCTAAATTGGAAACAATTTCTCACTTTATGTCCTGGCCTCTTGGAATATTAGCATCTAATTATTTTCCGATAATGAGTATAATTTATCGTAGTTTGTTGTTCCAAATTCATCAAGATAATTCATCGATATATTTTAGAGTAATATGCTTTCAGTCAACTCTGTGAATTAGTAGAATTTTGTTTCTAATTGATCGATTCTAAATTTCGCTGTCTATTTATTTTCAGTTTTTTATACATTTACATTAATCATCTGGTATTCAATTTTTCTTTCAGGCTCTTATATTTATCTTAAAAGTTTAAAAGTTTCTTATGCTTAATTTTTAGGTCTTAAATAGCGTTTACTGATCATAGTTTGGCTAAGATGAATCCTTTTAAGAAGATACTTTTTTTCAAATAAATGTTGCATTTTATAAATTATAAAGCAAAGAAAAGAAAAGAAAAATGAACACAATAAATAAATTATAATGAAAATTAGAGTAAGAAACCTAAATTCTAAAATTAGTTAAGAAATAGAAAAGAATAATATGAAATACTAATTACTAATATAAGATAATCTATAACATGTGCTTATTAAAATTAATTAATTAAGTGTTTAAAGTGAAAAAACAGAAAAAAACAAATAAAGAGGGAAAGTATAATAAGAATAAATTATTGAAAACTAATAAAAATATTTAAAATAGTTGGAAGATAAAGAGGTAGATATCAAATTTATTATTAAAGAATATGCAAACAGAAATTTTGAAATTAATAGAAAAATTAGTTAGTAGAAGATTAGATAAGTTTAATTATTTAGCTTCAAAGAAATATAAGCAAATTATAAGAGGAAAAAACTATTTAGAATTAAAGCAACTTTTTACTATTTTCAAAAATAAGAAATAATTTATTAAGCATAAATAAATAAAATAACTTAAATTGATAAATATATTATTAAAAACAATTTATTTCTTCACTAATTAAAAGAAGTTAAAATAATATCTAAAGAAAATAACCAAAAGAATAGAGAATATAAGCAAAATTTGGATAAAAGTGCTAATAGTATTGATTAAGCATAAAAAATAAAACTAAAAAGCTATAAAAAATATTTTAATACAAGATTTAAATAAGAAAAAAAACTAAAATTAAACAAAATTAATATCATGGTATTTCATTAAATCTAACACATATATAAAGATATGCCTAAAATAACATATAAGCAGAAAATTAAAATAATAATAAAGATGATAAAAAATCACTATTAATAAATAATAAAAAATATTTGTCTAACATAGCAATTAAATAAATAATAAACTATTTATTTAAACATAGACTAATAAATATAAAAAAGAGTACCTAGAATAAAAGATTAGTATAAATAAAAAAGTTGTATTAAGCAAAAAGAGCATTTATTAAAAATTTAATTTAATTCTTTGAAAAACTAAATTAAAATTAAGCCAAGAGGATTAAAAGGTGGAACAAGTTGATTTCAAAACTGTCTCTGAAAGTAAGCAAATTCGTCATATCTTTAATAAACATAAATTAAAACTAAGAGAATCAGAAAAAAATATAAAATCCAAACAAGCATAATTTAATTAAATACAAATAATATAATAAATGTATATATCAGAAATTTAATAAACAAATAGATTTTCATTAATTATTACAAGAATTGAAAAATAAAAAGAAATTAGATTATAGTAATTAGAAGAATAGGAAGAAATATACAGAAAGGATCTATAAATATACATTGAGGATATTTTAATAAAAATAAGTAATACATTATCTAATATTAGAAAACAATCTGAATATCTTATTGCTTCAAAGAAACTAAAACAACTAAAATATATGCAATATTAAATAAAAAATTCAAATAATATTTTTATAAGAAACAGAAAAAACAAAAGACTAATTTGCTTTTTTTAAATTAAAACAAGTTGAAGAAGTCCAAATAGAACATAATTTAAATATAATATAAGCGTTCATAATAAATGTATTAATCATAATAAATATATATATACCAACCAGTAATTACTCAAAGAAACTAATATATAATATCTATTAAGAACTAGAATTATAGCTAATTAACTTAAGAATGGTAAAATAGTTATATGCGGAGATTTTAATGCTAATTTAAATAAATAATAAGATATAAAATACGTAGATGAACTACTATAACATTTCGTGAGGATTTTTGAATTAATAGATATAAATGAAGAAAAAAACTTGTATGGTTAAGTTAACATAACAAGATAAATAATGATTATATAATCATTAATTTAAAAAAGATCAGCATAAAAGGTTCAGATTTTAAGTATAAGGAAAAATAGGAATAGCAATAGATAATTTTTTATTTATAACATAAATTTAAATTAAATAATAAATTATCTAATTAAATGAAAATTTAAAATATTTAAAATAAGATATTTGAAAGTAAGCCTATAAAGAATAATATAGAGGAACATATGAATTCTTTAATTGATTAATAGATGAACAAATTTAGTGAATAATAAGATTTAATTGTAAATCTAATTCATATATCTACATCAAAATAGTGGAAATTAAAAATAAGCAAAAAGTTGAGCAATCTTAAAAGTAATACTAATAGATGCTGAGAAAAAATAAATATAGAATTTATAAATATAAGAAATAAATTATTTTAATAGAAATAATGATTATATGTTAAAAATTAAAAAGAAATAATTAAAAGAAAAAAATATAGTAAAATGATAAAAGAAAAATAACAAAAAAAGAAAAATAATTATAAATATTTCTAAATGGTAGTAATCAAGAAATGGCATATTAAGCCAAACAGATTTTGAGCCCAAAAAAAGGAGCATAAATGAACCTAACTAAATTGAATCAAAAAATTCATTCAAAATTGGAAAAAATACATTTAATAAACAATAAAGCCTGGCTCAAAACTAAATAAAAATTTAAAAAAGAAATTGATAAAATATATGGAATTAACATTAAAGAAAGATTAAAAAAATTAAAAATGAGAAAATTTTTTATTTTAATAAGCTTGAAATTAATAAGATTTTTACCTAACAATAAAGACAAAGGATTTAATTCATCTTTCAATGAACTAATAAAAATACATCTCACGAGCTATGTTAAATACTAATTAAATTTTTATTAAAATTGCTAGAAGTAATAAAAATTATCTAAAAAGATAAATAAAATTAAAATAATAATGATACTCATAAAAGAAAAACATAAAGCTGAAAAATTATCGACACATTGCACTCATAAATGTAATTAAAAAGCTTTTTGATCAATTAAAAACTAACCAAATATATCAAAAAATATAAAAGAAAGGTTATTAAATAAGGATCAAAAAGGATTTATAAAAAGATGTAATGCTAATAATATGCATACTAAGAGATATAACAGAAACTATAAAATGAAAAGAAAAATGAGGAAAAGGAAATTTATACCCACGCTAATTAATATTGAAAAAATATTAAATACAATAAATCGTGAATTTTATTTGACCAAATAAAAAGACAAACATTTTCATAAAATATAATAGAATATAATTAATACAATAAAAGATACATATTAAAAGGTAAAAATATAATTAACTGGAATAATTAAAAAAGATGGTAGAAGCTGAGATTGATCTTCTTGGCTACACTTTCTGGTTTTATGGTTAGGAACAAGTTCTTTTCCTCTCGCTGAGAAAGTTCCTGGTCAAAGTCATTTTCTGAAGGGAACACTGTATTTGAGATTATCCACTCTTAGTAGGGGCTTGAAGTCTAACTGTACATAGCGATGGTGCTCCCTAGCAGGTATATCTAGAATACAACGTGATATCCCTGTTATTCCTTAAAAAGAGAGTGTCGGGCCGTGCAATCGGAAAGGAGTTTCCGATCCCAAAAACTGTTTTAGTTAAAATTAATTTATTTATCTGGATGAAGAAATAACAAGAAAAATTCAATAAGTAAATAGAAATACAAGACAACTCAAATGAACCACTATCAACGAAAATATACTATAATATAGTATTAAGATATTTAGATAAATATAAAATCTAGCCATAAAATTAAAAAAATATATTATGCTAAACTTGCTTGAGTAAAAGACTTAATATTAATAGAGAAAAGCCTGAATATGCAAACTTTATTAAAAAAGCTGAGAAATTTTTAACTTAATAAGACTTAAATTTAAAACGGAGAAATACAAGTTTATATAAATACTCAAGAATAAGCACAACGGAAAAAGAGATTGAGCTTTTTCTGCAAGTAAAAAATTTAATAAAAATAACAAAATAAATACATAGAATATCAAAAAATTAATTTAATGAAGAAAAGATTCAGGTTGAGAAGCTCTTTAAGAAATGTTAATAATCTGTATTTTAATTCTAATCATGATTCTTTAAAAACTATAAATAAACACAACCAATTAAATTTAATAACTTATTCAGATTATTTTTAATAACAGAATTAGAATACTGCTTGGAATAAATCCCATATGGTATTTAAGTTAGAATAAAAAATGAAAAAATTAAATTAAGTTTAATAGAGAATAAGAAAACGCTTGAAATTTACACAAGCACATTTAAGGAAAAATAATATATAAATTTTAACTGAAATAAATTTTGAAGACACAACAGCATATTGATTTTAAAATTCTACAAGAAGTTATAAGAATAATTAAAAAATTATAAAGTAAAAGAAAAAGTAGGCAAGATACAAAATTATAGTAATTATTCAAATAGTGTTAAAAATAGAACTCGAAATAAAAAAAAATTGTAAAATAATATGAAATAAATAGCAAATAAATTAAAGACTTTAACACAAAAATTTTACTAAAAAATATAAACAAATGCAAACAAAATTTTTAAAGGAAACAATAAAAATAATTAAAAATATGTAAGCAGTAAAAATATTAAATAAATAGTATAAAAATGAGACTTAAGTTTATAAAATAACATACATAAAAACAAACAAGAAATTAATAAAAGGATAGCAACTAATTTATAGACTTAGAGCAAAAAATATTTTTTAGAACTAATCTCTCAAAAAGAAACATTTATTAAAATTTAAATATTATGTATTTATAAGTAATAAGAAAAATTTTAACACTTCTTTGAATGCTCATATCATATATAAATTATAATTGAACAAAATTTTTAGATTCAATAAATAATATAAAATCTTATCACAAACATTAATCTATAAAAAATGAAATTAATAAAGCATAAAAACAATTTGAAAGAAATGTTATAATATAATCAACCGTTAATAAATTAAGAAACAAAAAAGAATAAATAAATATTAGAAGATATTAGTCTTAAGATAAAAGCACGAGCAGACAAAAAACAAAAAATTAATAAATAATTTTATTTTAAGAATAAATTAAGTGAAAAATAAATCCATCAGTAATATAAGAATTAAAAAAACTTAAAATATTAATTTTTTAAATGAAAAAAGTTTAAAGAATAAGAGAAGCAAGACGACAAATAATTAAAGTTAAAGTAAAGCAAAAATTAAGTTAAATCATAAAAAATCATTATATAAAGCTGAAAGTCAAACACTATATAATTTAATCAAAATAACTTAATTATAGGAATTTAATAATAATATAAAGAATTTTAATTAATTTCAACTAAAAGAGTTTTTGAGACCGGAAACTCCTTTCCGATTACACTACCCGACGCTCTCTTTTTAAGGAATAACGGGGATATCATGTTTTGTTCTAGACACAGTTGTTAGGGAGCTCCATCGCTATGAGCAGTTAGACTTCAAGCCACTATCAAGAGTGGATAATATCAAAGACAGCGTTCCCTTCAGAAAATGACTTTGACCAGGAACTTTCTCAGCGAGAGGAAAGGAATTTGTTCCTAACCATAAAAGAAGAAAGCATAGTAAAGAAGGCCGAAGGCCAATATCAGCTTCCACCATCTTTTCAATTATTTAAAGAACTTTTAAATCTAATAATAGAGTTTAAATGGTTTATCATTCTATATCGATCACTTCTGCAAAATCTTGGTTTTCTCTTCTTGCGCTTGAATTTGTATACTATTCTTTTTTCTTTTACGTTTGCATGCTTTCTTTTATACTTGCTTCTTCTTCTATTTTTTTCTAACTTATATTATTATGTTTTTCGTCAAGAAACTCTAATTGCATTTCTTGATCAAAAGATACTTAATTTAGTTTAAATTTGATGATATTTTCCTGAGTAATATCAGAAACTTCTATTTCGCTTTATAACTTTTCCTTGATTATTTATAATTCCTTTCTTTAAGATATTATTGTATCCTAATGAATCTAGAAACCAACTTATTTTTCTTCACTTGGAAAAAACTCTTATAATATTTTAGAATATTTTGAGTCTAAGTACAGATCATATTAAATGTTCTCCTCTTTCCTTATAATATGGATTTCTAAAATAAAAAATTACTATTTTTAAAAGCGTATTACTCGCAACTAGGATTAACCGAAGCCTTTTATTTTCTTAAACATTGCTTATAAAAAATAAAGCTTATTTACATTAAAATTACCAATAAGATAACTGCAATGTTAAAATATCCAGACGGACTATTTATTTTTTCTTATATTGAACTTTTAGAACATCGATAAACGTCTTGATAGTATTAGGTTGAGTTTTTATATAGTTTAAAAAGTTTACATGCACTTTTATCGTATTCACATTCTATAATATCACATTCTTAGTCACAGATCAAATTTTCCAAATTATTTAAGTCACATTTATTTTTCTTACATGCTGATTCATTGAATTAACTAGGATAATATTAACAATCTTGATTTTCTCATCTGCATTCCGGTATATTGCATTTCACATCGCATATAGCGTCTGTAAAAAAACTCTAAGGACACATATCAGGACATGTACTACAATCTGATCTATCATAGAGACATATCTCATTATTACATGCTTCATCACATACAGAATCTCCAAGTCAATGTAATTTACATCCAAGTCTTTAGCATTATTCTTCTTGAAGACTTATTTATTTTTTATCTCCTATATTTCCATCAGGTGAACAATCTCTCAAATCATTTAAGCATTCTTCAACTTTACATTAATCATCGCAAATATTATCATTAATATAATAAAAGAAGCATTGCTGTTTTAAATCACAAGTCAAGCAATCTTAACTATCAAAATTGCATTATATGTTATTGCATTCTTTTTAACATTTTCAATTACCAATCTAATTTCAATTGCAATCTTTGTTGCAATACTAATCATTAGATTATGTTATTGTTTAGCTAGTCTCTTAACAATCTAGAAGATCGTTAAAACATTTGCTATTAAAGCATTATTGGTTGCATATACCATTTCTTATTTCTTTTCCTAAGCACTTTTCTTCTTTGTCGCATGCTTAATTTTAGCAATCTCCTCAATCAAATCCACAAAAAATGTGAAAGCATTCTCATTGACATTTACCGTCTCCTACTTCTTCTCATTTGCATTAAGGTTAACAATGGGTAGAGTTCATTTAAATATACTTATTATATTACTCGCAATCTCCTTAGTCAAAGTTGTTTTAAGGATTGTTACAAAGAGCATCACACCATCCATTTTAAAGCTATCTTCTAAAACAAATAGTACCCCAAAATTCATTATAGCAAGTATTTTAATCTCATCCACATAAGTAAGTGAAACATTCTTAGTCGCATACATTATTATTGAGCATATCTTAAGTGCATCCTCGACTACATTAAATTTCATGCTGCATTTCTCTTTAAGCTTTATTTTATAAATATTCTTTGCAATCATCTTTATCAAATTAGCATTCCTCGATATTGCATTGAATATCGCATCAACCATCTCCGAGTTGTTTAATGAAGCATAGCTAATTCATATCACAATAACAATCAGAGCCATCTCAATTGCAATCTTTGTTGAAGCAAACTTAGGAACACACATCATCTCCTATATTTTTTCATTGACAATCTACACTACAGTAGTCTTCTGGTTTATGTTGCTATTCGCAATCGCCTCCATCATAATCACATTCTTATGTATTACATATTTCTTCACATATTCCATTACCTTTTTACATTAAGTTGCATCCTAAACTTCCACAATCACATTCTCCATTATCATAATTACAGGATAGAATGTTACATTATATATCGCATTTCTTATTATTCAGCATAGATTCTGGACAGTAACATTTCTAATTATTTAAGCAGTCTGCTCCATCAAAGTCGCACATACTATTGTAACATTATAAATCACATTTACCATTGTTTATATCATTTAGCTTATTGCATAAAAGACTATTTTCTTAGTCTGTATAGCATATGCAATCATTATTATCGTAGTCAAATTGCTCTTAGTTGCATTCTTGATCACATTCATCATTCTATAACAAACTATAGCTGCAAAATTAGACATTTGAAAGAATGCAATCTCCTCAGTCATAACTGCATATAGTGGTATTACAAGAAAGTTTGCAAAATCCATTGCCAAGTTCTTCTTACAAGCATGGACAGTTCTAACTATATTAGCAATCAAATTAATCGTAATAGCATTCTGGAATGTTACACTCTGGCTCGCATATACCATTATTTATTTAAGTATAGTCACATTTCGTTAAGTTTAAATTGCAGCAATCATATATGTCGAACATACAACTTTTAGTTAAGCATTATTATTAGCATTTTCCATCTCCCAGAAATTAGTATTAGCATACTTTTTATGAATCTTACAATAATTCTTATGTATTTGGATCCAAGTTATTACAACTAGTTTCACGTAATTCCAAGCAATCTGTGGAATTTAAATCATATTGGCATTCGGAATTGTAGCATTCCCAATCACAGCTTTGATATTCAAGTTTTCGTACTTAGCATAATTATTTTGAATCACAAGTAGCACAGTCACCTCAATCATATAGACATTCTTCAACGTTACATTTGATATCACATATATTGTTACCAAATTAAAATACATCACAATCTTAGCAGCAATCTCCATAATCAAATTAGCAAATTGAAATTTTACATTCACTATCACAAATTCCATTTCGTCATTTCTCAGCTGTACATTACGAGTTTTAAAAGCAGCAATCTCCATTATCATAATTGCATTCTTATATTAAGCAATCAATATCACATACAAAATTTTACATTTTTACCTTGTTACACTTTTTTCCTGATTTTTCATAGCAGCAATTTCAATTTTACCACATGCATTATTATGTGTTACATTGCGAATTGCAACCTAAACTCTCATCTTGCAAGTATTCCAAGCTACATGAATCTGAGCATATTAATGTTTCTTCGCTTTATAGTATCCTTGTTTTCTAAGCTGATTTTAAATTATACCAATAGAAATAATTGGCATAGCTAGAAACACAAGTTTCATATTTCTGAGGAAATATATCTGAGCAGCCATAGATGAATATGGTAAAGACTGCATGGATGATAACTAGTAGATTAAGTAAATTCAAAATGCTTTCTTAAATCCTATGAGAGATTTTAGGAGGTTTTTTATAATGCTTAAATAGCAAAGCTTTATCTATTCAATAAGTAAATAAAACTACTATAAAAGCGATGTATGTTAAAAAGGGAATTCCTGCTGAATATACGAAAACTGTGAAGAGTACGGCTAATATTTCCGAGTACATTATTGAAATATTGAATTCAGGTCCAACCATGCTTCTGTTGAGTTCCAACTAATTTTTAGCTTTCTTAATCTTTAAATTCTATCATAATTTCTATGAAGGCCATAATAAGAGTTTGGTAATAGTTGGTTATACAATGAAAGCAAATATAGTTAAAGTAATAGAATTTCCAACGTCTAGGTATCAATATCTAGTAAAATCTTCATATTTATCAAGATTAGCAATTAGAGTGATAAAGGCAGTATTAATAAACGAAGCTATGAATATTTTAGCCATAATAGATTTATATATTTAACTTAAAGTCTAATTTCCTTAGAACTTCGTGAGGCCAGCAAAAATTAAGTTGATGAGAGTATTTAAGACTATTATTATGATAGTATTTGAAGTTTTCTAGGTAATTAGTTGCAACTCTTTCGTTTTGAAATCCTAGCAGAATGAAGATAATTCAGTGTCTTCAAAAATAATTTCATTTCAATCTTATTCTAAGCATCAGCAGTAATAGCAAATGTCGTTATTTATAAATGTCTTAGAAGCAACTTCTAATGGAAATTTTGAAATATCGAAAGTAGTTTTATCCTCTACTATTTTAAAATATACTTAGCACTCTGGTTTTGTAAACATATCTCACTCTATATCTTTAAGTTGCTTTATCAAAAATACCGCTCCTATTAGTATAGCTATAACTAATATCCACGAGAAAACTGCTCTCACTATCCTGTATTGTTTACCTAAATTTTCCCATATAATATTCTCAGGAATTTCAGCTTCTTATACCACTAAAGATTTAACTCCGTTCCATTTTAACTTAGAAGATTATAGAATTTATAAGCCGAATCCTTTGCCATATTCTTTTAGGCACTTTTGCTATGATTCTTTATATTAGAATATTACAAAGACTTTTTCTATGCTGAAGCTCTGAATATCTTAATTTTGTTATTTTATTTTCTTTATTTTCGATTCAATTTTATCTAATTTTATGACTTGTTTCTCTTTATTTTTATTTTAAGCAATCTTTTGTAATATTTTTGCTTTTTCATTACTAAGCTATAATATGGTTTTATAATTCCTTGCGAAGCTAACTTCGTAGACTTCTCCAAATCTTTGCTAGAAAAAATCTTGAATTTCCCTCTAAGTAATTCCTGAAGTTGGTAAACCGCTAATTTCTACTGCGTATTATTAGACTGAAAATTCTGTTTCTTAGTAGCTTCTTTTGATACTATGGAGTCTAAATTTGTAAAAATATATGAAAACTATTAAAATAAGAGAGTTCGCAAAATCTACTGCTGAATATATAAAAAGCTTTTATTTAGACTCATTCAGTAATTTTTCTTCTTTATCTTTGTAACCTTCCGTTATATAGTCATCGAGCCATTAAAGCTCAAATCCTTTAACTTTTGATAATCTTTGATAGATCAGAGTTTCGTTAAAATGTAAAGGCATTTTGCTCGAGCAAGTATCTAAGTTTCCAATGGTAAAATAGTCGATAAATTAAGCTGACATTCCACTGAATCAACCCCCTTGATAGTTTTATATGACCAAATATGTGGAGTTAGCACAGATAATAGCTAAGCAGATTGCTAATCATTTTAGGAAATCAAAATATAAAAATAATCCTAGTCCATACTTCTTTAGTACGCTAATATCAGTCTTAAAAACTGGGTATTGACAATGATTTTTTGAATCTAAAACGGTATTTTATAGCTTATACATATTAGCGATGGCTTAGTTAGGCTTTTACTAATAACTCTATAAAGAATTATTTTCCTATATAAAGTCTGTAGTATCCTCTAAAGGTCTTGATAAAACTAACTGAGAAAGTCTTCTCTAAACAGCTTCATAAGCCTAAGCCATTTTGTAACGTAAATTAAAGAAAAAGAGTTTGCTACTTTATTTAAATTAAACTTAAACAGACTAAAATTTAAATAACTCAATCCCCTTTTAATTTCCTAAGAGTTTGTCTAAACAAAAATTTTTTTAAAGTTTTAAATTTATTTATTAATTTCAATAAATTTATTAATTATCCTAGTGTTAAGGCAAAGGGTTTGATCTTGTAAATTATGTCTTAGTTAATTCTTAAGCAACCTATTTAAGTTTGTTTATCTAATTTATAATTATTAGATTTATATCTAGAGGTATATTTAGTATTTTCTTGTAGATATATCAATTTTATCCCTTCTAATAATCCTTTAACTTACTATTCATGCTAAATACTTATTCCTCTTTGCTCCCCTCTTATAAAAATTTAGTGTCTAAAACTCGAAATTCTCATATAAGAAAATTTAAAAGTTAATTATTTTAGAACTTTCAACAAGCTTAGTAGTTCTAAGGTATAAGATTATATAAAATATCAGCTATCATAAGAATTACTAGCCTTCCTTGGTATCTTAGCTTATAAAGTTAAAGTTATCTACTATATAAGCTTTATAATTTACTATTTAATTGATTATATCCATAATAAATAATTTCTCTTTAGGAATTTTAGTTTTTTAAGTTAGAAGCTATATATAATTACATTGCTTCATTTATAAAAATAGCTATTTTATAAGAACCAATCAATACATGTGAAATCTCTAAATAGAAATAATACATCCAAACAAATAAAAAACTAATTGAAAAAGAGAAATAATAATTTCTATAAATTCTCTTTTGATTCTTTTTTAAAAAAGCTAAAGTTGTATTGATAATGCAATATCTAATTAAAAGTGCTAAAAGATTGTAGAGATGTAAGTATTGCTATTAGCATATTAAATATTAGTTTATTAAAATAATCCAATGAAACTTCATTCTACTATTAATACAAATGATTAAGCTTCATTTCGTTAGATAAAAATTTCTAGTTATTTAGTTAGCATAATATCTAGAACTAATTTATCTTAACTTTATTGATTTAATTATATACTTTGCTAAAAGAATCAAATATCATGCTTTATAATTAGCAAACTAAGTTGATTAAGAAACCAAATAAATGTTTTATTTATTTTTATGAAAAGTATAACTAACAGTGAGTAATCATGCTACAGGGTTTTTAATCTAAACAATAATTTATCTTAAAATATTTTAGTTATACTCCAATTATTCTGAATCTTAGATCTTTATCTTAGTTCTTTCGATTTAAGATTAAAATAACAAACTTAATTAAATGTTTCTAGTTCAAATTATTTAAGTAGCTTTGAAATATATCTAAAGAACCCTTATTTTTTACTCACTGAATGTTTTAATATTTCTTACCTAGCTTAAGCTTCTATGATAAATTAGTAAATTGTTCTTCTGTTTTACTATATTAATTAATTTGCTTCTATCTATAATTTAAGCAAGATAGCTAGCTTAATAATCTTTAATCTAAGCTTTACATTTAATTATTAAATAAATATCTTAATCATTAAATTTATCCCTTTAAGCTCTTATCTTTCTAAAGTCACCTTAGTTATCATATATAATCTAATTTATAACTAAGAGCATATTTATAGATATAAAATGTTCCAAGTAATTATTAGGTTTAAACTATTACCTATTTAAAAGAAAAAATAAATACTGAGCATGATGTTATATCCTATTATGTATGCTAAGCTGTTTTAAATAGCCTTTATATATTTTCATTTATGACTAACTTTATCTATATAAGCATCTATACAAGTCTATATTTAACCTCAATTAACCATTAATAAAAAATAAATATTCTGGATAATATATAACTTTAAGAGATTTAGATTCAAAGCTATTATAGTTACTAAACATTATAATCCTTAATAGATAAGTAATTTAGCATTTCTATGTAGCTATTACATAATAATGATATAGAATATTTAACTTAAATAGATTTATTTATGGATATAAATCTTTATTTAAATCCTATTTAAAACTATAAATATAGTAAATCATTTTATTTTAATGGTTAAATTAAAATCTTCATTTTATCATTTATTAATCTTTTATATAGAGAAAGTCTATTAAAGAGCTAAAGTAGATGCTTTATCTTAATAAATATTGTATAATTATTTATTTTCATGACTATCTCTAAGAATTATATAAGCTAAATTAAGATTATATTTTAAAATTTTAGCTTGCAATTTATAAGATAAAAGTGTGGTAAAGAGAATTGCCTTTTAATTATGTGCATTTTATCATTTTTAATCAATAGCTAATAAAAATAATAAACCGGCAATAGCTCAGCTGGAAGAGCATGAGACTGTAGAATTAGTGGAAATCTCAGGGTCCTCGGTTCAATCCCGAGTTGCCGGATTTTTATAGTTAAAAAAAAAAAAAAATAAAAGAAACTAAAGTCTAAATAACTACCTCTATCTATTTAATAAAGCAAATCCTTTAAACTAAATATAACTTAATATTTATTAGCTTTAAAAATCGAAACATAAAGATAATAAAGGTATATCTAAAGAAAAATGTACTATTGAAAATAATTAAAAAGCATGTTTATGCTTATAATTTAAACTGTAAAAATTATTTGTATATTTTCTTAGAAATCCTTAAAAAAGCTATATAAAGATCATAAATTAAAATTAAGCATATTATTTAAAAAGTAAACTTAATATATTAGAATAAATATTGCATACAATCAATCTTCAAATAAAGGAGAAGAAGTTACCTAGTAGATAACTACTAGAAATCTTGCATTGTAGCGCTCTAACTTCTAGATTTAGCTATTATATAAACGCATAACAATTTCTTTAGAAATGGTATAATATAAAATAATCTCTAAAAGAGTAAGATAATAATAATTAGCGATATAATCTAGTTCATTAATTAGAATGAATTAGAATAGGTTACTAGTATACTAATTTAAGAATTAATTAATTACTTAATCTTGCTAAATTAACCTTACCATTATATTTATTTTTATAGCTATTACATAACTTTTAGGTTTTGATTTACTAAATATTAATTATAAGTATAAGTGCTAAATCTTTAACTAAAATAAGAAATTTAGATAACTATTAAATTATCTTTATTATTAAAATTTATAAATTATAAAGCTTGCTAAAGTTATAAATAATAGAAGGTTATTACTATTTAATTTTATAAACTATCTAAATATATCTTTCATATAATTAAAAAATGGTCCCACCGAGACTCGAACTCGGATTATTGGATTCAGAGTCCAAAGTGCTACCATTACACCATAGGGCCTCATAATTTTTCATCTCAAACAAATTAATAAAACAATCCAATAAATTTTATACTGTTTGCTTTTAAATTACTTAAACTCCTTCGCTTAAAAATTTGCATGTCTTTAATTATTTTAACTAAGCAAATAACTTTAATTAAAATTATTTTTAACTTTCTTAGTGCTTATGCTATCTATCCATATTTTCTTTTAAGAGTTTTAGATATTATTTTGCTTGTTATATTTATATTTAAATCATAAATTTTAGTTATGTTTCTATTATGTTTTTTAATTACTTAGATCAAATAATTTTTCTTATAAATCTTGCTTATAACTTTTCTCTAAATTAAGTAATTATTGTTTAACTTTGGATTATTTGATACAAAGTTTCCTTTTAGTAATAATTTATAAAATTACCAAAATATAATTATCTTTTTCTGAAGTATCTATAGTTACTTTTATAATTCCTATAACTCTTTTGTGAATTATTAGTAAAAGTGACTTACATTTATTATTAAATATATCTATTTAATTTTGCTGCTTCATGCTCTTGCTAATAAATTTTATTGAGGGAGTATATTACTCCTTTAATTCTTATTTTATAAAGTTTCCCTTATGATTCTCTATCAATAAGTTTCAAACATTTTAATTGCTTTTGATTGAAAAATTTCTTCTATTTTTTCATATTTTATAGGAGATATAGAATCTCTAATAGATCCATTATTTTAAGTAATTCTCAGATATTGCTTACAGTTATCTATTTGGTTTCCTCTATATTAACTAAGATTTGTAGCTTAAATGTTTTTTATATCTTGCTCCCTTTTTATTTCTCCATACCTTTAAACTATTACTTATCTCTCTTTTATATTTCATTTTTTATTTTCTCTTAAGTTATTCTAAGAAAAAGAAGGCATATTAGATATTGCTAAAGATTAATATATAATAAGAATAGATCCAAGCGATGACTAGTAATAGAAGCATAAAAGTAGTAATAAGTGTAAGATTTAAAGGAGATAGTAAAATAATAAAAGCTCCTAATCTATATTATAATTAGGTTTATACTGAGATGCTTTAAATTATACTACATACATTAAATAAAGATAAGCATGATGTATATAACTAGATAACCTTTAAATATAATAGATTATATAAAGCTATCATTACTTTTTAGTTAGCTAGTTAATAAAAAGATTAATAATTCTGGTAAAAATGGTTATAAAGTACATTTATTAAAAGGTTATTTATATCTGCAATGCATCTATAGACTAATAATAGTTGTTTAGCTCTTAATAGATATTTAGATTTAAATATCTATGTAACTACTTGATTAAACTAGTTAAATGTAGATAAAGAAAAGCTATTAAAATATTAAAGATTATTAACTTAGCTTTATCATTAATTAATTAAGGGTTAATTTAATAGTTCATATAATACATATATAAGCTAATACCTTAATAATCAATTATGCATTATTATAACTATAAAAAGGAGATATTCAACTATAGCTAAGCTTTATTTATTTTAAGAGAAAAGTATTTAATTATGACTAAACAAAGTTAAGACTGTTTATTATCTATTTTATTAAGAATATTAACTAAGAGCTTGGGATTTGGATCTAAGTTATAAAATGTAAAAGTTAAAGTTAGTCTAATTAATAAAATAATCACTTAACTAATTAAATCTAATATAAGCTTTAATAAGAACTATTTTAAATACAATTTAACACTGTAAAGGTATCTTCAGTTAGTTATTTGCTTAGAAATAGTAAATAGCAATACAACACTCTTTGGTTTAGATTAGCATTTAAGCTTGTTGCAAATATTAAAGTCCCAAGTCAAATATAGGGTAAAATTAATAATAGAAGGATTTCAGTAAACTCGTCTTTTTAAATCCAAAAAATTTATCCTTAAAAGCAAATCACTAATTAAATAAGCTAGATTTAATTTGATGAAAACAGTGACAAAAAAAAAGAGAAAAAGCAGGAAGAATCAAATTAATTAAACTAGACTGTTGTTAAAGAAGCAGAAAATAAACTAGAGCAAAGCATTTTGATAGAACAAATATTTTTGTAATTTAAATTAATACATATTTTAAGGTCAAGAAGATAAGAAGGATCAAAGCATAGTTCATGAAAATCTTCAACCTTTGAATAAAATAGATTTACTTGATGTAAGTCCAAAAAATTCTCAGTGATTCTAGATTTTAAATCGTTTGCCTATCATTTAAATGATTCTCCCATCCTTATTATTGAATATATAATAGTATCTTAATTTAATTCTATATAAGTAATGATTTTATCTATCTTTCAACTAAAAGTAGTTAAATTCTGAAAATTTGTATAATAATTCTTTGAATATTTTTGCTTTTCTTATATGATGCTTTTAATATTAAAAAATTGTACTTGTAAAGAATATTTTTGGTAATAATTATCACTTCAGAAATTAATAACTGACTAAGCAATAAATTAAAGATGTGCAAGAGTTTGCAAAATATTTAGTTAGGATAAATAAAATAAGTATATGGTAATTTATATTAACAGGTATGAATTAAATAAACAATGGATAAGTATATTCTTCATATTTCTATATTCATAAGCATTCTATAAATCTATTTATTCTACTTATTGCATCGTTAAGTTACAATAAATCTATGATCTATTTGTCTAAGTTTTCCAATCTTATTTCTTTTAAGATAATATAGGATAAATTAGTAGCTTATCTGAAAATTTAGAATGCTATTACTTTAATAAGTTATGAAATAAGTTTTTATATATATCATCCCTTTAATGCTTAATCTTTTGATATTTGATAAAAGTAAATGCATCTATTAAACAATTATATTAAAGGAAGCTATTTCAAATATTTTTGTACAAAAATCTCTAAAATTTCCTTATCAACCTTATAAATTAAATCAGTATCAAGAGATTTTATTAATATCTCAGAAATTTCTAAATATATATTCAAGTAGCTTTCATTCAAAGTTATAATAGATATAACTAAATCATATAAAAAAGGTTTATTAATATAGTTTAAGGATATGTGATATTAGGTTATTTCATTATCTTATAAAGTATAGGATCACTTAATATTATCATAACCACTAATATATAAAATTCGAGAAAGAACAGTAGTTAAATTAAAAATTGGGCCTTATAAGATTAATAAAATTATGAATAAAAGTTTTTGGCCTTATTGTAGTATTCCAACCATTTCTAACTTACCTCCAGATTGCTCCGAAGACTAAAATTAAATGTTCATACTCCCACAGTCTTGTCTTGCTTGCTCTTAAAGTCTCTAGTTCCTCTTTCATTACTAGTTGATTTTTTTCTTATATATTATCAAGAACGTTCATCCATAAATGTTCTCTATTCCTTCGTAGTTTGAGTTGCTGCTACCTCTTCCTTTTTTCCTACTGCTATCTTTGCTCTTGCCAGAAACTCTGTTTGAAATTTAGGAATTTCCTACACTTCCTTCACAAGCGTTCTCTTGAGCCACAGTAGTAGCAGGATTTCACTTATCGTTTTTATAAAGGCTTATCAACTTTAATTTCTTCGATCTCTTTCTTGTCTTATTTCTAAACCCCTGATTCAATTATTTTTACAATGTTTGCTAATTTTCTACTATCTGTGATAATTTACTGTCAATTTATTTTTTTTTAATCTTTATTCTGGGATTAGCTGTCCTGACTTTGAGATATGTTTCAGAAAGCACTTAGATCACTCTCCTGAGACATGAGTCTTGGTTCGATTTCCTCTTGCTTGCTCAGATTCTCCATTAGATTGTCATTATCATTATTTTGCTACCTGACCTCTTCTTGGAAGTTCAGTATCCCTTTGATGAGCTACTCCATAATTGTCTGGCTAGAAGGATTGAATTTCGAAACCTCCTAGTGAAGAGCAGACTTCATCGATTCCTTGGCTTCTCTTATGAAATTGGAGTTATTTCATGTGTTGTCTTCTAAGCTTGTTTATGTTCCTCTCCAGGCTATTAGGATTAAGAAAAAGGTTAGGGTTGAGAGAAAGAAGACCATCCAAGATTAGATTCAGGTTTCCTCTGCAACTTTTGGAGGTGATGTAGAAAGCTGTTTTGAATCCTTCCATTTGATATAAGATTAATAATAGAGGATACCTCATAATAAAATGGCAATAAATCCAACTTATATAAGCTAAATGAAACTTTATTAATCTAAACAAATTAGCATAACACATTAAATATCAATTTATCCTTCAAGTTTATATAAGAATTCCTTCATGAAACATGATTATGAGTTTAGAAGCAGGCTATAATAATAAGAAAAACTAGGTTAGTTATTAATATTAGTCAATTAATTAAAATTTAAGATTTGGGGATTTAATTAAAATAGAAGATAGTAGAGAATATTGATTTGCTAAGTATTTGGTACTAATGGCTAGTTCATCTATATAACAACTAACTATACATAAAATTTAATAGCTTTGAAATTTAAATTTACTTGTTTTAAAAATTAATTTCTTGTTTTATTAATAAAAATTGGTAAAAATTGAGTTTACATAGCTTAATGTAAATATTAGCTAAACAGTATTAAATTAACAATAAATAAATAAAATAAAAACTAAAAGAAAAGGAAATAAAGTATTGACTAAACATGCTAGACTAAATTATTTTCTTTAATTATTTCAATAGAAATAAACTTCGAAACTTTAGCATTACAATATAAATAAAATAAATATGATTATAGAGCACGTAGCACAGCATTGGCACGCAGTTCTTTTAATATTAATATTAGAAAAGATGTTCTTATACTTCTTGTTATCATTCTATTAGTTCAATGAGTCACTTAGATTCTCCAAATGGGTAATCTATTATTAAAAATTTATTTTTTAGTTTGAATCAAATACTCTAGTTTACTTGAATAAAATCTAAATAAGAATTATTCATTAGTCATTATAAGGTCCGTCAGTCAAACGTTTATACTGCTAGCGAGAATCCTAGGGTATGTTAGGGTTTTCTCTTATGATCTTGCCTACCCTTCCCCATGGTGGCATCTAGTGCAAGATTACTCGTAATGCAGTATACACTTCACCACCTTACCTACTAGTTCTCCTGTCCGCGGCCGAAATCCATTTTATTTAATAATATAATAATTATGAGGCTAAGAAAAAGGAAGTATTAGATATCAAAATATCTAATTAAATCATAATGAAAGCAAATATTTAATTAATTTAAGTTATTAGAATCTTAATATTAATATAAAGAAATATTAATTCTAGTTTTAGAGTTTAGTTAGTTTATCATTCTAAATCAATCACTTTTCCAAATTCTTCTCTTCTTTTACTTTAATTTATATACTGTTTTTTTCCTTTTTCTTATCTATGCTTCTCTTTATATTTTTTCTCTCTTCCATTTCTTTTTAACTTATATTTTTGTTTTTTTTATCAAAAAACTCTCATTCCATATCTTAATAGAGAGACAATTCGTTTAATTTAGATATATTCACATTCTCCTAGGTAATATCAATAACTTTTTATTCAGTTTATTAGTTTTTTTTTTTAGATATTATAGTATCCTAATGCATCTAGAAGCCAGCATATATTTCTTCGCTTGGGAAAAACTCTTATAATATTTTAGAATACTTTGAATCTAAATACAGATCATATGAAATTTACTCCTCTTTCCTTATAGCATGGATAACTAAAATAAAAAATTACTATTTTTAAAAGCTAATTCCTCGCAGCTAGGATTAACTGAAGCCTTTTATTTTCTTAAACATTGCCTATAAAAAATAAAGCTTATTTACATTAAAATTACCAATAAGATAACTGCAATGTTAAAATATCCAGACGGACTATTTATTTTTTCTTATATTGAACTTTTAGAACATCGGTAAACGTCTTCATAATATTAGGTTGAGTTTTCATATAGTTAAAAAAGCTTACATGCACTTTTATCATAGTCACATTCTATAATATTACATTCTTAGTCACAGATCAAATTTTCCAAATTATTTAAGTCACATTTATTTTTCTTACATGCTGATTCATTGAATTAACTGGGATTTAATTTACAATCTTGATTTTCTTATCTGCACTCAGGTATATTACATCTTACATCACATATTTTATCATAAAAAAAATTCTAAGGACAACTATCAGGACATGTACTACAATCTGATCTATCATAGAGACACATCTCGTTATTACATACTTCATCACATACAGAATCTCCAAGTCAATATAATTTACATCCAAGTATTTAGCATTATTCTTCTTGAAGGCTTATTTATTTTTTATCTCCTACAATTCCATCAGGTTAACAATCTCTCAAATCATTTAAGCATTCTTTAACGTTACATTAATCATCGCAATTACTATCATTAATATAATAAAAGAAGCATTGCTGTTTTAAATCACAAGTCAAACAATCTTAACTATCAAAATTGCATTATATGTTATTGCATTCTTTTTAACATTTTCAATTACCAATCTAATTTCAATTACAATCTTTGTTGCAATACTAATCATTAGATTATGTTATTGTTTAGCTAGTCTCTTAACAATCTAGAAGATCGTTAAAACATTTGCTATTAAAGCATTATTGGTTGCATATACCATTTCTTATTTCTTTTCCTAAGCACTTTTCTTCTTTGTCGCATGCTTAATTTTAGCAATCTCCTCCATCAAACCCACAAAAAATGTGAAAGCATTCTCATTGACATTTACCGTCTCCTACTTCTTCTCATTTGCATTAAGGTTAACAATGAGTAGAGTTCATTTAAATATACTTATTATATTACTCGCAATCTCCTTAATCAAAATTATTTTAAGGATTGTTACAAAGAGCATCACACCATCCATTTTAAAGCTATCTTCTAAAACAAATAGTACCCCAAAGATCATTATAGCAAGTATTTTAATCTCATCCACACAAGTAAGTGAAACATTCTTAGTCGCATACATTATTATTGAGCATATCTTAAGTGCATCCCCAGCTACATTAAATTTCATCCTCTAATTCTTTTTAAGCATTATTTGATAAATATTCTTTGCAATCATCTTTATCAAATTAGCATTCCTCTATATTGCATTGTAAGTCGCATCAACCATCTCCAAGTTGTTTAATGAAGCATAGCTTATTCATATCACAATAGCAATCAGAGCCATCTCAATTGCAATCTTTGTTGAAGCAAACTTAGGAACACACACCATCTCCTATATTTTTTCATTGACAATCTACACTACAGTAGTCTTCAGGATTATGTTGCTATTCGCAATCGCCTCCATCATAATCACATTCTTCTGTATTACATATTTCTTCACATATTCCATTACCTTTTTACATTAAGTTACATCCTAAACTTCCACAATCACATTCTCCATTATCATAATTACAGGATAGAATGTTACATTATATATCGCATTTCTTATTATTCAGCATAGATTCTGGACAATAACATTTCTAATTATTTAAGCAGTCTGCTCCATCAAAGTCGCACATACTATTGAAACATTATAAATCACATTCACCATTGTTTATATCATTTAGCTTATTGCATAAAAGACTATTTTCTTAGTCTGTATAGCATATGCAATAATAATTATCATAATCAAATTGCTCTTAGTTGCATTCTTGATCACATTCATCATTATATAACAAACCATCGCTGCAAAATTAGACATTTGAAAGAATGCAATCTCCTCAGTCATAACTGCAAAGGGTAGTATTGCAAGAAAGTTTGCAAAATCCATTGCCAAGTTCTTCTTACGAGCATGGACAGTTCTAACTATATTAGCAATCAAATTAATCGTAATAGCATTCTGGAATGTTACACTCTGGCTCGCATATACCATTATTTATTTAAGTATAGTCACATTTCGTTAAGTTTAAATTGCAGCAATCATATATGTCGAACATACAACTTTTAGTTAAGCATTATTATTAGCATTTTCCATCTCCCAGAAATTAGTATTAGCATACTTTTTATGAATCTTACAATAATTCTTATGTATTTGGATCCAAGTTATTACAACTATTTTCACGTAATTCCAAGCACTCTGGAGAATTTAAATCATATTGGCATTCGGAATTGTAGCATTCCCAGTTACAGTTTTGATATTCAAGTTTTCGTACTTAGCATAATTATTTTGAATCACAAGTAGCACAGTCACCTTAATCATATAGACATTCTTCAACGTTACATTTGATATCACATATATTGTTACCAAATTAAAGTATTTCACAATCTTAGCAGCAATCTCCATAATCAAATTAACAAATTGAAATTTTACATTCACTATCACAAATTCCATTTCCTCACTTCTCAGCTGTGCAATTTGAGTTTTAAAAGCAGCAATCTCCATTATCATAATTGCATTCTTATATTAAGCAATCAGTATCACATTCAAAATTTTACATTTTTTCCTTGTTACACTTTTTTCCTGATTTTTCATAGCAGCAATTCCAATTTTACCACATGCATTATTATGTGTTACATTGCGAATTGCAACCTAAACTCTCATCTTTCAAGTATTCCAAGCTACATGAATCTGAGCATATTAATGTTTCTTCGCTTTATAGTATCCTTGTTTTCTAAGCTGATTTTAAATTATACCAATAGAAATAATTGGCATAGCTAGAAACACAAGTTTCATATTTCTGAGGAAATATATCTGAGCAGCCATAGATGAATATGGTAAAGACTGCATGGATGATAACTAGTAGGTTAAGTAAATTCAAGATGCTTTCTTAAATCCTATGAGAGATTTTAGGAGGTTTTTTATAATGCTTAAATAGCAAAGCTTTATCTATTCAATAAGTAAATAAAACTACTATAAAAGCGATGTATGTTAAAAAGGGAATTCCTGCTGAATATACGAAAACTGTGAAGAGTACGGCTAATATTTCCGAGTACATTATTGAAATATTGAATTCAGGTCCAACCATGCTTCTGTTGAGTTCCAACTAATTTTTAGCTTTCTTAATCTTTAAATTCTATCATAGTTTCTATGAAGGCCATAATAAGAGTTTGGTTAGAGTTGGTTATACAATGAAAGCAAATATAGTTAAAGTAATAGAATTTCCAACGTCTAGGTATCAATATCTAGTAAAATCTTCATATTTATCAAGATTAGCAATTAGAGTGATAAAGGCAGTATTAATAAACGAAGCTATGAATATTTTAGCCATAATAGATTTATATATTTAACTTAAAGTCTAATTTCCTTAGAACTTCGTGAGGACAGCAAAAATTAAGTTGATGAGAGTATTTAAGACTATTATTATGATAGTATTTGAAGTTTTCTAGGTAATTAGTTGCAACTCTTTCGTTTTGAAATCCTAGCAGAATGAAGATAATTCAGTGTCTTCAAAAATAATTTCGTTTCAATCTTATTCTAAGCATCAGCAGTAATAGCAAATGTCGTTATTTATAAAAGTCTTAGAAGCAACTTCTAATGGAAATTTTGAAATATCGAAAGTAGTTTTATCCTCTACTATTTTAAAATATACTTAGCACTCTGGTTTTGTAAACATATCTCACTCTATATCTTTAAGTTGCTTTATCAAAAATACCGCTCCTATTAGTATAGTTATAACTAATATCCACGAGAAAAGTGCTCTCACTATCCTTTTTGTGTTTACCTAAATTTTCCCATATAATATTCTCAGGAATTTCAGCTTCTTATACCACTAAAGATTTAGCTCCGTTCCATTTTAACTTAGAAGATTATAGAATTTATAAGCCGAATCCTTTGCCATATTCTTTTAGGCACTTTTGCTATGATTCTTTATATTAGAATATTACAAAGACTTTTTCTATGCTGAAGCTCTGAATGTTCTTAATTTTGTTATTTTATTTCCTTTATCTTCGATTCAATTTTATCTAATTTTATGACTTGTTTCTCTTTATTTTTATTTTAAGCAATCTTTTGTAATATTTTTGCCTTTTCATTACTAAGCTATATTATGGTTTTATAATTCCTTGCGAAGCTAACTTCGTAGACTTCTCCAAATCTTTGCTAGAAAAAATCTTGAATTTCCCTCTAAGTAATTCCTGAAGTTGGTAAACCGCTAATTTCTACTGCGTATTATTAGACTGAAAATTCTGTTTCTTAGTAGCTTCTTTTGATACTATGGAGTCTAAACTTGTAAAAATATATGAAAACTATTAAAATAAGAGAGTTCGCAAAATCTATTGCTGAATATATAAAAAGCTTTTATTTAGACTCATTCAGTAATTTTTCTTCTTTATCTTTGTAACCTTCCGTTATATAGTCGTCGAGCCATTAAATTTCGAATCCTTTATCTTTTGATAATCTTTGATAGATCAGAGTTTCGTTAAAATGTAAAGGCACTTTGCTCGAGCCAGTATCTAAGTTTCCAATGGTAAAATAGTCGATAAATTAAGCTGACATTCCACTGAATCAACCCCCTTGATAGTTTTATATGACCAAATATGTGGAGTTAGCACAGATAATAGCTAAGCAGATTGCTAATCATTTTAGGAAATCAAAATATAAAAATAATCCTAGTCCATACTTTTATAGTACGCTAATATCAGTCTTAAAAACTGGGTATTGACAATGATTTTCCGAATCTAAAACTGAATTTTATAGCTTATACATATTAGCGATGGCTTAGTTAGGCTTTTACTAATAACTCTATAAGGAATTATTTTCCTATATAAAGTCTGTAGTATCCTCTAAAGGTCTTGATAAAACTAACTGAGAAAGTCTTCTCTAAACAGCTTCATAAGCCTAAGCCATTTAATAGCTTAAACTAAATAAAAATAGTTAATTATTATATTTAAAATTAAATAAAAGAGCTTAGAAAATCTAAACCTAGGAATTACTCTTTCTCTTATTAATTTCTAAGAGATTGTAGATTTTAACAAAGCATTATAAGATTAAATTTTTCCTAAGAAAGTAAATTATTTATTATCCTTATATTAAGATAAAACAACCTGAATTCATTTACTGAGTGTTCGTTAATTCTTAATAACCTATTTAAGTTTGCTAGCAAATTAGTTATTCTAGGATTTAACTTCAATAGTATATTTACATCTTCAGGGAGATAACTTAATTTTATCCTATTCAATAACTCACTTCTCAATTTTCGTTATTTGAGTATATCATCTTTTTCCTAATTTAATTTGCTTATAACTAAGAGAGCCTTTCATATTAAAACTAAAAGGCTTTAGATAGAAAGCTTATCAGGAAATTAGCAGCTAGGTTTGGAGGATTGAGTATTATCCTCAGTTTCATTAGAGTGATTAACCTTCTTTGATACTTTCACTCAAAATGCTAAAATTTATTTAGTTACCAGTTATTTCCTTTGAGTATTAATCTAATTGCATTAATATCTCTTAATGTAGTTACTCTAGTCAAATATTACAATATCTTGTTTTATCTAAAAGGATGCTTTTATAATTTTAACTATGTCCATTGTAATAGAAATAGTGTACTAGACAAGGAGGTAAAAGATTGAAAAAGGAAGATTCAAACTAATATAAAATTGCTTTAATTCATAAATATAAAAAAGCAAAGCCATAATGATAAGCATAGCTATTCAAGAGATTTAGTGCATTAAAGTTTTATTTTATAGAAAATAAAGGACAATAAATAATTAAAGCTACAGAGTCCTTACTCTATATAAGTATTAATCTTCAAATATTAAAGTTGTTTCATTTATTATTCAATAACTTAGAATGTTAACGTTAGTTCTTTCCATTTATGAAAAGAAGAAGCATTATTAAAATCCTTTTATTATAATTTAGCATCATTTTCTTAAGAAACTGAGTAACTGCTTTATGAACTGAGTAGTTTAGTACTGATTTATGATTTTTAACTCTCTAATATAATTTTATCTAGAAGTAAGAGTATCTAGAATAGTTTATTACCAATGCTTCTTACTCTTTTATTAATCTATTAATCTAACTAAACCTTAGAAAATAACTAGCTAAATATCTATAAAGAAGTTTAGCCTAAAGCCTCTATAATTTCCATAATTAAATAGATTATCTAAGGGTAGTAGTTGTATTACTTTAATAGGCTTTATAACATTTTTACTCTAGTCCTTTATTACTAAACAGGTGTCTATGTAGCTCTTTATAGTGATTTCATTTATATATATAAGAAGCAAAAGTTAAGGCTAGATATAATCTAAAGCTTTTGATATAAAGGCAGTATAATAAATAAAAGGTATAAACCTTAATATTAAAGTGGAAGTATATTAAAGGAATTAGATGCTTGCTTTATAACTATTTACTATAATTTTAGTAGCATTAGAGCTATATTAATGTGAGATTGCTTTATGTTTAATGCTAACAATATATTATTAACGTAAACTGATGTAAAGCTAATAAATTAACTGGTTAAAGTTTAGAATTAAACTGCTAATTATAAATCAGCTTATGAAAAGAATGAAACCCAACCAAGCTAGTAAGAGATTAAATTTTCAAATTTTAGAGAATAAACTAAATCTCTATCCTCTGATAATTTTAAAAAGGAAGACCATTAATTATAAAGCATTTAAGCTAAACAAAGCATGGATGCAAACAATAATCATTACATAACTATGAAATTTTTTAGTGACTAAGTAAATTAAATTACAACTACTCAAGGAATATCTTAAAAATGATGCTGAAGAACTATTTATAACTAATTAATTTTGTATATATCTTAGAGTAATATAATAACACTTATTATCATTAAGCTTCTTCAATAAATCCTAAAGAAAATCCTTTGAAAAGAATGGGAGAAGAAAATTAACCTTACTTAGTCAGTTAATTAAATTTAGGATATTCTTTTATGAATACTTGGACAGATGGAAAGAAGAGTGCGAAAATTATATTTAAGGGCTTTATCTACCCGGATATGAGCCATAGGAGGTTGAGACTCTGTATCTAAGTCAAATATTGAATAGAGAATTGATGTAAATCTATAACCTTTAAATTTAGCATACTATTTATATAATTATTAATCTAAGCACTTAAATATGATTATAATTTAATAATATTTAGATTTTCTCATTTAAACTAAAAGGATTCTTTTTCCGGTTCTCCTAATTGCTCCTATATAGATTATTTTGACTATTCAAATAAAATTGAACTCCATTAGTCTTTTTATGCATCATAGATATATATTTTTTCTCTATCAAATACGTATATTTAATTTCTATCAATAATAGGACTTTAGTAGCAAGGTTATCCTGGATAAGGCTTATTTGATATTTTAATCAATTATGGATTATTTCTCTCTCACTTCAACTAGTAAACACCATCAAGAAACTCGCCAAATACGTAAACTATTCCTTGTTCTTAATCTTTTATTATACTGATTGATGAGCTTTAGGGCAAACAGATCTTGGCTTTTTCCCAAACGTTTAAATTAATATTATATACTTAAACTTAGCACAGTCTTTAGTAATCTTTATCGATTCCTCCTAGCATTACTATGTCTTAATCTACCAATATGCAACCTTAATTTTTTCCTTGGAACTCTATATCTTCAAGTTAAAAAAATTGTTGTAAATTGAAATCAAAGTATTCGCACTTTTACTGATCTTATTAACTAGATAAATTTCCTGAAATAATATAGATATATCTATTGTTATTTACTATTCTTTAAACTAATCCAGGACCACTTCTAGGAGATATCATTTCTACTGTAATCAATACTTAAAAAGATTCTCTCTCAATTACCTAAAAGCTTTTAGAAAAGGCTCCATTTATTTTTCCTCCTGCAAGGAAAATAAGATCCTAAGTATAATAAACAGAACTTTCTTCATCCATTCTAATTTAACTTTTTTGAATTTTTTATTCTTAAAACGAGATTCCAGTTTTAATTAAGCGTGTATTAGCATCCTTTAAGAAGAAAACATTTTGATTCATTTTACCGTCAAATGAACTATTAAATGAAAAACTATTAGAGTAAAAGGACTATTATGAGATATGGCAATTCATTGAACTTAAACTTTGACATTTGGATTATTTATCTAAATTGGTAGCTAGTTTTTACTTAATTTGCTTTAGCTTATAACTGAATTCTTAAATGCTAGGTCTTTCTTAATAATTATAACTAAATGATTTAGTTAAAAGATCTGCAAGCATTTCCTCTTTCTATATTTCAGCTGAAAATTATGGATGCAATTTTTGCTAAAATAATAGTTAACGAATTTATCTGAAAGATGTTTAATTTGGTCAAGGTATTGTTTCGTTAAAAATTTCGATAGCGACACAAGCTAATGACCAAATATCACTTTAAATATAAACGCTATTATTAAATAATTCAGGCGCCATCCATTAAATTGTACCTCTGATTTTTGAAGTTATAGAGCTTTATTGCTAAGTACTGATAACAAAATCTGCTATTATAGGAGAGTCATTTTCATCCATTAAAATATTTGGTGACTTAATGTCTAAATGAATTAAACCTTCTTTGTGAATAGCCATAACTCCTTAGGCAATCTAACCAAGCAATGTTATCTTTTTTATAAATCTGGCTTATGGGTTTTCTTTAAATTAACTGAACAAAGTTTGATTTTTGATAATTCGATATAAGGTTCCTCTTTAGTAATAATTCGTAAAATGACAAAAAATATAGTTATATTCTTCTGAAGTATCTATAGCTACGCCTTTAATTCTTAGAACTCTTTTGTGATTTATTAGGAAAAGTGACTTACATTCATTATAAAAGTTATCTATTAATTCTTGCTAGTCAATTGGCCATATTTACTAGAATATTCTGAGAGCATAATCTACTCCTTCAATTTATATTTTATAAGCTTTTCTTCATGTGTTTTCTTCAATAAATTTCAAACAATTTAAATCTTCTCGACAAGGAAAAAGCTCTTTATAACTCCATAATCTTATAGGAGCAGTACTATTGTTACATTATAAATCACATTTACCATTGTTTATATCATTTATCTTAATCTAGTGACCAAATATGTTATCATTTCAAATATTTAGATACAAGATTTTTTGAGTTTGCTTATCTCATTTTTATTTACCATTAGTTCTATAATTAATTTTCAATAATTAGGATTTTAAGCAATTATTGATATCTATAAAGTTAATAACAATTTTACCTTTTTATTTATCACTCTTTTATATTTAATCAGCATAAGCAATATTTGCTAGTTTTTATAATCTAAGTATTAAAAGTCCTGTGTTGGTTAGCTCTTATCCTAACTTAATGCTAGGATATAGTATTTAAGTCTTTAGCCTTACCTATTATGCAAAACTACCTGAAGTTTCTTAAATGCTGCTTCTCTAATTTAAAATAAGTTTATTCTTTCCTTTAATCATAGCTAACCATTACTCTATGTAGTAACTAAACTATTTAAGGCATTAATATAGAACAAAGCTAAAAGGTATATAGTGTAGGGATAGTGCAGAAAGACTGGGGAATAATGAAGTTCTGTAGAAGACTGGAGAAGAAAAATAGTATGAGATTGAAAAAGTAATGAAGAGCATTTACTACCAAAAGGTATCTTGGAAGAATATCTTGAATTAAATTGACTTTGCTACAATGCTACGCACCATTGAGGTGATACACGAAGGTTAGTCTAATAATAAACTATTTTAGGATTAATGGTTCTCATAATTAAGCTATAGTTAAATAATTAAATAAATAGAGGAATGATAGATATAAAGTATGGTATTTAAAAGAAAAATAGGAACATAACTGATAAAATTTAATCTAATGAAGTAATATGATAAAGTTGAAAAAAATGGAAAAATGGGAGAAAAGCTATGAAGGAAAAATAGTTAATGGAAAAAGGCATGGATAAGGTACTTATGTCTGATAAGATGGGCGTAAGTATGAAGGATTTTGAATAGAAGACTTAAGAGATGGTAAAGGAATAATGTATTGGCCAGATGGAGATATTTATGAAGGAGAATGAGTAAAAGATTAAAAGCATGGATAAGGTATTTATAGGAGTAAAGATAGAAGTAAATATGAAGGATAATGAATAAAAAATTTAAGAGAAGGTAAAGGAAAAATGTATTGTTCAAATGGAGATATTTATGAAGGAGAATGGCTAAAAGATAAAAAACATGGATAAGGTATTTACAAATGAAAAGATGGTCATAAATACGAAGGATAATGAATAGAAGGTTGAGAAGCAGGTAAAGGAATAATGTTCTATTGAAATGGAGATATTTATGAAGGAGAACGGCTAAAAGGGCTAAAGCATGGATAAGGTATTTGTAAATGAAACAATGGATCTAAATATGAAGGATAATGAATAGAAGGTTTAGAAACAGGTAAAGGAATAACGTACTATTGAAATGGAGATATTTATGAAGGAGAGTGATTAAAAGATAAACCATATCGATAAGGAATATATAAATGGAAAGATGGGCGTAAATATGAAGGATCATTTGAAGAAGGTTAAAAAGAAGGCAAAGGAATAATATATTATCCATGTGGAGATATTTACGAAGGAGAATGATTAAAAGGTAAAAGAAATGGATCAGGAATATATAAATGAAAAAATGGATGGTTTGAAGGATAATGATAAAATGAACAATTTGAAGGAAAACAATCAATTTTATATTTCAACGATGGAGCAATTTATGATTCTTTTTATTTCAAAATGGATAAAAATAAAAAGGAAATTCTCAAGTAATAATAAGACTTAATTAAGACTTCAAATCTTAAAAAGCAAGATTTATTAAGAAAACAAACTGGAAAAAACTAATAATAACTAGACTAATAAAGTTAGAATATCCTTAATAATATATTCAATTTCCTTCATTTAAAGGATATTTGTGCTTTATAAAAGACTAACAACTTCTTCTATTCCTATAACTATAAATTCTAAGTTTTAAAGGTTAAGTATTATAAAGAACCTAAAGAAAATATAAGAAGCAAGATAAAGTGAATAGTGAAGTAAATATAGAATTAGGATATAATAAAGCTAGTCATTGATTTGAATAATTTATCTCAACATTTGGTAGACTAGCTATAGAATAAGCTATACTATAGCATCTTATTTAGACAATGAACTAACCTTAAATAAGGAAAAAAGGATTTATTATCAGACTTTTCTCTTTTAAGCTATAATAAAATCTTTTTACTTTCTACCTTTTTACCTTCTTAGAACTTAAAAAGGTTAACACTTCAAGGATGTTATAAAGATGACGATCTTTATTTTATTGAATAATTAACTAATCTTGAATAACTAGATTTAAATGATAGGACTAGTGATCAAAAGGATTAAGGACTTAGTGGATAGTTTTTAACTAAGTATTGTATGCATTTGAATAAGCTTAAAGGTATCAAACTTAAAGGAAATAAGATATAGTAGATATATATAAAAGACTATTTGGAATCAAAAGGAAAGCTTGTTTAATAACTTAATATTAATGAAACCTAAACGCATCAGCTTACCTATTTATGTCCTAACTTAACTGCTATTGATTCTTAAATTCATGGCTCTTCATAATAAATGTTAGATCTAGTAAAAAACCCTTTAATTTAAAGTCTAGAATTAGAAGGAAATTTTAGCAGCGAATCATTTTAGTAGTTACTAGAAGTGAAATATAGTAAACTAAATAAAGTTAGCATCCAAAACTGCTAATGCTTTAGTGATTAAAATTTGTAGAAGCTATTATAAAATGCGAATAACATCTAGTCACTTAAACTAAAAAGTTTAGTACTACTTACTAATTCTTCTCTAATGTAAATAGGTAATTATGGATAGAACTATCAATAAATCAGTTTGACTGACTTAAATCAAATAACATAAGAAACTTTGGTTTTTATTTTCTAGTAGTGTCAATAATTAAAGTCGGTAGAGTTTGATTAACTAAGTCAAATAAATGTAGAAGTCTTATAAGTGATGAGGTAAAATAATTTTAGTTTACAAAACTTAAAACTAAGAAACTTAAAATTAACAGACATTGGAAACTGAATAGATGAGATATTAAAAATAAATTAGCTAAGTCATTTATAACTTAATAGCTTAAGCTTAAATGATTAAGATATAGCTAAACTATTATTAAAAGCACAAAGGCTATAAATATTAGATTTATGTGAAAGTGAAATCTCAAGCTAGGAAGTTCCTTTAAATGATGAAAATAACTAACCTTATCCTATTTATAAAAATTTAAAGGTTTTAAAGGTATCATTATAGAAGTTCTAATTTTAAGGATAGCTTAGGAAGATAAAGGAGTAATATAGAAAAATAAAAATATTTGATGAAGATAAAGAAATCTATGCTTTAAAAGAGATTCTTGATTTTACTTTTTGAGATTAGGTTTAAGAATTATTAAAACTCTATCTTAACTAAACTTAATTTAAGTTAAAAATATGTTATAATAATTAATAAAGTATACCTATTTAAATCGTATATCTATATAGCTTTTATATTAATTAAAATATAGATAGGAGCAAGATTTCTAACTGCTTGACTATACTTCAAATCCTTAAGGAGGTTACTTGTTGGATTTAAGATCTTGAAGAGATAATCTGACTGAGGTAGGGATTTGAAGTTTGTAATTATGGAGTATGCATTTAATTAATATGATGATCTCTGTTGTAGAAACTGAGCAGAAAAATATCCCTGTAATATTCGTCAAAGAGGCAGTCGAGAGAAAGCAGAATGATGAGAGCTAGGTTGTTCTCAAACTCTAAAAGTTAATAGTTAATTAATTAATTATTAGGTAAAATCATAAACTTTTATAGGAAAGAAAATACTTTTCTAAGAAGCTCTCTCTCCGAGTAGTACTCAGATCCCCAGATTCCATATTTTAAAGTCAATTCGTTTCTAAGTTTTTATTACATCTATTGATACAATTTCTACTTCCATAATCTTTCATCTCTTGTAAGGTAAAAGGTAGTAAGTAAGGCCTTTCTAAATTTTCTTGTGAATCATATAATTTTATTTCCAGTTTCTCCAAAATCGTCATGTGCTACTTCACATGTACATTTCTTATTGAAAATCCCCGCACTTGTTTAGACTCTTTCTATTTCCATTGGGCCTGCTTAGTCGATTTTAAGTATTGCCACTACTCCATTTATTTAAGCCTGTTTCTATTTTCCTCACTCTTATTTCTCAGTCTTGATTTATATTTTCATGCTTCATAAAATCTTTTTTCTCTTTATTGTTTCATTATTCATATATTTAAGTCTAATGAAACATATTTATTAGTTACTTATACATTTATATACTAAACTCTATTAATCCCATATAACATAGTAGTTCTATAAGGCTATTTAACTATAACTAATCTTTATATATAATTGACTATTCAATACACTTACTGGATTTTACTAAAGTAGTCCATTAGTTTCTTATAGGGTTATGGAGACTAAAGCTATTCTTAAATATTTGTACTTATGACTTCTCTTATTCATATAGGAGTGCTAGTTTTAAGGGAAATTATAAGATATCTTTATAATTGTAAATATGATGCTGAAAGTCTTAAATATAAGTCTAGGAGCAATAATATTATACTTTGCAAATAAAATTAGCAAGAAGCAGATATTTGAAGCAGAGGGAAGAAGGGTTGAGATCATATGATCTAGGATAATTAATATGAATTAGAAGCTATTAGTAGAAGAAGGTAATTTAGACTCTAAGTAGAAAGATTAAGAATGCTATGGGATTATAAGAAACTGAGCTTTTAATAGGGATAAGAAAACTGAAATGTTGGATTTAGTAGAAGAAATACATTAGTTAGATGGAGGCATTTAAAGCTTTTAATGCTAAATATGCGAGAAATAATATAAAAATAAAAAAAGCCTTCAACTAGCATATTTTTGCACAATATTTCCTTAAAACTAGGAAATACTGCTAGCTAATAAAAATTAGAAAGTTCCTTTATGTTTCTATAGCTCAAAGTATTTTGAAGAAAGATCCAAAGACAAAAGTATGTCAATCCTACTTCAAGGTTAAAATAATGCAAAGTGCATTCGTCTATTTTGAAGTTATTTAATAAAGTTTAAAATCCTAAAAGTATCTGATTTATCAATCTCTTCATAGCTTATAAAAATGATAATTATATCAAATTTAGATATCTAACAAAACATAACTAATAGTTTATTAACAAATCGATATATAATAAGTCTCTATAAGTGAGTACGATACCTAATTATATCTTATATATTTTGCATCTAACCTTCAGAAGTTATATATTAAATAAAATTTTATATGCAAAATACAGAGGAAATAGTGCTTTATGGTGAACTTTTTCTTGTAGATTCCAGGTTTTTTTGGTTTTCAGTAGTTTACAGTTTGATTATGAGAGTTTCTTTGAAAGTCTCTTCGAGAAGAATTTTAGTATTAGTTTTAAAGATTTCTAAAAGTCACATTCTACAACTTAATCTTAAACCACTAATTTTGAAACATTCTAGCAGTTTCTTATTCCTTTGCCTCTTTAATACTGAATCAGCTTTGAGAATTACTTTTCCACTTTTAATGTATATCTTTAACTTTTTCACTATCCGATAGCTAATCAAGTCATTAGATATTTCTTCGTTAGCTCTAATTCTATCCTCTTATTTAAGCTTCAACTTGGAAAAGTAGAAGTTAGTTATGGCTAATTTTGACGTGATTATCAGATTTATTTAGAGCTACAAACTAAATTTTAGTGTAGGGATAGATGGCTAATTAATTTCAACTACAAATTTTTTGGACGGAAACTCCTTTCCGATTACACGACCCGATGCTCTCTTTTTATGGAATAAAGGGGATATCCTGTTGTGCTCCAAGCACAGCTGTTAGGGAGCTCCATCGCTATGAGCAGCCAGGCTTCAAGCCCTTACCAAGAGCGGATAATCTCAAAGGCAGCGTTCCCTTCAGAAAATGACTCTGACCAGGGACTTTCTCAGCGACAGGAAAGGAACTTGCTCCTAGCCATAAAACCAGAAATTTTAGTCACGAAGGTCATTCTCAGCTCCCACCATCTTTTCAATTATCTCAAGTGATAGATGGCTAAAGTTTTCTTTTGTTACTTTATAAAAAAAATAAAGAAAAAACTTCAGGGGATTACAAAAAGAGGTAGTAACAAGTAAAGACTTTAAACGATTATGTAGAATCCTTTAAAATTAAGATTATTTACAAGAGGAATAAGCAAAAAGACATACATCTGTAAAATAGATCCTCAAGTCTTACTTATCTAAACTCTAGAATCAAGGGTGAATCAATGGCATTTTCTCTTTAGACATTTATATTTTGCTAGCTTAAAGGTAATAAACATATATATAAGTAACTTAAGATATGAAAATAAACATTTCAGTTACTTAATAAGCAACTAGAAGATTATCAAAGTGATTTACAAGTTATTTAGATATTTCAAATATTTATCTAATTTACTAAAATTAACTAACATACAACAGGAAAATATTTAAAGCTTCATCCTTGCTTATGATCTCTTTTAAATCCCTAAGTTAAATGCTTTAATTTCTAAAACTAAACTTAGTTGCTAGAAATTCTTATTCCTCACCCTTCGCTAAATATTTCTTGTGAGTAGTTTAGTAAAACTCATTTTATCTGCTTTGAGTAGAGCAACTATTCATTTCTAATTTACTTTAGAAATCTCTCAGTCTTTATGCTCATAAAACCATTTGACTTTAAAATTGAAATATATCTAAACTATTAAATCAATTGTATTACAATTAAGATAAACGTAAAGCAGACAAGAAAGACAATTTCAATTCAATGCTATAGCTTTTGTCTCTACAGGCAAGCTAATGCAAATGATTTAACCATTAGTAAGTGGAAATTCTAAAAGCAAGTGAAAATGCATACTCTGGTATCTCATCCTTCAAGATTCATTTGCCTAAGAGATTCTAATATTCTAGAATGTTGGTAAAGCACAAAATTATTGAATGATGCTTAGTAGTTTGAGATTACCATTAACTGGTTAATTTTAAGAATAGATGATAATCGAATTAAAGCATATTCAGTTAATAGACTATCGATTGAAGGTTTATATAAACAAGTTGGTGCTTTGTTATAGCACTGAAGCTTAAAATGAAAAGTTAAATGGTATGCCGAGTTAAGGAACCTTTAAATAATGTCAATGAGTACAACAATTTTTAAAGCCCCAGATTTATACCAAAAAGCACAAGATTAACAGTATTCGGGTCTAAAATAAACCTATAATTTTCTAAGTATACACAAGGTAATTCTTCAGTTTAGGATTGCTTTGGATAATAATGGTTCAATTAAGCTATTAAGCAAAAGCCTAACTAATTAAATAAAAATAAGGAATATTCAGAAGTATGTAGTCATAGATAGAAAGCATAAAATATAAAAAGAAGGAAATCTCAAAATCAATGATTTTTAGAAAATTTCTTGTTTGATAGATTAAATTTAAATTTACGAGAAAGCGACTATTAATACCTAAATTCAACTATTACTCTGAAAGGTTAGAAAGATAGAAAGATAGAAGACCAAATTTTGGTGTTGGAAAAGAGTGATTTGGATAAATAAGTGTAGGTAAGTTATTAGAATATCAGGCATAGAGCAATTATTTTCTTTTAGTAGAAGGAAATTAAATAAAAGTTTAATTATGAGCAAAAATGACTTCTAAGATATTGGTAGGTGGCAGTAGATGTTAAAATTAGGGAATGAAGTATCAAAGGAAAATTTTAAGGCTCAAAATGGAAAAAATCTAACTATTTTTGATATAAAAGAAGCTCTTCACATAAAGGAAAAGAAGGCTTGCTAGATAAAAGGTCATAATTATGTAAACAATTATATAATTTAAAATCAAGCTGAGAAAAGAACCTTTAATCGATAGAGAGCGAATAAAAAGTAGTCAAAGCGAGAAAATGATCCCTAAAATGAATTAGCCTTTATATGTTTTAACTCTAAAAACCTTGATATTATAGCTTTTCCCTCTTGAAAATGATTTTATATAAAGACTTAAATATCAGCTATGAGGAAAACTCTTAAGCATCGGTTTATTATGAATTATTATATTTTCAAAAGGATAAATAAATTTAATGGCTTATTTATTGTTCAGCACTTAAAAATCTATCTAAGGATAATTTTATAAATCAATACACTAAATAGGAGTTTAGAAGAGTAAATTAAAAGACTAATACAGTTATTTAAATGAAGACACATTTTATTTATTATAACAAGGTTAAAATATTAAGCTTAATAAAGCTTGAAGAAAGTAGAAGAGATGATTTTATAGGAAGTAAAGAACCTATACTACTAAGTAATTATAGGATAAAAAATAGAATCTTCTATGTTTTAGAAATAAGAGGATATAAGTAAGCGTTTACATTATAGAGAAAAAAATACAATCTTATTTGATAAGAAATTTCATAACTATCTTTTCTTTTAACTAGGCAAGATGAAATAATAAACTTCAAGGAAAAAGTACTTATAAAAGAGAAATTAATCTAACTTTTTCTGTCTTAGTTCCTTAATCTTTAATTTTAGACTTGAGTTTATAAATTTTGTGATTAAGTATTCAAACTTAAATTAAATTAAAGCAGGCTCTAAATTTTAACTTAATATAGAAAACTCTAAATTATCACTGCTAACAAATTTCTTGCACAAGATAAATTTAACTTATAGCTGCTTTATTTTAATTTTATCTGAAATCCGACTAAATGTAACATTATGAAAATGCTAATCTCGGTCTTTCCTTCTTTTCATTTTGCTAGGCTTATTTGAAATTATATGCATATTCCTTAAATTAGCTCTAATATATTTCCTGTCTATTGTAAGCTAATTTGTGTGAATTCCTTTTTTTTCTCCAATAAATTTCTTTTTAGGTTATTTTCTCTTTCTTATATCTCTCATTTGTTCATTTAAGACATTTCTTTTTTGCAAGTACTAGCTATTAAAAAAGTCAGCTACTAGGCATTTTTTAGATGCAAATTTTTTAATTAATTAGAGTTATTTTAGAAGCATAAGCATATGCTTCTCATATTCTCTCGATCGGTAAAACACCAAAATGAATATAACTAAAGTCAAGTATTATAGGAGCATGTTGATGATTTCAATAACATGCTTGCTATTTCGAAAATTTTATCAATCGCTCTAGTTCAGAATACTAAAATTAAGATATACATCGAGCGAGAAACAGGATGATATGATATGACAATACCATAAGATAAGATGCTAGTTGCATACTTCTGAGAGAAAAGAATGTGATTCTAATTTAAAAAAAATATAGAAAATAAGTGTATAAAAAAGAAAAAAGGAGGTATATACTGTACTTCTATAACTGTTCATTGGAGAGTCCTCCAAAAATATTATTAGTCTAAGCGTTAATTGTTAAGACAAACTATGGGCAAGGGTTATAAGATTTAATTTGAGTAAATTAACTAAAAACAGATGAGATAGGAAGACTTATAAAGGATAATACAATGTAAGTTATAATTATATAGCATATTTATTTATATTTTAAAATAATTAAGTTTCTGAAATGTAAAAAGTGTAAAATAGTTGGTATACTGGGTATAAACTAAGGAAGCTTGCTATTTTTACATAAAGGTAAATAATTTAAACCTATTTCATTTTCCTAAATTTTATCGAATTATATGCCTATTAATCTAGCTTTTAAATCTTAAAAATCTTTGTTTTATTACTCTTACTAATAAAAAGGATATCAATCATACTTAAGATAAATAATAAGCTAAGTTATCGCAAAAATTTAATTATAATTTCAAAGAAAAGAGAGAGACGGTGTCTTGGTAAAATCTGTAGATAAATTCCTTTCATAATATTAATGGGTAAATTCTGACCGATGCTGACTTTCTTAAATTCTAAAATACTGTTTATGAAATCACTTCTTAAAGTTTCGTAAAAAATAATTTAAAGATAATCTATTTAAGTTATAGCCTTTTAAAAACAAACTAAATTACCTTAGAGAATAATTTAGTGTCTAAATAATTTAAAAGATATAACAAAGAGAAATTATTTTTAATATATGTCTTAAGTTAATGCTATCTAACTAAGAAATAAGTTAATTATGACTTTCTCTACTAAGGAACTAAATTATTATTATTTATTGATAATAATGCTTTGCTATATTTAATCTTTTTTCACATAATAATAGTTAAAAAATGTTTATACGCCTGTATTTTATATTAGTTATTTGGTCTATTTGCATCAATTAATTCTCTTATTTGATATTATTTTTAATTTATGAGTTTCTTTTTGTTCATTGCTTTATAATAACTCTTAAGATTTTCTATTTTCATCATTCTGTTGATTTTTTCCGTTTCTATTTTCATAATTTCTTCACTTTCACTTTTAGTTTAGTGTAGCTACATAATTCCATTATTATTTTCATAAAGACTTTTTCTTTTAAAATGTTCGTATATTTTTATTGCTGTTTGATGTTTAGGATCAATATGTTTTTTGTGAATAATTTTTTAAAAAAATTTTGATTTTGTCTATAAACCTTGAGTTGATATTTTCTACTCAAGTGATTCAAATATTTTGAGTATACTTTTTAAAATTCCTATTCATAGTTAAGATATAAGCCAATTCATTAACTATCTTACTTTTTCTCTTTCAGAAAGAACCAAGAATCATTTTCTCTGCTATATTTAATCTGATCTTTAAACAGTAAACAGGTGATTTTAAAATGTTATTTTTCCTCCTTCTTCAGGGTCGTTTCTTTCTCCTTTAAAGGTTAATTTTTCTCTTTTTTCCCTCGGATTTAATGTAAATATGTTACAATTTTTGTAACTTGGTGCTATAAGTTCCTTTCATTCGACCAAAATAAAGTCTCATTTAATTTTTTAGCTGGATATTTTTACAGTCTCGCTTCTATAGTTTTTAGGGAAGTTTTTGCCGTAAATTTTTTTATGAGAACTAGCTTTACTTCTGCCCTCTCCCTAATTAGATCTCGATGGCTTTTAACAAGAACATTAGAATACTTTACTTCTAAAAACGTTATAAATACTTTATTAGTTAGTTTTGATTTAAGCCTAGAATAAGTAGATCCAAAGGATTTTAATTTAGACATAATCACTTAAATAATTATTTTACCTTATTGCTAAATCTATCTTTAGCTTTTAATTGAACACAGAAACAAGACTCTGATACAATCTTAACAAAATAGAGCTTAGTTTTTTGCATAACTAGGGCTATTAAGCCATCTTTGAAAGATAGATATATTTAAAATTGTTCCCGATGTTTCCCACATTTATTGGTTACCCTCGATTAAACTCTTTCTTTTAGTATTTTGCTGTTTTCTTATATATGAATATGACTTCTTTGATTAAGTAAAGAAAAATTTAGGATTTTCTTATCTACCTGCTTTAATGTGATACTGTTTGGTACATACCTAGCCAATCTGTTGAATCTCTCATTTGTATTGATTTTTGACCAAAGTATTTTTTTTATAGTATACAATGAGGATCATTACAAGTATAAAGATACACTTTAGTACTCATTCTTCTCTTACCTGTGCTTTATTTGGAATTCCATTAAAACCTTGACAAATTATTAATTTTATGGAGAGTTTTCACTTTTTTGTTTTTGAGTCTTGCATCCACTTAGATAGAATCAGATTTGATTAATTGAAGGTTTTAGCAAAAGATGATCAAAATAATCTCTGTTGGTTGAATTTACGCTTTAGCTAGTTTTATCATTCAGACTCCTCTATTTTCTCTTCCTGAGTCATAACTAAATCAATCAAAGCAGAAATCTGCTATTGAAGCTTTAAACTAACCTGACGATATTTTAATCTCTAATCCATATTCCAAAAATGCTCTATCTAAACCCTACCACCCCATCTCTAACAGAATATTCACAGGACAACTATAAGCTTTTATACAGTTCCCTTTTTCTTCGACTCCATTTATTTAACTACTATAAAAGAACCAAAAATGAATAATTAGATATATAAGAATAAAGTATAATATACAAAGGAAATTACAAGTTAATTTTAATAATAATGCTTTCTTAAAAAGTTAACGTTTATAGTTTCTATTTCCTCAAGAGACTGTTATTTGACTATCTGCATTTTCACTATCCTAAATTAAATTTAAAAGAATGTTTTTTATCTTATAATTATCTTTTTGTTCCCATCTAATTTCTATTATCTTAAAACTTGAATAGGGCTTAATAAGAACTTCATCCTCAACTACAACTCCTTCTTCGTTTTTTCCAAAAGCTGAAATATCATCTATATAAAGAGCATTTCTGCAATCTTTAGGAATGTTTATTTATAATATAGACAGGATACTATTTTTATCTTATCACCCTAGTCGTTTTTAAGCATATTAGTAATTCTTGGTTGAGGCCATAACATAAGGTATTTTTATTATTTTGCCAAAGTGACTATTATCTATATCTTTAAAGCATTCAACGTCTACAATTCTTCAAACAATATAAGGCTTTTTATTAAAAGCAGGTCCATTTTTCTCTATAAAGCTACTCATACACTTTATTCATAAAACCATATTTCTAATACGATTTTCGCATTCAATTCTTTAAAGCTTTCAACTATTACTTTTTCCTTTTTCAAACTAATCTTAGCTTATTAATGTCTTGGTAGATGTTCAACATAAGTCACTTTATGGCCCTAAGGTTCATAATCGTATACTTGCCATCTCTGCAAGTTCAATTTCGTTTAGATTTTTTTCTTATTTGAAGTAATCAACACAATCATACCAACATTCAACTGATCTTTAGCCTAATTTTCCTCCTAGTGAAAATAAGCATTATTCAATATGGTATAAGGGTTTACTTTAATTAGCTTTCTCGTATTCTACTTCAAAAAACCCTTTTTTTAACTAACTCTTAGTCTGAATAAAATCATTAACTACGTACCCAGTAATCTTTTGAACTTCTTCTTCTTTTTACTATTCAAAGTAGTATTATGTTTTGAAGACTAGCCTATGGTACTATTTTTGGTATAAGAGAAACATCAAAAAAGTAATTAAAACGGGATCAAACACAAAATAGTTTCATAAGAGGCAAAAAACGAATGCTCTTGCACCAAGTTATTAAAAGCTTGTGTTATGCTACCAGCATACTGAAGCACAAAGAACTACCATATTTATAGTATAAATTAATGGTATTATAAACTTACGTTTACTCCTAACAAAATAAAGCAAAATAAGGATAAAAAATCGATATGGTAGAATATATAAATTTATTGAAACCGGAAACTATAAATAAAAATCTTAGCTATTATCTATTAAATAAAATGTTTAGCTCATATAGTATAAATATAAAATATTCGTAAAATGCTCCATTAGTAGCGATCCATTCTCTATTTTTTTATTTTCATACTTACACCAGAATGAAGCAAATTGGCAATAGTTTAGCATTCATTTAAATCCAAATAGAATTAGTTCTTCCTCCTCATATTCTTCTTATTTCTTTTTTCTTCTACAATTTTTCACCTTAAGAATAATAAATAGGACTACAAACACGAATGTAATGAGAGAAAGCATAATGCTTTGTCATTGATAATTAATATTTTTACTTTCATCACTTGTATTACTATCGTCATCGTTATAAATATCATCATAATCATACTCATATTCATCCTCTTCTCAGTAATACTGATTATAACTTATTCTGACTATCCCTGGTTAATAACAATCACACTCATATCAATTATAATAATTGATTTCATTTAAAGCACATTAAGAATTGCTTTCTCATGTTTCATAGACTTAATTCCACAATTAGCATGTCATTTGTGAACTATCATACTGAGTATTTTAAAAAAGAAATATAGGATTTATATCTTATTCTTGAGGAGTGATCTATGAGTAATAAAAGCCTACTTCATTTAAAGTCCAACCTTAATAAACTTATACTCCAATATGTAAAAAACCGCTATTATCAACTTCAAAAGGATCATTCTTATACTAGTTTATTATAACATAGGAACCAATTTCTAAATAGTCTTTTATATCAACACCAAATGTATCGAGTTAAAGCTTTTAGTAAGAACTTTAGGTTACTAAATAAATGTATTACTCATAATTTGGTCATCAGTAATAAAAGTCTTAAATTATCTTTATGTTAGGATTCATATAAGTCATGCCATATAATAATAAGTTTTTATTTGATATTTCTCAGACATTTGACTTATCATAACTTAACTATCTTTGTAAAAATTTATTTGATTAGGTATTGCTGGAAGCTTCTTTCTAAGTCTCATTTTTGGTTTCTTTTTAAATATTTTTACTCTTGTATAGCTGTATTTCGTCTAAGTTCACAACTATTCAATCTATCTTACCTTTTTGCTAAGTGTACATATCAGGAGTTTCTATTCAGTCTAGGCATTTGCTAATGCTATTTATATAGTTCTAGTAATTATCGTAGTTAATAAAACTGGAGATATAGTATAGACTTAAAATAGCATTGCTTTAATCTTACCAGCTGTTTAAGTATAATGTCAGTCACTTAAAAATATTAGCTTCTTCATAGCTATTGGTTTAGTAGTCTGTTAAATATATCCAAGCCACCAAATCGAATATAAAGTTTTATGCTTCTAAACTAGAGTTAAATGACTTATATTAAAACTCTTATATTTCCCAGGTTATGTTAGAAAGTGTCTATTGTATAGTAACTTATTAGTATACTTGTGTGCAGGCTCCAAATTAGTCGCATATTTCAACTCCTACTTATGGTGCTTAGCTATTAAGAGATTAGAATTGAGGCAACTATACTTTGATTGAGTTTTTATTAGAGCTATTACTTAAATAAAGCTTTTCGTTTTCTCTAACTACATAGAAGAAATAATATTTCAAGGGATAATCTCCTTCAGCATCTTAGAAATTAACACTCTATACTTCAAATTAAGTGTCTCAAGCGTTTCCACTTTTTGGTGAAACAATAAGACTTCCACTTTGAGGAGCTTTATTTATATAGATTAATTTTTCCAAAATGAAGGTTTGGTTGATTGAATCTGTAGCTTAAAGAGTGAATTTATAAGACTTCTCATCCTAGAGCTCAGAAGCATCTATGAGAATGAACTAAGAGTTTACATTTAAGTTCATATTTTCCAAGTTACCTGGAGACATGCTTCATAACCATGATTTGATCTAGTTAGCAGCTATATTATCATAATATTTTCAGCTTAATTAAAATTACTAATGCTCATTCACTATACCAAAATCGTAGTCTTCTTTATAGATATAAATTGGAGTGGAATAACTTTGAGTTACATTGATTTTAATTGAATTGACAGCTCATCGCCTATCAGATGTTGAGGCATTAACGTATAAATCCAGTTAAACTCCTAAGGGAAAAGAGTTATAGATTTATATCCAACGTGAGCCGAAGTTACAATTCCTGAGTATGCTTTAGCTTTCTGATTCTTGTAAATCGACTTAAGAATCTGAAGAAATCTAGCAGTATCAATTATATTCTATCTACTAACCAAGAGAGTCGAACGCTCTAGCCTCAAGATATAAAGTTGTAGAACTTGGAAATTCTACAAGCTTATCACCAGAGATCAACACCTTAAAATCAGAAATACCTACCACACAAAGGCATATAAAAAGAAGCGCTTTCATTTATTAGGTTTTATTAAAATTCGATGGCAGAACTAGATTTAAACTCGAAAATTTAAATATAAATCCCTAATCCAAAATAACACAATAGAATTACTTATGATTAACACATTTTCATTAGATTTTATCTGATATTCACTATAATTTTACAAGTATAAAGTGGAAGATAACTAGTATTTAGATTTTTGCTAGTCTTTATTAGATTTTTATAAGTAAGGATTGCTTAAAATTAATGTAAAGTAGATAGAATTGTCTAGTCAATATGGAGTCGAATGGAAAAAAATTATGATAGATGAGATTATAAAATAATTTTAGCCTTAAGAGAAATTCTATCGATATGATACCTTTAAAATGGTTGAAGATACACAAAGGAAATTAGAATTTAAATATATAAGCTTGAAGAGAAGAAAATCCAAGTTATTTTATAATTTAAAAAGAAGAGAAGTCAGCAACATTTAGCCGCTTTAATAAATAGATACTAATGCATATTATAGTAAAGCTATATAGGCAACTATAGATCACTTTATTTATAAATTAAAGATATTAAACTAAGCATATTTTAGTCTGTTATATTAGTTAATAACAATCCTGGAGAAATAGGATTAAAAAACTTCAGTGCTGATTTGCATTTTCAAGCTATTTTAGACTTGCTTGATTGCTATAAAGTTATAATTTCTAATTTTAAAAATGCTAAAACATTAGTGATACCATCTTATAGGGGCTTTCAAAGGATGAAGATGCTGTATATAGCAAGTCTTTCTTAATTTTATTTTTGGATTTATTATTTAATTGCATTCAAATGCTCCTCTCATTGAATAAAGTATATCTATCATTCGAATTTATAAGGCATTAAAAATCTTAAAGTTGGTACAGATAAAATCCGCAAGAAGGATATTGAAAAATTACTTTTCAGTGCAAAACTAAATGGAATAATCAAAGCTATTTCAAATGATAGCGTATGGTGTGAATCTTAGTTAGGAATAGAAAAAATGAAGTGAATATATTGCTTAACTCGGCTGTTCAAGATAAAAAATCAATAACTATATGGAAAAACTCTTAGTAATATAACTAATTCTGTAAACTTGACTAATAAGATAAAATATTTCTTAGGTTGCTAGTTTAACTCTATTCTGCTTTTAAATGATAAGAGCTTAATTTAAAGAAAAACCATCTTATAGTCAGATAAATATTATGAATAGCTTTTATCTAACTCTACAGTAATTTAGTTTACAAGCACCTGAAATAAATTTCTACAAACGAAGATTTTATTAGATTGGTAATATCTATAAAGTAGTTATACTAGGCTTTAACTGATTTAATTTGACGTTAGTTCTTTAAAGAAAGATATGAAAAGTTTATTTCCCTGAAGTGAAAGTTCTTAGTCATTTAAGATTATTACCTATACACATTACCTTTATATTTTTCAATTATAAACCAAGTTATGATCAATTTTTTAAGTTATATTATAGAAAAGTAAGGATATAGTACAACTAAAAAGAATTAGATTACCATTTGTAAATTGAGTAGATAAAGATTCGAGCAAAATATTTGCTCTGATCATTATAATACTCTCTTTTGAAATACCCTTAGATCCTTTTTATATCTTATAGTTTAGTATAATTAAATATAGTAAAATAAACTAATAGATAATCTCTTTTGACTTATATCATTTATATCTAACTAAATTCGACTTTCTTCATTTTTCATTCTATATCACTATAATTAATTTAATTTAATAGCTTAAAAATTATATTATAATGGATGTCGATTATCTTATTTACTCTATTTAGATATTACTTAGTTAGATCATTATACAGCCTAGATATCTGGCTTATTGTATACCTACAATATATAATAATATCTAGCTTCATTAGACTTAATCTTTCACTTTAATCATATAATGAATCAAAGAATATTGCATATGATAACATTTTATCAAGTCGTTGCGTTGATAAACTATAAAAGTCTGCCCTCACTTCCCACTTTCAATCTACTAATGTATCTTCATTCTTCAATCAAGATTTTAGCCTAAAATATTGTTTGCTTTGCAGATGTTAAATCCTTTGAGAAATGCTTTTTTATCTTTTTTCTCTTAGCATCAGACTGAAATATTTACTTACCATCTCGTTGTATTTTCTCAGCGATCTTTAAAATGTAGATATGAAGAATAATAGAAATAAAAAAAGGGATAGAATAGTGTTCTCATATAACTATTGAGCTCATCTTTATTAGCAAACCTTAATAGAGATAAGAATAATCTAGAGACAAAAATGTCTATTCTTTATACTTTCTAACTAACTAGAAAAATATTAAGATTATCACTTATACTGTTTATATGAACTCTATATCTGCTCATATTTATAGAAGCTTCAACAATAGTTAAGTGGTAGATAGATATTAAAATCTTGATTTTTAGCTTGATTATTTTAACATTCTCTGCTATATTTAAGACTGCTGTTAGTATCTCTAACTACCTTTTAGTTTCATTATCTGAGTTTAAGTTCAAAAGTTTCTATATTCGTCAATCCTTCAAAAAGACTTTACCCTTATAACTATAAAAAAACTTAGAGATTAAAGGAAAATAAGAGCTTTATACTCAAATAGAATTCATTAGACTGATTATGCTTAAAGACATTTTTTGCTATTAGTAGATAAGTTATCCTATGAAAAAGACTTGAAGGAAAATCTTTAAACTGTATGCAAAGTTAGTTCTATTAACAGCAAAATGCAAATGCTACAAGTATAGAATACTCAAAAGGTTATAAAAGAGCTAAGTAAATATGATACGAGAGAAATGCATTAATGTACAAATTGAAGCAAGTTATTCAATATTAGATGAAACTAAGTAAAATTATGAATTAATGCAGCTTGAATGATAGTTAAGCAAAAGGATTTAAAGAATGAAAGGTGATTTCTATTTTCTGATTTTATGCTTGATATTTTCAAGAAAAAGAGCTAGGATTAAGCTAAATCTAATTTCAGATAAAGCATAACTAGTAACATATAAACTTTTTTGTCATAAGTGTCTAAAGGCACTATATACCTAATAGATATAATCAAATATAGTATTTAATAAATAAGGCTTATTTAAATCTCATCCTTAGTCACTTAAATCAAGATGCTTATAATAAGCAAATAAATTATATTTATAGAACCAAAAAGTAATTTACATTTAAATACATAAATTAAGATCAGAAAGAGCAAGCTTTATACAATTATACCTATCTAGAATAATTGTGCTGATTCTATAAAATAAATAATTAGTTAAACGAAAATTAAAAAAGAAAGCAACAAACTGGAAATAAACTTAGATATGCATTTCCTTTTTTTTGTCAAACAAAAAAAGTAGAAAATTGAAATTAATAATCTTTATAGTCTGCTTTATGATTTAACTAATAGCTTTCTTCATAAAAATCAGATTAGATTAACTATATTTAAAGGTATTAAAAATACTTTCTAATATATAAAATTATTTTTATATTTTTATCCCTTTTTTAAGTTAAAGCAGAGCTTCAAGTTTAGATGTATAATCTATTATAGGAATAAAAAGTTTACTCGGATCTTAGCTTTTAATCTATTTATATTTTTGCTTGATATCAAATCTAAGCTCATTAAAGCTGATAAAATATTTATAAAGGACTCAAAATTAGTTTATTAAGAGCCTCCGTAGCTCAATAGGTTAGAGCGTTTGGCTGTTAACCAAAAGGTCGGTGGTTCAAGTCCACCCGGTGGCGTTTTTAGTGATTTTGAAATTACCTCTTATTACTAAAAATACAAGCTATCTAAATAACCATAGTAATATAACTTAAAATATTAAATCACATAATAAAAAGAACTCATAAGCTTATAATTACTATAAAAGTAAATATAGCACAACGAATTGTACCATATTTACTCTTAAAGTATTGCCATTAACTTCTTAATTTATACCTAACATTCTTTATCTATTTACCTTAACTAGGTTTATATAGATAAGTCCAGACTTACTATTGCTTAATGAAGTTTATGACTATTACTGATTAATACTAGTTTAAGGATTAATCCAGCAATTAATTTGGATAAATGGGGTCCTTAGTTTACGTTATAACTGACATTCACTATATAATTAGAAGATACTTTCTAAGCTGAATTTATGGAGTGCTAATTAACTCTAAATTGTTGCTATAGTTTAGCATGCTTAAAGGATGAATTGGAGAATAATAGTTTAAAACCTGGTAGAACTACATCTTATAAATGATTTTATGGTTAGAAATATAAAAATAGGATCTAAAATTAGAAGGTAGAGAGAGTAACTGGTCAGAAGGCTATAAATCATGAAGAAGATTTATTGGCGTTAAAACTAGCACTGATTCAAGTTGTAACTGCTATGCATATTACTAGTTGGCTACTAACAAGCAACATTAGATATCTTAAAGTTTCAGAGATAGACAGATACTTAATCTCTTTCATTTTATTACTATAAGTTATTCATAGAGAAGTTGTAAAGTTTTATGAATCACATTTTTTTTCTCGGTGCTATAATAAGCACAAACAGGGTAAGTAAAGAAACAAAATTGAGCTATCATTCAGTCTTTTAATAGGAGAGAAGTATCTCTAACTGTTTTTTAAATACTGAGGATTTTCATGGACCAGATAGAGTCCAATTATCTAATACCGATTACCTGACAGATTAGCTAGCTTAAGATTACTAATTACTTTAGTAGCTATTCTGACTATTTTAAGCTTTTTCATTTTAAATATTCAAATTAAAATACTAAAAGAAAGATAAAAATGGAGGAGATATCTTTAAGGGATAAAATGGATTTGATTTACCATATGTTTCTTCTTTAGAATTATCTTCAGAACTTTAATGATTCACGTTTAAATCTTAAATCTCCTCTTAGCTTGTCGGTGGTTTAGTATTTTCCTCAAAAGACTGCTCTTCTTAAAGTTCTGGCTATTAATTCTCTTCTTAGCTTTAATAACCTTTGTAATTTATTCTCAAAATCTCCAACTTTTGATATTTTAGCATTAATATTTAATATTAAAAACAGTGCTTACAATATTAATGCTGGTACTTACTAAAAATGATAAATAACAAATAAATTAAATTACAGAGCGCTTAGCACCTCAATAATGCGCAGCTCTTTAATAAAGATTTTTAAAGTTAAAAAATTCCTTGCTAGAGTCTTCCACAGTGCTAGCATTCCCTTGTTAGTTAAGTCTTCTATAGGGCCGCAATCGGAATGCTACCCTAACATACCTTACTATCTGGTATCTTTCATCAATAATGCTACTTGATGTCCTTCGATCTTGTTCTCTTGGCTGGTTCTTCACCTATGGGGTACTTCCTGGTACCGTAGTTTAAGTCAGTTTCAGTTGGAGGATTACTCCATCCTATTTATTTATTTAATATAATATTTTGTTTAATTGAAATAGTATTAAATAACTTTCATCTTCTCTCAAATAAAATATCTACCTTCAGATAATCTTAACTAAATCTCTTAAAAATTTATAAATTAAGTAAGTAGATATTTATAGTTTTTAGTATAGCTTATCTAGATATGAATCTTTATGCCATTCATCTTTATTTTATTTTAATTAAAATTTAAAAATTAAAAAACAAACTAATCCTTAATCATTAATATAGTTCACTCTTCTACTTGTAAGTAAAAGTTGCTTTGTTTATATAATCAGCTTTTCTTCTAACTTCTCTTTGTCTTCTATTTAGACTTAAATCTTAATTCATTCTTCAGATTTTTTTCAAATTCATAAGAGGTAAAATCCAGTCGGTCTTTCTTTTCAATTCCTAGAAGTTAGTATTTCGTCGATGTTACTTTTTAATTTTTTTGTCTAGGTCTTTTCTGTCACAAGTGTTACATAATGTTGCAAATCATCTTTTTCTTGGTCTATTAAATGTTCTTTCTTGTCTTTCTATTTCCACAGGTTTCTTTTGAAAGCTTTCTACAAATTTTATTCAATTTGATGGAGTTTTGAATCTAGTTAAACTCAATTTTTCTCTCCTTACTCTCTCATTATTCAAATATCATTCTCTTATCCTGTCATTCGTTCATAGACTCAATAACAAGCTATGATGTTGAAAATTGATTATAGTAGCTTTACTCTTTATTTTTCATCGGCTTTAATTAGTATTAAATTTGATTTACTTAAAGGAAAAATATGGAAGACATGCGCAAAGGTTTTTTCTCAGCTTCTAAGAAATAGCAAACGAGATACTAGAACCTCTAGGATTAAGGATAAACCGGAATAGAGTTATAGATTAAATTATGATTCCAGAATCTAAAGAAAAGCCTAGGAAATAGGTAAAGAAAATCTGCAATAGAAGTATCGGAATTCATCACTGACTAGTAGATAAGTTAAAAAAAGCTAGTTAGAGTGGTACTGAAACTCCTGGAAGAGGTTAAAAGATGAAAGATGACAACGAAAAACTAATTGAAATCTAAACAAGAATTAAGACTCAAATCTCAGTAGAGAAATTTAAACTTTTTTGGAGTCTATCAAAGGACTAAAAACAAATCCTAAAAGTAACACAGGGAAAAAAGAATTATCAATCAAAATAGAAAATGGCCAAAATTAACTAAAATAGCTACTTTTAATTAATGGTAAAAACTAAAAAATGATATGATAATAATAGAGGAAGAAAGAGACTGATTGCCAAAACGCAAAAAAGTAGCAAGAGATGCTTTATTGCAATTCAAGAACATGTTAATAAAAACGATACAAGTAATTCCTTAACTTCAAATAAGAATACTGTAAAAAGCAAAGACAATACCAACTGAAAAAGAAAAATTTGCAGTTACTGAAACTAATGAGAAAGAAAAGTTATACTGCAATGCGCTAGGATATATCGACAAACAAAAAGAAGACAAGTACTGACAGTGGGACAGTAATTTTCAATTAAATATGTGTAAGATAAGAAGGGAAAGGGGAGAAATAGTTAAATTTTTACTATTAATCTCTTCAAAAGATCATAAACAATTTATCATAATTCTTTTAACTTTAAACTGTACTGTCTTCATTAATCTTCTCATCTTTATTTATTAAATTTTAAGTTAAATATAAAGAATCTACCTTCTAATTACTACCTTATTTTATTTATAGTCTTTATGATATTTATAATGCCTATTATTGTCCTCGTTAGCTCTACATCTACAAGGTTTTTTCTACAAAAGACTTAAACGGTATTTTCTCACTTTCCTATTAAATTATGTAATGATAATCTATAAAGTAAATCTTGCTAATTTATTTTTGGTTCTATCGAGCCTTTATATAGTAACTAATTAGAAAAATTGATATCAGTAATCTTGTCTTAGATATTTTCCCTTAAACATCATTAAGTTGAAAAGTATTTTCTCCTTTAATCCCTTAAAGCCTTTAGCATTCCTATACTCTAATATGAGAATTCATAGCTAATTATAGTAGTTTTTATTATCCACTTTATTTGGATTAAAAAAGTACATTTCAGCTAAAAAGAGCTTCTGATTTTTTAAATAGCAAGGAATTTTGAGATAAGTATTAAGTATAAAGCATCTTCATTAATTAAGGATTGGATTTAGTATATTAAAATATCATAGATTTAAGCTATAAATAAGGACCAATGCTTGAATATAATTCCTCTTCTATAATACTATCTCATTTCAGTCATATTCTTACTATGCTCAAGCAGGTCTTTCTTTCAATTTTTAATAATATATTTTTAATTAGAATATAAGGACTTTGAAGCCTTAACTTATTAATATCCATAAAGCTTAAAATATTGGAAATATGCATATTTTTGCCAAGTGTTGAGTAATGGTTCTAGAATGGTAAGATATAAACTTAAGCTTTAGAAAAGTAAAGAATGTGTATTTGATACCTGCTAGATTTAAGAAAACTAAGGTGTAAATTTAAAGAGGATAATTAATGGCAAGCTTGCTTTATTTGTTTTTAAGGGTTTATTTATTGTTGTTTGATTTTCCTTGGTTTCCTTCTCGAGTTTCTTTTAAATTTTCTATTCACTCTTACTCTCAAAAAGGAAAATTCATCCCTCTAAATATATAAATCGATGAAATTTCACCACTTTTTATGCTTTATTTCTAAGTTAAATCTCAGAATTGAAATTATAAATAGTATACTCACAAAAGACTCTTCTGGTTGCTTTAAAAAAAGACTGGAAGTCAATTAAGCTTTGAAATATTAACTAATCATATACTAATAAAAAATCTTAAGCATCAAATTTCAATTTTAACTCGCTTTTTAAAAGAGAAATAATTATAAGAAGCTTATCTTAAGAACATTATAAGCTAATAGTTACTTTTTTTGCGATATAGCAAGACAAAATTAATAAAAGCTGTTTAGCATTTTTCATTCTAACTTTTAGATGAAGCAAAAATTGAAAAAAATGAGCTTTATAAACTTATAAAATTATTATCTATTTATAGTTATAAAAGAGCCAAATGAGCCCTTAATTAAATTTATGAGTATACTACTTACAGAGAAATTAAGCATGACTGTAGTTGTAATCTTTTTTAAATACAAATGAGGAAAAAATAGAGAACAAAAACTAACTTTTACCTCTGATTTTTAGGCTTTAGAGATCACAGGTAAAATAGCAATTGAAAGAGCTGAAAGTACTCTCAGTTTAAATAACTAGAAACATATAAATAGCTTTTTGCTTAATGCTATACCACTTTTATAAACTGGAAACTTAGTTATAATTAAACTCTTTTATAATCAAAGTTTTAGTATAAAAGGTATATTAAGACTCATCCAACTAGAACTTATTTAAGTTACCAAATAAATTTAATTAATAAGTCTAAAGTTAAATTTTTGATATTTGATTACATTAAGCAAGATCCAAATAAAAAGCTTCAGTTAGATATATAATTTAAATTAAATGGATATATAGTTAAACATAATGACTCTTAATTTAGAGAGTATAACCTAAAATTAGAATCAGCTTTAGATCTCTTTTATATTATCTATTTGAAAGAAGTTAGAAAATAATTGAAACTAATAGGATTGTTAGCCTATATAAGTTTATTATTTTTAATTAGCTTAATTGAAAAGTAGAGTTCGCTACTTCTAATTAAAAGTCCTAGATTAAGAAATATTAAGGTTCTCAATAAAATTTATTTCTCTTATAACATTTTTGAATTATCGTTATATCTCTTATTTATGAATCTAGTGAATGTAATATTAAAGCATATAATATAAACTTATTATATAGTGATGCTAATACAAAGGAGAATATGATTTATGGATTTTCTTTATTTTGAAATATTTCAGAAATGCTTAAAAATGATAAAGGAAAATTAGCTTAAATTATCCCTTTAATTTAGTTTATTTTAGTATTAGTCTAATCATCAAATTTAAGGAAGCTATTAAGATTCTTGAGCTAAGTTATGTGGTGACTAAATAAATTTGTGATCTGTTTATTTGAAGTGTAATTTTCTCATCGGTAGATATGTTCTAGTTCTTCTTGCTTTAATATGCATCTAAAATTTCTAAGTTAGATCTAATAACGATATTTAAAGGATGTAAAGATAGTTTAATAAGAGCCTCCGTAGCTCAATAGGTTAGAGCGTTTGGCTGTTAACCAAAAGGTCGGTGGTTCAAGTCCACCCGGTGGCGTTTTTTTGATGATTTTAATATTTACCCTTAATTTTAAAATAGTTATCTATTTAAATAATCGTAACTATAAAACCAAAAAATGCAAAAAAGCCAGGAAAAAATAATTAGTGAGCTTTAAGGTGATAATTAATAGATTTTAAAGACAGTAAGTATTGTCATAATTCATTTTCAAACCATTACCTGTCAACTTTAACTTTATACTCTTATCTTCCTCTTGTTTACCTCACTCGAATAATAATTTATATATAGACAATTAAGTCTTTAGCTTACTATTCATAAAATGGCTTAGAAATTTTGTTAATATACTCAATTAAAATAAAAAGCTAATTAGATAATCAAATCATATGTTCATTTTCTAGTCTATTTGAGTAGATCCTTCCTAGTTTAACTCCTAGCCACTTTCCTATACATTATGCATATTTATTTAACTATTTCCGTCCAAAGTTTAGGAAAAGTTACTTGATGGTAATTTATTCTCAATTGGTTATGGAATATAAACGGATTTTTAAAGCTAATAACTTGAATCATTATTTAAATTATTATTATTAAGTTGATCCATCTAAACCATTCCAGGCATACTTTCTATTATCGAGCTTTATGACTATCACTGAGAATTTTTATTCTGAGGATTAATGTAGCAATTAATTTGGACAAATGGAATATCCTATTTTATATTATTGTTGATATTCATTAGAGTATTGGAAGATATTTACTAAGCTAAATATACTGGAACGTTAGTTAACTCTAAATTATTGCTAGGGTTATGAATATTTATAGGTTAGATTGGAGAATAATTATTCAAAAGCTAGTAGAACTACATCTTAGAAATGAGCTTTATAAGTAAGAATGTAAAAATAGGATCTAAAATTAGAAGGTAGAGAAAGTAGCTGATTAGAAGGCTTTAAATTCAGGGAGAGTAATACTCAGTGTCAAATCTGAAGCATATCCAGGTTGTAACTGCGAGGCACATTAATAATTGACTGCAAATGAAGCAACGCTATATTCCTTAAAACTTTAGAAGAAGGCAGATGTTTAAAATCTTCCAGATTGTTACTATAAAAGCTATTCATAAAGCAGCTATGAAGTCTTATTATTAAAGATTGCTCTCCTTAGTGTTTTAAGATGCAGAAGCAAGGTTAGTAAAAAAACAGATTTAAGCTATTATTCAGTCTATCAAAAGGAGAGAGATATGTTTGACTGTTTTTTTAGATTTAGGATTTTTTCACGGACCAGTTAGAGATGAATAATCACATAATGTCTATCAGGTAGAATGACTAAGTAGGACTTACTAATTACTTTAGGCATTATTCTGACTATTTGAGTTATTACATTTGAAACATCCACATTAGAATATTATAAGAAAGGTATAAATCAATGAGAGGCATAGAAGTGTATAAAATGGAATTGATTTACCATAAAAATCTTCACTATACTTACTTTCAGAATTTTAATAATTCACATTTATGTCTTAAACTTCCTCTTTGGTTGAAGATGGCTTTTCACTTTCCTCAAAGTCCTCTTAATCTTCATACTCTTCTTCAGAACCTTCTTCAAACTCTTCATCATGTTCTTATTCTTAAGTCTCTTCTTAACTTTAATCACTTTTGTAATTTATTCTTAAAATCCCCGATTTTTGACACTTACAAACGTATAAAAACTCTTAGTTTGCTACTTATAATAAACAGGAAAACTCGTTAGTTCAGGTTTATTGATCTGAATCTCACATCTAGCATGCAAGAGCTTCGATATTGGTTTCTTAAAAATAAAGCGTATAATCAGTACTTATAGACTATTTCAAGGGAATACTTAACCCAGACCAAGTGTTATTATCATATATTTATCAACCTCTGTATACCTCTATACCTAAATGAGTCATTTAAATTGAGCTATTTTCACAGGGATTATTAGTAAAGCTTGCTAGTATAGAGAAGTGTCCTCTATCAGGTATAGGATTAACTAAAAAATTAGGAACTAAATCTTCAAAGAAAAAGGGATTTCATCTAACAAGCTCTATTGACAAATTTAAGTTAGACTTTAATCATAAGTGCTTCTAGGGGTATCATTTACTAGGTGCCAAATTAGACATTGCAAAAAGTAAAGAAGATTTTTATATTAATTACCAGATTGTTGACTTAAGTTATTCTTTTGTTTAGTGTAGCTATCTCAAAGATCCCCTTAATTATTCCTTCTCCTACTTCATTTATTTCCCATCTATCATCTACCTCATCTACCTTTAATTTATTTTACTCTATTTATACAATAGATTATCAATAATTGTTATGATAGAATTTAACTAATCAAATTTAAGCTCTTAGTTCTCGTTTCAATCTAGACATCTATCTAAGTAGTTAATATATCTCTATATATCTTCAGGTTCTATCAATCTATAAATTTCTTAAAACCCCTAAATTGCTATTTTCTACTAGTCTAGTGTATTTATATTAGAGGATAATTATTCCAAGAACTTCATCTAATTCTATTTAAAAATAGTCTAAGAGCTTTATCTCATTTCTATAGCTAAGTCATATAAAAAGTTCTTTTTCTCTAAGCTAGAATTAAAGACTCTATATTCGATATTTTATATTTCGTAGTTAACATCTCAAAGTGACTTATGCACTGAGATAGTTTATAACATTTTAGTACAACTTTCAAACTAGTCACATATACTTACTCCTACTATCAAGTTTTAGTCAGAGTAATTAGCAAACTAAGGCAGCTTAAAAATTCATTCTTACTGCTCACTTTTTAAGCTTAATGGCAATTCTTCACTTGACTTGGTTAGATAAAAAAATTGGTACTACAGAGGATAGTTTCCTTCTAAATCGGAGCAGTTAAGACATTACATTTAGAACAGGGTTTCTCATGCCTATCCCATTTAAGGACTTACCGCAAATTACCCACAATTAGGAGCTTTATTTACATAAACTATTCTTTATCTTATGAAGGTAAAACCATTAGCATCTTATACAGATATTGCATAAGTATATTATTCACCTTGACTAAGATTAGAAGCATTTACTAAGATAAAATTTAAGTTAGTTTCGAAGACTGAAACTTCTTCAATATTCCCAGGATTTTAAGTTCAAGAAGCCTACTTAATTTGAAAATTAGAATCGCGTACTTTTGCATATAGGACAAATAAAGAGTCTTAGTTTACTATATTAAAATCATTTTATTCAAGACTAATAGAAACTGGAGAGTAAAGGCTTTGAGTTATGTGTACTTAGACTGTGCTAAGTCCAAATCTTCCATCAGATGTAGAAGCATTTATTGTAATAGCAAGAAAAGCGCCTACTGGAAATGACTAAGCACAAATAAGTAATTAGGGGCCTTAAGCACTACATGTTCTTATAATCTAATCTACTAACTTGTCATCATACTAAAGAACTTCTTATTATATTTAGCAAGTTCATACGTACTTTATATCTTAGGCATTCTAATAAAAAGCTTTAGCTTTTAAAGTTATGTTTTCATAAGGAAGAAGTTCAACATACTAATCTCCAGAGATTAGAACATTTAATTCTGAAAGTCCCAAAGTAAAGAGAAATATAACTAAAATAGCTTTCATTTATAGCTTTATTAATTACCATGTAAATAAGCTAACTAAGTACTTTAAAAATAGTGATAACTCTTAAAAAATAAATTTATTTAGTACCAACACTAAAAATAACACTAGCAAGCAAGCTAAGATTAAAATCCTATAAATAGTAGCTATTAACCTTATATGCTTGTTTTAGTAAATTAGCATGGCTATGCAGATTTAAATAGTAATAAGATAAAACTTTCTAAAAAAGCTAAACATAAAGTAGAAAAAATTAAATAAAGAAGTAGAGTTAAATATCTATAAAGAAAAAGGAAAGATAAAATTAAAATAACTTAGATTAATTTATTTTAAGGTATAAAGGAAAAAGTTTGATATTGGAGTTTTGAAATGTATTATAAGATTAAAAATATTGCTAAGCTTAATTTTTTTAAGGTAGCTATTTATAAAAAATATATAACCTTCTATTCTGCTTCTTAGCTAGAAATAACCATAAAAAATAGGGATTAAATAACACTTAGCTTCATTGAAATTTAATAATCGTTAGATAATTAAAGTATAAGCAAGTATATAATAATAATGAACGAGATGGTTGAATCAACATATCTTCTTCAGATTGATAATGTATATAAATAATAAAATTAACCTTTACCATTTTACTTTTTTTAAGTAATAAAGCTGAAATCAAACCTTTGCTTAAAATTAAAAATATTTTTTAAGACAATGCTTAACTTGAAAAATTATCTTAGATACATTTATTAAATATTAGCTGAAAACAAAATTTACAGCTTATGTGATTATAGGCAAAAACTTTAAGTGCTAGATATAAAAAATGAAATAATTATAAACCAATAGAAGGAAATATATCCAAGTGCTTATAAAAAGTATCTAAAATTAACTAGAAATGTATGAACTTTCTAGATAAGAGAAAATCATAAGATAAATAAGGATTATTGTTTATTACTATTATGGATTTAAACTAACGCAACATTTTTTTTTTATAAGTCTAGGTATTTAAATTATTAAGCGAAGCTCGGGCACGATAGATAAATAAGAATAAAAATTGCTTAAATAGTAAATCAATATCTTCACAGAAGCCATAATCTTAACTATTGTCTAATTAATTTATGAAATAAAATTAAGCAAACTAAATTAATACTTATTAATCCAAACTTTTGGAATTTAAAAGAATAATTTAAATTCAAATCAAAGCAAATTTCATCCAGAATCTATTTTAGCGATTATATTTAGATTCATTGATATTAAAACCCACAAATTTATAGAAAGCAATAATAAACTTGTGATTATAAAGATATTAATTATTAGATTTAATTATATATACAAATGTAAATAAATATATTTTCATTATTAAAAAGCATAATCGTTTATTAATTAATATTATAATTCGTTTAATATACAAACGTTAAATTGCTATAATAATAATTTAGTTACTTTGGAGCACTTTTAAATCTGCTGTTGATAGATAAATTTATGCTTTCATAATATTTAAATTTTTTAATATAAATTTATTATAAAAAGGAGGTCTAAATTTAAAAAATTTCAGAATAGATATTTCTTTCTTTATATCTAAATAATTAATATAGTTTAAATTAGGAAAGAAAAATATTTCACAAGAAGCTACTGTCAAGAAAACAAAAATCTTTATAAATAGAAAAAGTTAAAATAAAAGACTAAAATGAGACTATAACAAGAGTATTTGAAAAACGATAAAATCAGATTCATTGCTAAAAATTTTAAAAACACTTAATAATGTCCCTTGTTGAAGGAACCATTTCTTGTATCTAAAGACATCACAAAATAATTTTAGTTTGAAATCGAAATGAAAAATTAGGGAAAAAATAAAAGAAAAAAATTTGAATTTTCTAATAAAATTTTATAAGAAACTAAAAAAAGAGCTTTATACACTTTTATCTTAAGATCTTTTGCTATTATTAATAAAAGCAGAAATAAAAATGAATCAAAATAATTTGATTGAGATTAAATTAAATAAAAATATTAATTAAAATTTCCTTTATTTTAATCTGATATATTTCTATAGTACATTTCAACTTGATTTATAAACTAAAAAAATAAAGAATTTAATAAGAAAAAGATCACTACAAAGATATTTCAAATTCGTATTTAAGTATAATGATTAATTTAAAAAAAATTTTTTTTTGATTATTTAATCTGTCTAAAAAGGCTTAAAATATAAAAAATAAATAAAAAAAAAGTTTAAAGTATATTAAATTTGATATCCTATTTAAGTGAAAATGATGGGATTATTAATTTTTCATTTTAATTGTGTATTAAAAAATAAATAAATAAGCTTATATTAAGTTTAAAATAGTAATAATATTAAAAATATTTGGAATTTTAAACTATTTTTATAATAAATTTCATTTTGATTAAATACTTTATAATTAAATAAAAAGAAGAATAATATATTTAATATATAAAAAGATGGTGGGAGCTGAGATTGACCTTCTGAATCATACTTTCTGGTTTTATGGCTAGGAACAAGTTCTTTTCCTGTCGCTGAGAAAGTCCCTGGTCAAAGTCAACATTTGCAAGGGAACGCCTTCCTTTTGATTATCCACTCCTGGTAGGGGCTTGAAGCCTGGCTGCCCATAGCTATGGAGCTCCCTGGCAGCTGCTTTTCGAAAGCAACAGGATATCCCCGTTATCCCATGAAGGGAGTGTTGGAGTCAATAAACTGCAAGAAGTTGCAGTCCAAAACTCTTTAAGTTAAAATTATTGAATAAAATAAGTTAGTTATCAAACCAAAAATTAAAAAGTGATGTATAGAAAATAAAAATTATAAGTAAATAACAAACTTTTTTAGCGTATAAAAAGAGTAGAATTAAATTGGGAGCATGGCTTACATCTTTATAAAAAAGAGACTTAAGAAGAACTTAAAAAATAAAAAATGTTTATAAAATAATAATAACTAAATATTAAATTATTACCATTGCTTTTAAATTAAAAATTATAAATTTCTAGATAAATAGAAAGTATTTATTGAAGAACTTTAATTTTCAATTTAGATTTTGCTTATCATTTTATTTCTATTTTTTTTGAAAGAATTATTCTTTAAATTTAAATTATTTACCTTTTTTCATCTTTTATAAATTAATTAATAAAATGATGCCTAAGAAATAACAAACTTCTCTTATTGAATATATAAAAAATAAAAATAATAATCTAATTTAATTGATAATCACCTTAATAATATAAAGGAAAGTAATCTCAAGAATTTTTTGCATAATTATAACATTAAGAATATCAAATGTACAATTAGGATTAAAAAAACTAAAATCAAAGATTGAAATACTGGAATAGATTCTAAAAATAATTGGCAAATAAATAAAAATTTAATTTTTGTCTATAGAGGATGCAATAGTTAGCATGTAGTCATAAATGAAAAATACATTAAATTAAATTGACAATAATTTAATTAACCTCTCAAATGTTTTAATATTAGTTTTCTTAATTCCAATATCAAATAAAGACTTTAAAAAAATAAACACAATATTTAGAAATTATTTAAAAAGTTAATGTATAGCAGAGAAGTATACCTATGGATATAAAAAATATTATTAATAATAAAGTATAAAAAGAAAAATATGATGTTACATATGACAAAAGCAGCATCATTATAAAATATGCTAGAAAAGAAATTAAATTTATGAAAAGAATAGAAAAATATAATAAAAGACCTATTTTAAATATAGCTGGCTTAGTTAGAGCTAATATTTAATAAAAAATTTTAATAATAAGATTAGCATTAAAAAAATAACTTTTAGATGTAAAAAAATTAAGTATGAAGTTTATATTATAAATAAGGATGATGAACTAATGAAGTCTTAAATCGTCCTTTAGTTCAAGAGAACATATTTTCGAGAATACTGACTATAAAGTCCAAATATTGAAACTATAAACTCCTTTTAATTTTTTAGCAATAAATGGTTAAACAAAATAAAAATTTAGTTTAAATTAATATTATAATTTTTAATTAAGAAATGCTATAAAATTTTTAAAGTATTAATATTATAAGTTTTATTTGCCTTTCTTATTATAAATAATGAATATTAATATCACATCAAAAGTCATTTCTAAATATTTCTAGCTCTTTCAGTCAAAAAATCACTTTTCTTTTATTCCACTTTCATTCGTATAAATAGGAAGGATTGGGTTTTAGGAATACAACAATAAAATATTGCATTTCTTAAGTTTGCTCAATGCAACTTAATTAAATTAAATAACTTGTTTACAATAATTATTTGCTTAAGGAAATTAATTTAGATTGAAATTTAATAAATTTTTTTTAAAGTACATCATTAAAGAAATGACAGAAGTGCAAATTTGTATAATAGTACTTAGTTTCTAAAATTTCACTCTCGTTAATTAGTATTTTTTACTAGAAATCTACACTTTTCGTAAGATTCTTCCTTAATATTTTATATTATTTTCATTATATTAATCCCTAGTCTATTGAATAAAATAAATAAGATTCATATCTTCCATAAAAAGGTGAAGTCTCATTAAACAGCTATCCTACTGTGTAATACTCGATGATATTTACTCAGCATGAGTAATTTATTATTCAATGAAATATCCTCAATAACTTAAATAAATTAAACTTAAAATAGTGTCTATATACATGTTTCATTTCTACATACATAATAAAATTTATATGAAAATTGCTTTGAAATACTTCTTTCTAAACAATTTTTTCATTTTTCATATTTTTGAAATTGTAAGAATATTTCTAATTTAAAATTTTATTATATATATATATTAAATTCTAATAGATTCTTTCAAAAAATGTATATTATAACTTATAATTAATAAAAATCTGAAAAATAAAAAGTATAAGTTTTTGCTATCAAACAATCAAGGAAATCAATCTTTTGATTTAGGATAATTTTTAAATACAAATTTAATTTTTAAAATATAAGATATTTCGCATTATGAATTACTATAGATAATATAGATGATTAGAGTTTAAACTTTTATATAAGTTTTAAATATCTGAAAGCTATTAAATAAAATTTGTATTTTGATAAATTTATTTATTCTTTAATATTTAAAATTATGAAATTATTTTTGGTTTTAAATGCATAAAGAATATATAGTATCATATAAATTAGTAGAATCTAAGTAGTTTTCAAAGTGGTTCAAATTAGAAAAATATATACAGTCAAATATAAAGTAAATTACTAATTAATATACCCCATTTTAAAGCTTATAGTTATTAAATTTGTCCTTTAGCTTTTATCTTTCTTTTCCTTTCACTCTTATTTTATGTTCTATTATATTTTTCTATTTTTACCTCTTTATATTCCATTTTTTTTAATTATAATGTTCGTAGAAATCTTAAATTAAGTATTGAAAAGTTTAACTTTTATGAAAAATTTAACCTGACTTTACCATATAACGCTTCAACACATAGTGAGATGTATTTTATTTTCAAGTGAAATTTCTAAAAGTTACATATCCCTAATTTTTCACTATTTAACATGAAAATTTTCTTCTTTAATACTTTTATAAAACTTTCAATGGTTAATCAAAATCTGAATTGTACACATTTTTTTCTCAGTTGAATTTAAGATTTTTAATGAACAGAAAAAAAATTGCTAAAGGTTATTTATTCTAAGTAACTCTTTTGAAATAAATTTTAATTCTCTTCTAATGAAGTTTTTTATGATAAAAGCTTCTCAATAGTAATTAAAACAATTAAAAATGTATAAAAGATTATGAAATGCTCTAAAATATCTATCCCTAATTTCTAAATTTAGCTTTATAGATTTTAATTAAATATCTATCTATCAATCTATTGTTGCAAGCTAGTCTAATCCCTTTTAAATTAATCTAATAAGTATTTTAAATTTAATATTCTTATAGATTTTAATTTAATTATAATTTACTAGTTTATTTCTTCGTAATGTTTGCTAATTTTGTTTTAATAAAATGCTTTAATTTAGGTAATTTTAATAAACATTTTTAAAGTGTTTCTAGATCAACTGAAAAGCTGGTTGAATGCTTATTTATTTTTCCAATGAAAAATGTGAAGTAAATACATTCAAGATGCCTTTTATAATGATAAATTTCCTTAAGTTTATATTTTAAAGTATAAATTAATTTTACTTTAGTATCTTATGCCAAAAATATAATAATTCTATTGAAAAGCATCCAAATGCTTTTTGCATAATTTTTATCTCGGTTTTATAATTCCTCAAGATTGCTATAGTTTTGATAAAGTTTGAATCACTAAAAATTTAATTTTTTTTTCATGAATATTTCCTTTTTTGTATTTCGATTGAGCTCATTAAAACTTTCAATCCAAAAAATTAATTCTTGTCAAATATTTAAAAAAGAATAAAATAATTAAAAAAGCTTTCGAATTTTATATAGAATAAATATAAAATTAACTAAAGAAAAAAAGATAAAATTCCTATATTAGATTCTTAATGCTTCTTGTACGATCTTAGATAAAAAGGCTTTTAACGATGGTAAAATGAAATAATTAGATATCTATTTTTAATAATTTTTAGCTAAAAAACAAAATAATAAGGATTATCAAAAGTTATTTAAAAAATGTAAAATAATTATAAGCTTTTATCTTTTATTTATTGGTCTTGTATCTTTGAAAATAGATCATGTATATTAAATTATTTTTCTCTATTAACGTTTTAAGATCAATAATATTAAGCTAATAGACTAAAATTACTATACCTTTCCTTTATAAAAATTGTAGGATAGATGAAAAATTTATAATTATTCCTCTTTTATGATTTTCTTTGATAGAAAGCACTAAAATAATATTAGTTTGCATCATTTTAAATTTGAAGAGAAGATGTTCTAGGTTTAATTAATAGAATGTATATAGAATAATAATGAAAACATATATAGATTTAGTTTTAAATGACTTGCTCTATAGCAAAATTTATTTAGACTAGCTATAAATACTTTTTTAATTATTTTAAAATTAAACATTTCGAAGAGTTTTATTCTAACTAGTAAATAGTCATAATAAACTATAGAGTATAATTATATAATTGAAATATAGATATTTTTACATTAATTTTTAAAATAATTTCTTAGTCCAATGCTCTATGGATTTTGGAATGAACTAAATATAAAAAATACTTTTCTTTTTTACGAAATTTCTTTAAAAGTTAAAAATTAGGATATTTTTATTAATTTACTCAGTTTTTAATTAAATTTTACTTATAAATTTTTGCGCATAACCAAATATTTCTTCAGTTTACTACCACCTTTTTTTTAAATTATTTATTCCACTTAATTTTACTCATATTTAAACAGGAATTTTGCTCATATAATCTTTTACAATCTAAAAGAATTGTTTATTTAAGTAACTTCTATATATTATAATTTTAATTCAACTATATGACTTTAGTTAAATATTCCAGTAGAATAAATTTGCATGCTTTAGAGTTTTTTTATTAAATCAATAGCTTAAAATTTAGATAAACATCACTATAAAACTTTTTTTCAGATTGAATCTAATTTTATAATTAGCAATCTCAAATTTTTTTTCACTCTATATGTTAATACTAGTTTAAGTCAAAAAGAAAGGAAAAAAGTTTAATAAACCCATGAACTTATTATAAAAATACTTAGGCAAAGCTTAAGGGAAGTTATATAGCATTAATATTCCATATTCCAAATAAAAAAGCGTAAATTTAATAACTTTAATGCAGATAATAAAAGCAAGTCCTATCTACTAAAAATATAGTTTTGTGCTTTAGATTTTATTACTATCCAGTTAAGCTATTTAGAAAAATTTTTGAGCACAATAAATGAGTTAGGTATCCCACTAGATATAAAAGGAAAAATAAGCTCAACTATATAAATACAAAATATAAGGGATTAAATAATAATAGCACTAGAAAAAACCTAACTATTTAAATAATTTAACTTCAAAGGTAATTTCTAAATAAACAAAATGCACTTAAGTATAAAAGGAAAAATTTTAATACTAAATTGCTTAATTAAGTTTATATATCTAACTATTATTAAGACTAGAGAGTCTTATTAGATCGTATAAATTTTAAGAATTATAAGTAAAACAGATATTTATAAAATATTAGCTTATATATATTTTTAGGGTTGTTAGATATTCAACCAAATTATTAAAAATTAACAATATATAAGAAAATCATTTTAGTTTAATTTAAATTTAAACTTGCAAAATTCAATTTAATAAAATATCTTTTAGAGGTAATCTGAATAAATAAAATGAAATTAGCCGATACAAAATGAAAAAAAGTAGAAGAATTAATAGAACTAGCCAAAAGATTAAGAATGGCTTTTATAAAGGTAAAGATATTTTATCTATATTCCTGAGGAAAGTCAAAATAAGTTAGAATAAAATTTAAATAGCAATAATGGAAGATGAAATTAAGAAACCTTTATATGACTTAGAGATATTTAGAATGGAGTAAAAGTTAAAGGCCAATATAAGAAAAAGTTTTTACTAGTTCGAAGAATTTTAAAGTATAAGCAATTTATAATAGTTCCTCATTAATTAAATTAATAAATAGAAAAGAATGTCAACTAACATACTAAGATGTTAATACAAAGATAAAATTCTTTCTTAGAATAGATTAAATCCAATTTGAAATTAAAATTAATGATAACCTTTTTCAAAAATTTAATAGCAAACAAATTTAGAATAAAAAAGCTAAATGTCTTTTATTTTCATTAATTGGTCTTTCATTCATTATTCTCGAAAATGTCTTCTCTTGAACTAAAGGACGACTAAAGATTTCATTAATTCGCTATCCTTATTAATAATATATACTTCACAGTTAAGTTTGTTACATCTAAAGTTTTGTTTAAAATTGCTAATCTTAAATTTTTTACAAAATATTAACTCTAACTGAGTCACTTATATTTAAAACAGGTCTTTTATTATATTTTTTATAAATAAATAAGTTTAGTTTCTTCACCAGAATCTTTTATAATGGTGCTGCTTTTTACATATATAACATAATCTTTTTCTTTTTATACTTCATTATTATTCATTTTTTTGATATCCATAGGTATACTTCCCTGTTACACATTGATTTTTTAAATAATTTCTTAGTATTTGGCTTATCTTTCTATAGATTCTTTATTTGATATTGGAATTAAACTAAAATTTAAGCATTTGATCTCATCTAGTGTATATTTCATTTAAGATTATATCTATCTATTGTCTCCTCTAAAAAAGGAAATTAAATATTTCAATACTTAGTACAACTAAAATCACTTATAACCCACTTGACTAAAAAAGTTAGAATAGAAAGAATCGCTAGGTAACTGAAGAAAAACGAAAAAAAAACTTCAAAGTAGTTCTAATGGAAATATAACTTAAAGAACAAATCTAAAAAGAGAAATTTAAAATATAATTAAAAATATAAAATAATTATTTACTAGATTTAGAAATCCTTTAACTAAATCTAAAATTAATTATATTTTAAAAAAAATTGTTAAATAGTTGCAAAACGATTTATTAAAAAAGCATCTTAGAGCATTTATGTTCTTTTTACAAAACAAAAAAGACAAAAAAATCAGGTTTCTATTAGTTATTTGTGCTGGTATGAAAATAACTTTGGAAAAATTAATTTTAATTTTAATTATCTAAGTGAAACATTCTCTTATTAACCAACTAATTATACCTTATAATTTAAATGACTATTCATTAAGAAAATATTCTAAATTATTAATTATTTGTTTTAATTATTTGGATAGAATTTTATAAATAAAGCAAATTTAAACAGATGCAAATAAATAAGCTTTTAGTGTGAGATAATTTAAAATAAATAATTAAAATTTTACTTGGAAGTCTAAAAATTTAAATGTAATGCATAAAATTTATTCCACATAAATAAGTTTCTCCCATTCTTTAGCAATTAATCTATATAAATAAAAAATAATCATACTTCACGCTTTAACTTCTCTATTTTTATCACTCTAATTTTAATTTTATATTTTTAATTTTTTTATATTCTCATACTTCTTTTTCAAGAGAGGAAATTCTCAATTTATTTTTTTCATTTAATTCTATCTAAATATTTAAGATTGGAATTTAATAAAATACTTCCCAATTTATTCTTTTTTGACTTTATCCAATCTTTATATTTTTTTCTTTTTCTTAAATTAAATTTCTTATAGTTTTTCTTTCACTTATTGGTAGTATTATTAATTTCTATCATTTCTAAATAAAACTCTTCAATTGGTGATTTTTACTTTAAGTATAATAAATCCTTTTATAATCTTTAAATTTATATTTATATTATTGATTCTTCAGATTCTATTTACTCTTTAGTAGATAATTTGTTGTTTTACTTAGTATAATTTATCGATGCTTTAGTGGTAGATATTTTATTCAGTTTCGATTGATTTCCTAAGCATAAGAATTTGTTCTTCTATCGATCTCTAAATTTTTTTTAATTTATATTAGCTGTCTAACAAACGATTTTGGAGACCATTTGATTATAAAATAATTTGATTATGTCTTTATTTATCTTTTTATTCAATTTATTAATAAGTTAGTGAACTAAAAGCGAGGCTATTGCATAAGCTTCGTATACTTTTTCTTTTAAATATGTACTAAATACATTTTTCAAGTATCATCCACATTTCAAACTTATTGGAATACCTTTATGTCATATTTTTTTCGCATAAATCTCAACTAAAAATTATATAAAAGATAGATGATATTTATTGCTTATATTATAGGAATTTAAGACAACTCTAGTTATTAAAATTAAACTTTTTGGAATACTTTTGATTAAAGTAGTTTAATATACTCTACTATCTTGATACTTTTAATCCAGAAATACCTGTTTCATTATATCTCTCAATCTACCATTTCAATTAAACTAATTAAATATATATTCTTTAAGTATTAACTTAAAGCTAGAATTAATTATAACCTAGCTATTATAATTATAACTATATTTAATTAGATAAACTAATTTTGAGTATCAAGTGAAGAATAGAAATCTTTTTTTAAATTTCCTTTATAAATGAAGATTAAAGGAATATATATTAAACTTGTTTTTAAATTAAAGTTAATTAAATATTTATAATACATATTCAAGTATTATTGCTCTTTCTTGATTTTTGTGATGCTTCTAAATCATTTTTTTATTATTTTGGTAGTGATGTATAATTCATAGATTACTTTCCCTTTTTTTTCTAAATGATCTATTTTTAAATTTAAATACTTTCGTTTTAAGAGAAAAATAAGCATTCAATTTGTTCTGGTGTCTTATTTTCCTAGCTTTACCTAGCTTATTATACATTTTCTTAAATTTGAATGTTTTATGCTTGCTATTCTTATACTTAATCTTCCTATTACTCATGCTTATCCCTATTGGTTTCAATATCTTCAAAATGAAAAGGACTATAGGTGTTATAATTTTATTAGGTATCTTCATTGCTCTACCTTTTTTCTTGCTTGATTAGTTAGATGATTTTAAGACTTTATGATTATCTCGTTTAAATCAATTAAGTAGAATCTGTACATTTATCATTTTTTAAATCTTCTTCTTTTTAATAATTTATAAAACTTTCTTATTTTTTGCTTCCTTCATGTGTTTAAGCTGTAATTCCCTAAGGTTATAATGGGAAAAATTATTTAATATTTGTGTCTTATCCTTCATTTTATAATCGCTCAGTTTAGGCATAATTCTATATTTTATTTTTAGTCTATATGCTTTCATATGATTACAGCATTAAGCTAACCATAAACTATTTTCAATCTTCTTCAGCTTGTACTTATATCTGCTACAACATAGATTTAGTGCAATACTATAAAATGATATTATCAACTTTCTCTACATCTTTTTAGATATTTTATTCCTATATCTCATTATATTAGGATTGCAACTGCTATCTTATATTTTAACTCTTAAAATTAAAAGAGTTATTTAATGAAAGCTTTTAAGTAGCATACTACTGTATATTAGTATGCATCTATTACTTGGATTCGTAAATCCTTATTATTCTCTCTAATTTTCTCTTTTGCTTTTCATTATTTGCTTACTCCTCTGAATATTAGGACTTACTATACTGTCTTAGTCAGATTAGTCAACTATGATAAGAAGTAATTGGGTAAAATTTTTCGTAATCCTGTATTAGTTACTTACCTCTACAAAATATTTTGCTTAGTTCTAATAAAAATTTTCCTATTTTTATTGGTCTACTATTATCTCTGCGAAATCTAGCTTCTTTATTGCATTGAAAAAAGTATTAATTGGAATTAAAATTAAAATAAGGGAGAGGAAAATAGCGAATACTAGATAATATTTTCCTCCGGATCCATTAAAGTGGAAGAAGAAAAATCCACATAATGAGTAAATAAGCATGAAGATAGGTATTTTATCAACGTTGCTGATGTTAAGGTAATCAGATATTTAATAAGGCATAGCGTATCGTCTTAAGAGATTATACTTATCAATTCAATAAATAAGCATAAATAAGGCTAAAACTAAAATGAAACCCAATGGGAAGATTACTGCATAAGCAAAGCAAACTATAATAATTTTGTTTATATCAGTATATCTCTAAGTAATATTAAATTGCTAGTCTTCCATTATCTTGTTAGCTTCATACTAGGAAACAAATTTGCCATTTTTTAGTTTACGTTTCAGGCATATTCTCTTTATTTTCTTCCAAAAGGAAAAAGGAAATATTAAACTTAGAAAGATTTCAAGAGCAAAAGCAATGTAACTTTAAAAAATTTTCTCAATTTGCACAAAAAAACTTTGGCTAAAGAATAAAACTAAGAAAAAGATGAACATTATAAGAGTACCTACCAAACTTTACTATATAGTCTTCTTGTTTGCCATTGACGCTATCAGTTTAGTGTAAGTGTCGTGCTTCTCTATTAAGGAAAATTTGTTTATTAAAAACTCGAACAAAATATTAGTAATTTTAATAGCTATTGGTCCTAAGCCTATTATATAATAATTTTGAAAAAGGAAAATTAGAAGGGAAGTTCAGAGCCCAAGCGAAACTAAAAAAAATAAAGATGATAATACTTTTTTAAGCTTCTTTTTTCTCTAGGTATATCCGAGATATTCCCATTGAATATCACTAGGTTCCGGAGCCATTTCTGCGTATGGATAAAATTCTTCTTTGAACAAACGCTATCGTTAACTACTTAAGCATGAAAGTAATTTTGCACAAAATCTTTTGAATCAATACTCGTTTGTACCTCCATACGCTTAAACAACTGCCCAGGCGTCTTCTTATTTCTGAAATGTAACAATCGCTTATTAAATTTACTCTTTTTATCGCTCTTTTCCTTCTCCACTATATATCTTCACTTTATTTTAAATTTCTTTCTATAGGGAATCAATTCTTTACTAAACTTCTTCGCTTTTAGGTGTTTTTCTACATTTTTACAGTAGTTTTTTATACCATGGAATGGCTTTATCCTACGCACTTAAATACTATATCTCTTTTAATTTGATTTACTACTTTTCTAACTGTCTATATAATTTACAGATTGCATGCAAGTTAACTGGAATTAAGACTTTTTCAATGACTACTTTTTCGTTATTTAGATTCTAGACATTAGTTTCTAGAAATTATTTTAGTTCTTATTCTTTGATATTTGGTCCAAGATCCCTCAATCAAACCGAATATTTGGAGGGACTAATAATTTTTTGGCTTATCAAAATAGAAAATCTTAAGAACTGTCACTTTATAAATATAAACCCTATAAAGAAGATTAAAATTATAAGCAAGTGTAGAATTCCAAAAAATGAAGGAATGTTATAGTTCATATCTCCTTCTTTTCTATAAGATTCAACTGAGCTTCTTTCTAAAAATCCTTTGTCTTCGTTTTCTCCATTCCATAAGCATGAAAAAAGAATAGGTAAGTTTAAGGAGAAAGCAATAAGCATTAAATAGATCAAATACTTTAAATAATCAAAATAAAGAGAGAAGCCTATCCCTAGTGGAGCTAATTCACTATTTTAGCAGCATAATTTATATTTTTCGCCCTCTGTTGTAAAGCCGCAACAATGACATTACTGTTCTTTTGATATTTTGCTTTCATATATTTTTTTCTCTTTTCTTTTTCTTATTTTTTTGGCTTTTTAGTGAATGCGTGCTTTTTCGTAATCCGCTCTTTCAGCTCCATTAAAATTTTATAATTCCTATTAAAGAAAGTCTATTTTTTCTTAATTTTATTCTGCTTCCTCAAATTTCTTAGGACTCTCATTTTAAACAATCTCAAACGTACTTTACTTAACATCAGTCTATGAATAATAACCTTTCTACTATTGCACCTCATTTTTTTACTCCTCTGGTTGCATCTAAATAACTAGCTAACTATTGCTGTTCATTTGCATTAAAAGTCGTTAGTTCTTTTAAGTTATTTTGCTAAAAATTTGACTGACAATAAATAAAAGCATAGATAATCTAATAAGCACTTTTTTTACTTATAAGTTATTACTCATTTATAGTTATGAATAGAAACCTTCCTTACAAGAAATGAATATTCTCCTCTTTAAAGTTATATTATAATACTACAGTCTTAGTAACTTTAGCTTCTATATTTAACTCATGTTAATACTTTGTTTAATCATTTAGACAGTTTACTTTGTTACTTGTAGATGCCTTTAAATTTCATAAGAAAGGATTAGGATATAATGTAATTATTGATAATTAGAAATTTATTCTTGTATAAGATATATTCAAATATTTTAAACGCACTAAGCGATAATTAAGAGGTTAATACTTCTAATTCTGATAATTTAGTGACTGTCTTGTGTATGTAGTTATGAATTATATTCAGACTTAGTTTTTTCAAGTGAATCACTTACATTTTGGAATCATATAATAAATGATTTTAGAATAGAAACCAATATCTATATGAAGTGGAAGTGAATAGGTAGTTAAGATTAAATCAATTAAATTGAAGTATAATTAAGTCTCTTTCAGTCAAAGATATATTTTAGATTTCTTTTAAATTTTATATGCAAATTAAGCATTAAAATCAATTATTTCAAGTTTCAAGTCAATCATCCATTTTTTGATTAATAATACAGTCATAATATAAGGAAGCAATCAATTAGATAGGTAAAAACTTAGTTCTTAATAAATAAAACTCTAAGTTAAAGTTAAAGAACTGAATTTCTTATTCTTTATTCCTTTAATTATAAGAAAATTATCTTGTTAAGCAATTTATTTAAATAAAATTAGCTTATTAAATTGGTTTATAAGATCCTTCATATATAAACCATCATAGCAATCTTATTCGTTTTAATAGAAGTATTTTATTTATTAAGATAATAATACCTTAAAAGTTCTATCAGTTCTCTTTTATTAGTCTTAGTTCCTACAATGTTATAATTCTAACTTCTCCTATAAAAAGAATTTCAATCTTTTATCTATATACTGAAACTGTAAATATTATTGCTGTAGTATATGTATGTTAATTTTCCTACATCTATTGGATTTTGATAGATGGTGTTTTTGAACAAAATATTCAAGATATGGAAATAGATTGAAAAAGGATTATAGTTGCAATTTATCTAATAAACTTCATCAAAATTTTCTCCTAACTTTAAATGACATTATACCCCTCATCTTATACTATACTAACTTAAAAACTAAAATTGATTCCCTTATAGCTAACTCCCAAACAGTTAGAATCCTGTCAATTTGCAATACCTATCACAATCTTTATCTATTTAAAGATCACCTAAATTTTTTCCTTCAAGCACTATTTCCTTGATTAAAAATTTTTCTTTTAATCAAAGTCGGGTTATTTTCCCTTTTTACCTTCTTAATCAGATTTATTGCCTGAAGATATATAAAAATATTGATTATTTTATCTATTCTTTTAATTAATTTGGTACCATTTCTATAAAAAAACCTCTAATAAAATATTTCATTAATTTGCATCTCCATTAATTAACCTACAGTATAAAAAGCATTTACTCTCTCTGCAATATAGCTGATTATTTTTCATTTTTTTTCTTTAATAGGATATAGATTTGATTATAGAAGCACCTACTATGAACAAAGCAAATCTGCATTATTACTTAAGATATATGTAAAGCTACTATAAGCTCTCTTTTTTCATATCTTAGCTACTAATACTCTTTTTTATTTTGTTGGCACATCTTTTTTTTCCAATTTGAATAAAATTTTAAATCTTTATTTAAAAAGCTTAATACAGAAGAAACTAAGCTAAGAATTACCCTTTGATTATAAAAAGATATAGTTATCAAATATTAAAGCTTTAAAGGAATTAAAATGAAGAATATACTTTCTTAAACTTGAATAATAAGGCTAAGAAATAATAAAATTTGCTATATGAAACAAAATACCATCATAATGCAAGGCTAGAAACATATTTCATATAAGCACTTAAAATCATTGAATTATCATTATCTAAATAATCAGTTTAATTAAAAAATCAGAAATATAAGCTTAGTATATCTAAATTAAATAGCTATAAGGAAAATTATCTCCTAAGCTAAACTGAAAGAATTTATACGTACAAGTAAGAAAAACTTGATTTGACTAAGTTAATTTATAAGAGCGCTCAAATGTAATTGAATGCATGCAATTCTTTTTATTAGCCTATTATATTTAGATAATTCTTCAATGATAAATTGGTCTGTTCGGTCATTTTAAACTTTGTTAACTAGAAAATCCTTAGTAACTCTACTCTTCTTAGGTTTCTTCTATTAAAATCCCTAGAAAGCTTCATTTAGCATTTCAAATAAAATAATTTAAGCATTATTTAATTTTATATTTATATCACAAGCAAACCAAAATAACTTAGAAGGCACTTTCTTAAGAAGACCTGTGAGATTTAGCAACTTTTAAAACGAGAAAATTCATAAAGAGTAGTAGTAAATAGCTTATATTTTCATGATAGCTATACTATAATAAAATAAAAGGGGTATAATTAAAGGTTTCATAAATTACAGTGTAAAGAGATTGTTATAAGATAAATAAATAAATCTTTGCAATCCATTTTATTATGGATTTATAGAAACCTCTTTTATCCAGCAATCAAACAAAAATTAATTTGGATAGTTTGTGCGGTTTTACAAAGTATTACTATTATCATAACTCTAGGTTTAATACTAGCTAAAGAAATAAATTCGAAAAGATGGAGAAAATTTAAATAATTTGAAATAAAATAATAATTATTCTCTAAAATAAATCTAAAATTAAGATAAAATAATTTATTATAATATAATTAAATTATAATATCATAAATATTTTGCTTTATTATTAACAGGAATTACCATTTATGAAAATTAAATTTTAAATATTAATATATTATTATTTTTATTTCTATCTTGCATCTCTTAAATTTAATCTTAAAAAACAATAAATTACTATTAATATTAATAATTTATCTTAGATACAGCATAAAGTTAATATTCTTTAAGCATTTAATTGCTAACATTTAATTATGAAATATTTTTCTATATAAGATTAATTAACAAAATTTTTATAACATTTATTTTTTACTCTTCTTATACAGATTTTCATTTGTAGGTTTAAATATCTATATTGATGCAATATTAAAAAAATTATAGTAGTTAATTTAAATTAAAAAATTACTTTAAAGCTTATAACAGAAAATTATAAAATCTAGCAATTAAATATAAAATTATTTTTATTTATGTTTTTATCAAAAATTGTAAATTTGTTAAAATTATATTTAGTTTGAATTTTATTTCTACCTTTATTATTAAATAATAAAGACTTCCCAAATATAAAATTATATACATTTTTTTACTTATAAAATTACTTTTATAAGATCTGTATTCAGAAGTTATTTTTTGCTTTTTTAAATTATTTAATTTAAATAACAATTTTTAGAAAATTTTAAATTTAGATTTCTTTATAAACAAATATATTATAATAAAGATGCTATATAAAATTAAACGTAATTTTAAAATTTTGTTACATTTTTAGTTTTCTTAAAAATAGTATAATTTAAATTTGTTTATTTATTAAATTATTTTATATTTAAATTATTATAATATTATATAATTAATAATATACATTATTATACTGAAAAAGTATGTATTTAAATTTATATAATTGTACTAAGAAAGCAAATAGTAATTTTTATTTCTCCATTATCATTTTTTATAAAATTGTAAAATAGATTACTTAAATCTAAAAGAGCTATTGAAATTAATTTTATTTAAGCTACTTTAATTTATATTTAAAATTATAATAATTTATATTTATTTCTAAAAGTTTTAAAATATTATATTAAAACATAAAATTTAATTTTTTATTTGTATATTTTTTATTAACATTTTAGAAATTTTCTAATTACAGTTTTAATTAATAAGTATCATTTTAATTTCTTAAAAAATCAATCTTAATTTATTTACTTTTCAGTTTAATATAATTTTAATGTATTTTTTTACTTTCTAATTTGTTAAAAAATTTAAATTTTTGTTTTATTTAATACTTTAAATTAAATATTAAACGATCAAAATTTTATTTTTTGTAATCATTTATTAATTTTCTTATAATTATCTTTCATATGCATTATTATTCACTTAAATTTTATAACATCAAAAACACATTTTTTGCAGTTTGATTTCCTTTATATTAAAAGTACAACAAAAAATGTATCTTATGTTTTTCCCTTTTAGAAATTACATAAATTTGAATAAAATTTGAATAATTTTTGTATAAATAGAAATTAAAATATTTCTACTATCTGTTTATAATGTTTTTATTTTTAGTTATAACTTTAATAATTTTAGAATAATAATTATGAAAAATTAAAAATTAATTTAGTTAGAATTTATTTAAAAAATTGTTTTCATTTGTTTTATCAAGTTTGCATTAATTGATTCTGATGCTATTTAATGTTTTAACCTTGAATTCATATTTTTTTCTTAATTAATTTTATCTTAAATATTGTTTAAAAATAATTATTAAAATTAGTCTAAGAGTTAACAAAGTTTTAAACTGGAATATATTTATCAAAGCTTTGACACTAACAGCAATTTTTATTTTAACACTTTTTTACCATAACTTCAATATTAATAGCATTGCCTTAGAAGAGTATTAATCTTTATAAGCTAAAGTTATTTTTTTGCTTTAACACATATAATAAAATAAAAGAAGATTCTTTATTTAAATTTATTTTTAAATAAAACCTGGGGAAATTGTGATTATTAATGTTTTTCTTTCTTATGTAAATAAATTATAAGCATAATATCAAATTTTTGATTTAATCTTAATAATATAATTATCTAACTTATTTAAACTTATTTATAGATAAATTAATTCTATTTCTTTATCTAAAAATATTGCTTTATGAATCTATCTTTTTTATTTAAGCTAAAATATTCTAAAAATCTATAAAGCCATCCAAATTTGCTATTAAAAGCCTTTCTAATTAATTATATATTTTAGATTTAATCTTAGCTTGCTCACTAATCTTAATTTTAGTGTTGGTACTAAATAAATTTATTTTTTAAGAGTTATCACTATTTTTAAAGTACTTAGTTAGCTTATTTACATGGTAATTAATAAAGCTATAAATGAAAGCTATTTTAGTTTTATTTCTCTTTACTTTGGGACTTTCAGAATTAAATGTTCTAATCTCTGGAGATTAGTATGTTGAACTTCTTCCTTATGAAAACATAACTCTAAAAGCTAAAGCTTTTGATTAGAACGCCTAAGATATAAAGTACGTATGAACTTGCTAAATATAATAAGAAGTTCTTTAGTATGATGACAAGTTAGTAGATTAGATTATAAGAACATGTAGTGCTTAAGGCCCCTAATTACTTATTTGTGCTTAGTCATTTCCAGTAGGCGCTTTTCTTGCTATTACAATAAATGCTTCTACATCTGATGGAAGATTTGGACTTAGCACAGTCTAAGTACACATAACTCAAAGCCTTTACTCTCCAGTTTCTATTGGTCTTGAATAAAATGATTTTAATATAGTAAACTAAGACTCTTTATTTGTCCTATATGCAAAAGTACGCGATTCTAATTTTCAAATTAAGTAGACTTCTTGAACTTAAAATCCTGGGAATATTGAAGAAGTTTCAGTCTTCGAAACGAACTTAAATTTTATCTTAGTAAATGCTTCTAATCTAAATCAAAGTATGTAATATACTTATGTAATATAAGCATAAAATGCTAATGATTTTACTTTCTTTGGTTAAAAGGTAGTTTATGTAAATAATGCTCCTAATTGTGGGTAATTTGCGGTAAGTCCTTAAAGAGAATTAGCATGAGAAACTAAATTCTAAATTTAAAGCTTAAAATGCTTTGATATAGAAGAAAACTATCCTCTATAGTATTAATTTTTCTATCTAGCAAAATCGGGTGAAGAAATACCACTAAGTGTAAAAAGTGATTAATCAGAGCAAGTTTTTAAGCTGCCTTAGTTTGCTAATTACTCTGACTAAAGTTTGATAGTAGGAGTAAGTATATGTGACTAGTTTGAAAGTTGTACTAAAATGATATAAACTATCTAAGTATATAAGTCACTTTGAGATGTTAACTACGAAATACAAAATATCGAATATAGAGTCTTTAATTCTAGCTTAGAGAAAAAGAACTTTTTATATAACTTAGCTATAGAAATGAGCTAAAGCTCTTAGACTATTTTGAAACAGAATTAGATGGAGCTCTTGGAATAATTGTCTTCTAATATAAATACACTAGAAAAGCAGAAAATAGCAATTTAAGGCTTTTAAGAAATTTATTGAATGATAGAATCTGAAGATATATAGAGATATATTAACTACTTAGATAGATGTCTAGATTGAAATGAGAACTAAGAGCTTAAATTTGAATAGTTAAATTATATCATAACAATTATTGATAATCTATTGTATAAATAGAGTAAAATAAATTAAAGGTAGATGAGGTAGATGATAGATGGGAAATAAATGAAGTAGGAGAAGGAATAATTAAGGGATCTTTGAGATAGCTACACTAAACAAAAGAATAACTTAAGTCAATAATCTGGTAATTAATATAAAAATCTTCTTTACTTTTTGCAATGTCTAATCTGGTACCTAGTAAATGATACCCCTAGAAGCACTTATGATTAAAGTCTAACTTAAATTTATCGATAGAGCTTGTTTGATGAAATCCCTTTTTCTTTGAAGATTTAGTTCCTAATTTTTAAGTTTATCCTATACCTGATAGAGGACGCTTCTCTATATTAGCAAGTTTTAATAATAATCCTTGCGAAGATAGTTCATTAGAAGTGACTTATTTAGGTATAGAGATATACAAAGGCTGACAAATTTATGATAACAATTCTTGGTCTGGGTTAAGCATTCCCTTGAAAGAATCCGTAAGTACTGATTATACGCTTTATTTCTAAGAAACCAATATCGAAGAACTTGTATGCTAGATGTGAGATTCAGATCAATAAATCTGAACTAATGAGTTTACATGCTTTTTATAGAAAACAGATAAAGACTTTGTGTACGCTTGTAAATGTTAAAAATCAGGGATTTTGAGAATAAATTGCAAAATCTCTTAAAGTTAGGAAGAGTTTCAATAATAAGAACATGAAGAAGAGTTGGAAGATGATGAGTCCTATGAGTAAAATATAAAGCCATCTACAAGCTTAGAGGATAATTAAGGCATAAATGTAGATTAATAAAGTTCTGAATATACTTCTAATGAAGAATTTTATGATAAATCAATTCCATTTTATACACTTCTATGCATATCCTCGATTTTTACTTTTCTTCAAATATTCTATGTGGATATTTAAAATGTAATAACTTAGACAATTAGAATAATACCTAAATTAATTAGTAAGCTCAGGTCAGTTATTCTAACTGATAGACATTATGTGATTATTTATCTCTAACTGGTCTATGAAAAAAAACTCAGTCTAAAAAACAATCGAGCATAACTCAATCCTTTTAATAGATTGAATAATAGCCCAAATTCGCTTTTTTACTAACCTTGCTTACGCTTCTTAAAGCACTAAGGAAAAAAAATTGAATTTTAAAACTTCTTAGTTGCTTTATGAATAGCTCTTATAGTAATAATCTGAAAGACTTTAAACATTTGCATACTTTTGAAGCTTTAAGGTATCTAGCGTTGCTTCGTTGGCGTTCAACTAGTAAAAGGCATAGCAGTTACAACCTGGATGAGGTTTAATTTTGACACTGAGAAATACTCTCCCTGGCTTTAAAGCTTTTTAATCAGCTACTTTCTTTACCTTCTAATTTTGGACCCTATTTTTACATTCTTAATAATAAAGCTTATTTCTAAGAAGTACTTTTACTAGGCTTTGAATCATTATTCTCCAATTCAACCTATAAGTATTCAAAACTCTAGCAGTAATTTAGAGTTACCTAATGTTCCAGTATATTTAGCTTAGTAAGTATCTTCTAATACTCTAATGAATATCAACAATAACATTAACTAGGAGATTCCATTTATCTAAATTAATTGCTGTATTAAACCTTAAAATTGATAATCATAAAGCTCATTAAGCGAGATTATGCCTGGAATGGCTTAGGAAAATTAACTTAATAATCAAGATTTAGAAAATGACTTGAGTGGTCAGCTTTAAAACTCGGTTTATATTCCATAATCTATAGAGAATTTATTACAACCTGGTAGTTCCTAAATGTTTGCAGGAAGTAGTTAAATTAGTTTACTTAATGTATAGGAAAACGATTAAGAGATTAACTAGGAAAGTATTGATCAAGTAGATTAGAGATTTAACTTGTGACTTGTTTAGTTTAAAAGCTTTTTATATTAAATGATTATGATAAAAATGTATAATCTATTAAATGAATGCTAAATATTTAATTATTGTTTAAGTTAAAATAGAAAAACGTTTAAGAGTAAAAGTAAGAATAAGCAACTAGCGTAGGATTAAATTACGTTACTACTTACTGTGCAAAATGGTAGCATTTAAAATTTGCTAAGCTTGCTTATTCGTTTTTTTGTGGTATTTTGCATTTTTATGTTTTATAGTTAAGATTATTTAAATAGATAACTATTTTAAAATCAAGGGTAATTATTAAAATCATCAAAAAAACGCCACCGGGTGGACTTGAACCACCGACCTTTTGGTTAACAGCCAAACGCTCTAACCTATTGAGCTACGGAGGCTCTTAATAAACTATCTTTGCTTTCTTTAAATATTGTAATTAGATCTAACTTAGAAAAATGAATTGCAAATTATAGCAAGAAGAGCAAAACATATCTAATTATGAGAAAAATTACACTTTAAACAAATAGATTGCAATTTATATAGATACTAATAAACTTAATTAAAGAATCTGGATTATTTACTATGATATGAAGAATAATTTAATAGTGAGATAAATTTAATAATTACATTAATTTTCCTTTATACCTTTTAATTATTCTAAAATATTTAAAATGGTGAGCATCTATACAAATCTTTCTTTTTTATATTTAAGCTAGTTGCAAATCTTTTTAATTATAGGCTTTACCGAAAATAATTTAATTAGATTCATATAAATATAAAAATATAATAAGATGCTTAACTTTCTTAAAAACCAAATAATAACTTTTAATGCAAGCTCTTTAATTATAAACAGCAAACTAAAGCTTTTGTTAAATTATTAATTTAATTATTTTTTGTTTATTGCATAATGATTAATAATAGAGATGTATAGTTAGTCTAATTCTAAGTTATTCTTTTTTATTTTATATTTATTATTAATTTTCCTTATGATTTATCTACTTTATTTTATTAGTAAAATTGAAATAAGTTTACTCTCTCCAATATAATTAAAGGCATAAGTATATTTAAAACTTACTAATAACTTGATATTGTTTCTTAATCAACTTTGCTTTATGACTGTTAATACTTTTTTATTTTAAGTTTTACTTATAAAAGTGATTCATTGTAAATAATCTTTATTTTGGTAATTTTAAATAACTGCACCTTAAAGTCTTATAATATCCTTATTATAAGCTTCTAAAATATATTAGCACTAACCTTAGTACTTTATTTAAAATATCTAAAATCTAAAAATCAGAAGTTGAAGTTAACTTTCATTCTCTATTAAACTCCTACTATTTCAGCTATCATTAAATATACATAATTGCTTAATTTTTCTTGATTTAATATATTTATAAAGTTAATAATTTAAATATGCTATTAGTTATACTTCTTTTGTCTATATCTGTTTAAATCATTTTTAGTATTTATAGGATATATCATTTTATATATAATATGATGATAATTGGATTTATATTTATTATCTAAGATTTTCTTTTAAATTTTTCAATAAACTGTTTAGTATATTAAATAGCTTAAAATATCTTAGCAATTTATTAGACTTATTATCTAATTTAAACTTAAGACTTTTATACTCACATTAGATATCTAATTAATTTTTCTATAATTTTAGAAGAATTTATTTATTTCAGAAACTTAAAATTTAAGAAAATGTTAAAAAGATTAAAAGTATATTGATGACAATGACAGTCAAAGAAAATTAATATGGTATAAATTAAGTTAAACCAAAAAATGTAAATTGAGATATTAATTATCTACTTATTAGTAAAATACTTAGATAAATAGAAGCAGAAATGAGTTAAATAAGAAAAATTGTTTAAGCAAATTAATTATTTAATTAAGAAGCAAGCTAGCTATATTTATTTTATAGATATTACCATATGCTTCTTTATAATATTTCTTTGATATATTTATGATTTGCTACTTGGAATTAATTATTTACATTCCAAAATCCTTTAAGCAGATTTAAGATATCTACTAGATCTATTTTAAGCTAAATAAATTATAAATACCTTAAACTATATAGCCTTATTTTTAAATTTCCTTTATACATAATTTATATACTTTTACCCTTTAAATTAAACTTAAAATTATTACAAGATAATTTAACCTCACTTTCCAGTTTAGACTCTAGCTTATTTCAAATTTCTTTATTTTAGTTTTATTAACAATTTAAATAATAAATTATTTAATATAGTCTAAGCATTATATATAATATGATATAAGTTGTATACTTATAGCTAAGTTACTCTTGAAATATTAGGTTAATCTTGTTTAATTAATTATTCTAGTACATAAGATATACTTAGATGATACTTTAGTTCTATTTAATTTAGATTATATTTGCATAAAGTACTAAATTATATGCCTTATTATTAACCTTTATTCTACAATACTTTATTGGTTTTTAATTAACTTAAACTTAAAAGAAAAAGAGTTAGATATAAGTATAAAAAAGCTTAAAATACTAACAATCATTTAAACTAAATAGCTTTATTTAATTATCGAAGATGCATGCATAATTAACTAACAGATATTAAGACCTAAGTTATATAGTCTAAATTACTAATGTATAACTCATCTATAATAAAGTAGAGCATTTGCTAATTATATCTGATATCATAAAGTAAATAGTAAATAGTCTAATTTATAGTTATTTAGCACAGGATTGCTTTAGTAAATCTGAAATTAATATAATCATAAGTGTGATATAAAAGGTTCAAGTATATACACTGTTAGAGCATTAATAATATAAGATACTAAGTTCTATAGATATGATAACTATGAAAAAGCTAGAACTATAATAATAAAATAATTTGCAAATTATATAAAATCAACAAATAGAATTAGACTAAGCAGAAGCATCAATTAAATAAATAATTTAGCTACATTTATTACATAAAAGAATAAAAATTAATTTATATACTTAGAACACAATTAATATTCTTTAGAACTGATCTCTCAGAAAGACACACTGATTAAGAGGAAATATTATGTATTTGTAAGCAATAAGAAAAATTTGAACACGTCTTTGATTGCTAATATTACAGATAAATTATAAAAGAAAACAAACTTCAGATACAAGAAAAATTATAAAATCTAAGCACAAACATAAATCTGAAAAGAAGGAAAGAATAAATATCATAAAAAATAGAAAAAAACTTGAAATAGATGCTAGAATATAATCAACTTTTAATAAATTAAGAAACAGAAAAGAATAAATAAATATTATAAGATATTGATCTTAAGATAAAAAGCATGGTCTAGAATAAAGCAAAAGCATTAACAAATAACTTGATTTTAGGAATGAATGAGCTAAAACTAAATCCATTAGTATTATGAGAATAAAGAAGAATTAAAATAATTATTTTAATATGAACAAAAATTAAAGAAGAAGAGAAAAAAAAAATCAAATCATAACAATAATGAAGGTCAAAGAGTTTAAGAAGGAGAGTGATAACATAAAAAATTATTTTATTAAGCTGAAAGGCGAACATTATATAATTTAATTTAATTAATTATTCTTTTAAAGTTTCTTAACTCTCTATTAAATTTTTATAATTATTATATTAATTTTCCCTTAAGCTCTATTAAGAATATAGGTTGTTTATATACTTAAAATTAAAAAAAATATACTAATGATATAATAAAATGATATGACTAAATTATAGAAATAATAAAGATAGTAAAACGTTTAAATAAATAGATTTATAAAATTATATTATAATATCTTTAAATTAATGAGAAAATAACTTTTTTTTCCTTAACTATCTAAATATTTTAAATGAATGATACATAGCTAGTTATATATTTTATGAAAGGCATATTTAATACTAAGTATTTAAAGATTCTTTATAAGTATACCTAACTTTGATTTAATTTATTTGTATTTAATAACTCATTACTTACAACGAAGATTATGATAAACATAACTTTTCTTCTATTTGTTTTTTCATTCCGTATAATATTAAAATTATTAATAAAATTATCAATAGATTATCCTTTAAAATAAAATTTGTAGATAAATTAAAAATTACAAATTAGGATATTTTTATTATTTACTTAGATTTTTATAGTATTTTTTTATAAATTGTTTAACCAAATATATTTTGATTATGCTAGTAATTAATTTCATAAATAGATCTTTATTTATAACAAAGTTGTTTATTATTTAATAACTTTAATCTTTACTTTATCCCAGTAGTTGCTAAGTAATTATTTATAATACACAAAAATTGATTATTTAAGTTTCTTCTATATATTATCATTATATTATGTAAAATAGTGAAATCATTTTTCATTTATAAAATTCTTCTATAGGTATTAGATATATATTCCATTATACTTACTTTTATTAATTATTGACTAAACTTATATTTAATTTCGCGTATCACCTCAATAATGCGTAACATTGTAAAAGAAAAAAAATAAACTCAAGATATTCTTCCAAGATAATTTTGGTGATAAATGTTCTTCCATTGTTTTTCAATCTCATACTATTTTTCTTCTCCAATCTTCTACAGAATTTCATTATTTACCAGTCTTTCTACCCTATCCTACATTATATGCTTTTTAGATTTGTTTTCTTTTAATTCCTTAAATAATTTACCTATAATCTACTTTTATTTTTACATCATTTATTAACTTAAAATTTAAATTACATAATCAATAGTTTATTATAAACTAAACACTTTTTAATATTTTGATATAGAAATATTTATACAAAAAAAATTACAACTGAAGAACTGCCATATCGTTAATCCAACTTAATTGAGGAAATTAAAATGATTACCGAAGTAACAAAGACTGATATTGTGTTTAATATATATATATTATTAAATTAAAAAAGTTTAAATTGGAGTTTAGTGAACTTGGAGGACTTTCAACCTCGTGTTCACATGACCAGTTTGATAACCTGGCTGGAACCTGCTCCCTTCAGAACTCTTTCTTCAGTCGCCTTGGATTGTGTACCACTTCGGTTTGTAGATTTGACCTCCTGGCGGATAAAATTAGTTACAGAATTCTCGTCTAATCTTATCCTAATATTAATACTATTATTTTTCTTATTATTTTCTATTCCAGTACTATTATTTAATTAATTTCAATTTCTAACATTGTCTATATTTATATTCAGTTTGTTTGCATACAAAGCATCTTGGTTTATTCCCAATTCATTTCTTGTCTGGACTCCTCGGTAAGATTGTAGCACCATTTTGTGTTTAATTAAGTAAAAAATGAAATAGTAATTTAAATAAATAAAATATTTTAAATAATAGAAAAAATAAAAAATTTTATCGTTCAAAAAACGAAATTAGAAGATAGAAAGATATTGATATTGCAATTTTACCCAACTTTTGATAAAACAATATTAAGTATTAAAAGACTAGAAAGAAAAAAGAATCAGAGAATTTGAAGATAATTACCAGGATTTTATTTAAATAGCATTAGAGCATACATTAAATGATTTGAGATAGAAGAGTCCTTAGGGAGACGGAGGAAGAGTGTAATTATATACTTTTATCAACTACTCTTGTAAACATATATACATAAAATGCTTATATCAGAAAGAAAAGTCATATAGAAGTTATGAGAGAGGAGTATATTTGTAGTATGTAGTACATTAAATATACTGCTTATATTAGAAATCTTATATTATAAACTTAAATTAATAAGCTAGAAATTATTCTATTGTTCTTATTCTTAAACCTGTCTCCATTTTTATAAAAGCAATGAAATCAAACTTACAGTTCGAAGAATTAAGTTTGGACGCTGGTATTGAAGAAGCTAGCAAGTCTTGAAAGGATGGATTTTTCTCCTTTGGAAATGGAGATTGGTATATGAGTTAGTGTGAGAATGATAAAATGTAAGGCTTAGGGGTTTATTATTTTTTGAATGGAGATGAGTATAAAGAATTTGAAATAAAGGGAAAAAGGAAGGATTAGGGATTTTGAAATATTAAAATGGGGATTGCTATAAAAGATCTTGATTAAACGACAAATAGTATGGATAAGGAGAATTATATTGTGCAAATAGATAAGTATTAGAAGGGATATGAATTGAAGGTATCTTAAATCCATATCTTTCAAATATAGATGAATCTTAGTCCAATTTAACAAATCCTTCAAACTAAAATTCCTTAAAATTGTCCAATTAAAATCATAGAAATTATTAGAAATTGAAGATGAAGAATTGATTTGAATGTTACAGAAAGGTGAAATAGATGGAGAAGAAGAAATAAACCTTTAATTAATCTAGTTTGAAAAATTGGATAATTTAGATTAAGAATAACTTGATTAAGTAAATAACTCTAAAAGGGGTGAAAATTAATATACAGTATTAAACGAAGATAGAAAATACGAATGCAAATGCTGTTGTAAAGTTAATTTTATTTCGGAAATGAAAACTTTATACTGTAATCATCGATTTTACAATGAATGTTTGACATAGTACATTTAATCTTTAATTGACATAAGAAAATTTAAGACTGAAGATATTGTTTGTCCAGAGTGTAGAGCACCTTTAGACGAAGGAATGTATGGGAATATTGAGCCTAGTATTATCATTCATGCTATTAGTAAAGAGCAGTGAGAAAAAATTTGTTAATTTAGAATTAACGAAATTCCAAGCGCAATGTAATTATTTAATTTAGAAGATGCCCTCAATAATTTTGTAATAGTAAGTTTGAAATACCCAAAGAAGCTATTTCTATTTTTTGCATAGAATGTTAAACGATCATGCACTCTATTTATTACGATCGCGAATTGGTATTAAAATTATTTCTTTTATATGTTAATCCATAAACAAAGCATTTTTAATCTAAATTTTCTACTTTTTATTAAATTCTTATAATCAACTGATTTTGCTAAATTATAGTTTTTATCTATAACATAATAATTTAATAATAATGCTATGCTACCTTAATTTTGCTTGCCATGAATCAAAATTTTTAAATAATTTCACAGAAAATCTTTTAAAAAACCATTCTTGCTTCATTTTCTTCCGATTCTTCTCCTGCATCAACTTATTCTTTCATAAGTTGCATTATTTTTTCACTTAATATGTTCGAGTCTATTTCTTTTATTAAATCTTTTTTATTAAAGATAAATTACTTTTATTTTGCTATTTCCTTTAATTTTAAATAATTCTTTAATAGGAGTAATATATTATCTTCTTCATAATTTCTATAATTTACTATCTTTCTTCATCCATTTAATTTCTAATGTAACTTACTTATGTTAGCTTTAAAGTATTTTTCTTAGATTTTTAAAATTAGTTTAATCATCAAATTCATTTTTAACTTATATTTTCATTTTAAAGTCACTGACTATCTATGTAGATATGAGATTCAATTATTTGTATATATCTTATGTGGCTTATTATAGAGAGCTTCATTTATAAAATTTGAATGAAAAGTATGGAAAATATGATGAGTTAGTTTACCATTATATTTTTGTTAAATATTTGAATAGAGACTAACAAAGATGAGAGTATGTTTTATTTGAAATGCAGACTATTAAAATAAAATGATTACAGGATTTATATAAATGCTTTAAATCTCTAGATCAAGCTGATTAAGCAATTTTTAACTATTTTATTGAAATATATTCTGAGAATCATAAAGCGAAGCTTTAAATTAACATATTTTATAGATGTTCAAGCTTTTGAATATAAATTATCTGCACTATCAAATTTGATAAAATCCAAATTAAGAAAATAAGCAACTTTAACCGTAAATGTTTTTAGGGATTTATTGGTATTAAACATAAAATTCTAATTTGAGTAAAAAAGGGAAAGTGATAAGAAAGGCAGATACTGCAAGTAAATAGAACTACTACAATTAAATTTATTAATAATATCATTATATCTTATTATAGATTGATTTTTCAAAAAAATTAAAATAAATAGTTTAAAATAATCGGATAGCTTAGGCTAAAATTATGATGGAAGCGAGATTTCTAACTATCTGATTACGTTTCTAAGCCTTAAAAATACTAATTGAATTAAATATTTTGAAGGGAACATATCTAGACAATTATTTGAATGATAAATGCTCAAAATCTACAATTAAGGAGTATTCTTCTTTCTCATTTCAGTTCTTGCTTAAAGAAAATGATCAGAAGAATTTTCCAGTTATTTTAATTATATACCACACAGAGTAAGCAGCACTGAGAGAGCTTCTTTTTCAAAAGAAATTTAAAGTTGTTTTCTTTTATAATAAATCAGTATATTGATTTATTTATTACAGAAAGCTTAAATTAAAAATATTTAGAAAAAAATAAGATGCTTTATTATATATGTATACATTATGTTAAATGTAAGAAAATGCGTAGCTTATTCACTATGGTATTACATTTTAATATTTTAATATCTGATATTGATAAATATGATGATTAAAATTTAATATGATGACAAAGTTTGAAAGTTTAGACTATAAGTTGTGTTTAGATTATACACCATATATTATGAATTAATTCTCATTTAAACAGAATTATGATTGATACGTATTATTATCTAAATATCTAGTTTAATTTTAACCTAAATTCTATATATTTAAAATTCTAATTCAGAAAAAGGTTTATCGATCATCTAAAATTTAACGTTAAACACTTTATTTAATTATTATAAAGCTTACTTTTCTTAATTACAAATAATTAATGGAAAAAACATTTTACGTTAATAAAAAAGTTAAAAAAAGTTAAAAAAAGTTAAAAAGCTTTGTTAAAGCCTTAGTAGTCAGCCATCTGACCTATTCTATCAGCTTGTCTCCATTAGTTTGTCTTGAATTTCTACTAGGCTTAGTTAGGCAGTGTATCACTTCATTAGCGCACCATCCTTTAATATTCTGAATAGTTTTCATCTTGCACTTAGCGTTCCTAATTATTTATCCAAGGATTAAGATTTGAATTAAAGAATTTTTTTCTATAAATTTTTCCGCTTTATGTTGGATATATCCTAAATAGTTTTCTAAAAATATCTTATTTATTCTTTCTTTAAATTTCGCTTAGTTAGTAGCAGTATTTTCATTGGTGTTATTTATTGCACACGTAGCATTTTATTCTTATTTTAAATTATTATTCATGTAACACTTATTTAATTTAAATTTACTACTTATTTTAAATAAACGTTTACTGCTTATTTTAATTTGAGGTTTCATTTTCTATTTCCATAGGATCTGATTAATTCTGTTAAATCGAAAATGGCGTAACCTGAATTTATTATTAAATTTAAAGAATTCTTTGTTCCAGTTTGTCTTCTATTTCTTATGATTATTAATATTGTTTCTCAAGCAAAGATGTTATTAGTTTTTCTAATTTTTCTACTTTATCAGTGAGGTATCTATTTTTAAACATAAACTCTTTTAATGACTTAGATAATATTTCTATTTGAGTTTGTGTCGGAAGTTTTTTTAGTTCTGGATTTCCAAGTGGTTAATGTTCGTCATATCAATCATATTTCTCACTTTCACTCATTGTAATTATTTCGCTTTTTTATTTTTTAGAGAATTTTCCTGTTTAAATGTTCTGTTCAAAGTTCTGTTATTTCTTAGAAGCAATTTTATGTATAATTTAATAATAATAATAATAATATTAATTTTAAGTTTTCCGTTTTAGGGATTTCCAACCCCGTCAGGAATGCAGCAGTTCATGCTCCCTGGTGTTAAATATAAAAGTTCGGGTTGCCCAATTTTAGCGAGATTGGGAACTCGGATTTTTCCAAGTTTTCCCTCCTTTAACTTGCCTTAATTCCATCTTAATCTTGTATATTGAACTATCCGGGTCGCAATACATTCTTTTCATTCTTGCTTCTTGCTTCTTCTTTTTTTCTTCTTTTGTTGCTCTTGTATTCAATAGTTTCTTTATTTCTATTAGAATTTCTAACACTTCCGATAAAAATGTCATACGCTTCCGCAGCAGAAACATTTCTTTTTTTTAAAATTATTTTTCTTGATTTGTTTGCTCTTTCTAGGCTTCGATTTCCATTTGTATAGCTCCAGTTTCGCTTTACTCTTTCTTAAAAGTTTACAATTTCTCTTCTACTTTTCCGAGTCTGCTATCCAGTTCAGTCTGTTTCTAAAGCTAATTTTAGGACTCGTTAGTCTGACTTTGTGAGATATTCCAAAAGGCGTTAAGATCTCTTTCCAAGGACAAAAGTCTTGACTCAATTCCTTCTGCTAGGTCTAGCTTTGCCATCAGCATATCATTGTCCTTTTTCAATCTCTTGACCTCTTCCTAGAGGTTCAGTACCACTTTGATGAACTACTCCATGCTCATCTGACCAGAAGGGTTGAACTCTGATACCTTCTGGTGGAGAACAGACTTCATCTGTTTCCTCGGTTTCTCGCTTGAGGTTGGAGTTTCCGTGTGTATATTCTTCAAGGTTGGCTTTCGTTCGTTTTGTTAGATTCCAAGTTGTTAGTTCAGTGTTGGTTAAGGTTGTGATAGAGAAGATTGTTAAGATTTGGTTTCTTGCTTCCTCCCTTCCTTTTTGGCTTAGGAAGAGGTGGTATAGAAGCCTGACTTGAAACCTTCAACCATTTTTTTATAGAAAAAAAATTTTATTTCAAATATTAAAGCTCATTACTCAATTAATTAAAATAGCTTTATTAATAATAGAAATAAATTAAAATTTCTATTTTTAAGATATTTCAAATTTATTTGCTTTTTGCTAAATAAATTTTATGGTCGAAAAATTAAAAATTCTATAAAATTTGTGCAGATATTCTCTTCACTAATTCAGCCTGACATTGTTAACTATTCCTATTATATCTTTTTTATACCTAAATTTGGAATCAATCTTACTTTAATAAGACAGTAGATAAATTTTTTGGTGTTCTTTAGAAATTTAACTTTACTGATTTTCAGTGTTACCTGGAATTTTAATCAAATTTTTTAATTTCTAATATCTTTAGTTTTTATTACTTAGCGAGATATCTTGTCTTTTGGATATTTCTCAACAAAAAAATTACTCTCTGAGTCTATAAATAAAGTTTAATAACTACATTGTAATTGTTCTCTATTTCTTTTTATTCTTTTCAATTATTTTTTTTATTTATATTATATTAGAATATTTTTTTCATAAATCTGTGTGATTCTGATTAATTTTTTCTCTTTTTTTTATTAAATATACGGTTGAATATCAGTAAGAGTTTTTCTTAATTTTATTTATATATTTACCAATCTTTGACAGTTCTATTTTTTAGTTCACTCCTAATTCATTTAGACTGTTTATCTTATATTTCTTTAATTTGTTTATAATAATCTCAATTTGTGCTTTTTATTCTTTAATTTTTTTATTTTAGTTGATAGATTGACTAAATTAACTTTATAAAAGAAAATATACTTAGTACAGATAATTTTAAGAGAATATAAGCACATTTATATATAAAAAAATAGTTTACTGTAATGTTGCCAAAGATTAATAGAGTTAAACTAATATGTATCCAGCTTAAAATGATATCTTATAAATTTTATATTTGAAACAAATTTAACTATTTAAAAAGAAAATAGGATATAATTAGAATACATTTCAGTCAAAAAAATAAAACTTCAATAGATTTTACTTTATACTAGATATTTGAGTATAGTATTTAAACTTTAAATAAATCATTTTGAAAAAATTTAAAGTATTCTTTTATAGAGAAATTAAAGAGAAAATAAGCTATTAGAATTAAACAAAATAGGAATGATTAATATCAGTACCTAGTTAGTAACCAATTAAGTTCTTAGCAAGCTAATTTCAACTCAAAAAGGCTTTTATAAGAATGATTGTGGAACTATAAAAGAAATTAAAAATTAATAGCTTGATCTTTCCTTTTAAGAGTTATAAAATCTAAGATAAAATTAATTTAAATGTAAGAAGCTGTTAATAATTAATTATTATATAAAAGTTGAACGTTAACTTGATGATTGGGCAAGAATATCTTAAAAATGAAAGAAGATATGGTTTAGTCAATTTTCAAGAATTAAAAATAAAATTAAGCTAGTTAGATTATTTAATTATGTGAATTATTTAATTAATAAATAATAAATAAATAAATTTGATTATAGAGCGCGTAGCACCTCGTTGGTGCGCAGCTCTTTAATAAATGTTTCAATACATGTCTATTTCTTCAAGTAAGCCTTCAGGTAATAAAAATTCTTCTCTTATTAGTTCCATATCTTCATCATTTTCTTCTTCAATATCTCTTGTTCTTCTGTCTTCTATCTATCTACGTTTTATTGATTCTTTGCTACAAGCGTCCATTATTTTTTTTTACATAATTTGCTAATTTTCGTTTCTAATTCTTTTCTTCTTAATCAAGCTTTTATAAACTCATAAAAACTATCCTTTTCCTGCTCTATAATCTTTTCTTATTTCTTTTTTTCATTCAATTTTCTTTTCTAATTATCCTTTTTTTCTTTTTTCTAATATGTTTTTGATATAATCTTTTATTATCAAGTCAGTTTTAGCTCTTTTTTACTCTTTTTAGGTTCTAATGAATTTTTCGAATTTTGCCATACCTCATATTATATAAAATAGTTCCATTCCTTGTCTTTCTACTCCTATTGTTCTTAACTTTCTAATACATATTTATCTACTTTCTTTGTATTCTGAGCATTTTTCTATGATATGCCTTTCGTTTTCTCTTGCATCATTACAGAAAGGGCATTTGCTTGTCGCAACTAGGTGTCTTTCTTTTAAACAATCCTGGCTCCCATGACATCTCGTTCTTATTCTAAATATGTAGTATATTTCTTCTTTTCTATTTTTATTGTATCTCAGGTAATTGGGTGGTCCTACTACATATTCATCAAATCATGTTTTTCTATACTGTAGAGTTGTTATCATTTACTCCATTCTTTCTCTATCTTCTATGTATACTCTATGTTCTCAAATTGTACGATTAATGTTTTTCTTCCCTTTTTGATTATTATTACCATCATCTATAAATATATTTTTGTCTTCAATTTTTAATTCTAATTTTATTGTCGTGCAGTATTGTTCAAAAATAAAGTTCTCTTCTTTACTTAGGTCGAACATTAATCCATCTACTGTTTTTCCTTAGTTACCTATTAGTCTGCCTCTTAATCTCAGCGTTTTCTGCCATAGGTAACGTTTAAATTTCATAAACTGTAACTCGTATTCTAGCATCTCATTTTACACTTAGAAAGGGGCATCTATGATTGCTCGTAAAGATTTTCTCTATATTATTTCTAATTGTTCCATCACTTATTTTCCTACAAATTATTCATAATATGGGATAACTTCTGTCCCATAGCTGAATACTGAGCTTACGAATGTTTTTATCATTATACCTGCGTTATATGGTGTTAATCCCTTATTCATTGTTATTTTACCCAGTATTCATGTTTACATCTTTTATGCTGCTTCTAGTCTGTTCTCCATGTGTTTTTAAAAGCTGATGGTTTCTTCTATTATATGCCCTAGGTACTAAAAGGACGTTACTCTTTCGATTCTTAAGTTTTCCACCTCAATAGTATTGCCTATATTTTCTCAGTTTCTATTTTCTGCTGCTTTTCATATCATTCATTTTGTTTTATCTGCAATTTCCAGTTTGTATTTTTCTGCCATGAGGTTAAATTTTTGATTACTTCCTCTAATTATTCTCATTCACTTATTAAGGCTAGGTCATCTCCATATGCAAAACACCCTGCATATATTTCTTGTGTTTATCCCTCTTAGTTTTTAAAGTCTATCGTAATTCCTAGCTTTTAATATTCCAAGCTATGGAGAAGTCTTGCTATTATTAAGTTAAATAGTCTTGGCGACGTTATGCTTCCCTGTTTTAGTCCTTTATTTGTCGCGAATGATTTTGCTATTTATTCATTGATTTTAAGTTTAATTTCTTCTTCACAGTAGAAGTTTGCTAGGAGTTTAATTATCTATTCCGGTACTTTTAGATCGTTTAGGATTTCTCATATATCTTTTCTTTGCACCGAGTCGTACGCTTTTTTAATATCAACAAATATTACGAAAACATCTTTTTTGCTCCGTATTGATCATTCCTATACTGTTCTTAGGTTGAAAATTTATAGTGAGCATGATTTTCCTTTTTTAAAGCCATATTAATATTCGCTTTCATCATTATGCAGATATCCTTATAGTTGCTAGAAAATTCATGCATCTACTATTTTTAAAGCATGATTCAGTAAAGAGATTGGTCTATAATTCATCGGGTTCATCTGTCCTCCTTTTTTGTATATTAATATTATGTATTATTATTTCATCTCTTAAGGTATTACTCCCTCTTAATTCATCTTAACTATCATTTTACATGTTACTTCTGTTAGTTTTTTCCCACCTGCTAATATTGTGCCTACTTGTATTTCATCAGGTCCTGCTGCTTTTCATTTCGCCAATTAGTTGATGATTTCTCAAATTTCATATTCGTTTACCACTATTTATCTCTTGTTTAAGAATTTAGTTGGTAGCGTATTATCGCCATCTTCATACAGTTTCTACCATTCATCCCTAGAAGTATTAACATCTTCTTTTAATAAGGGTACTCATTAATTATTTTTTCTATTAAATAAGCTTTTTAGTTTCTTCCACATATCTGTTAGACTTCCTTTATTTACATTGTCCATAAATAGGTTTAGTTAGTTTCTTTTATCTTTTTTTCTTGATTAAATGTATTCTTATCTTACTCTTTGGTATTCTCTTTGATTCTCAATTTATTGATTTTCATTTATTTGTTCTCTGTTCTTTACCCTTTATTTTAATTGTTTGCTGCATTTTCTAAAGATTTTATTACACTATTTTGTTGTTTCTGAATATTTATATATCTTAGAGTTTTATGCTTTGAATTTTCCACATACCATTTAAACTCCTTCTTATATCTTTTTCTTTCATCATTTATAAATCTATGTGCTGTTTAGGTTCTCAATAATAAAATTAGAATAGTTATATATCCAATTTTATTGTCAAGAACCATTAATTTCAATCTCTATTTATAAATAAGATCAGTATCAATTAAAATAAATAGATAAATATCATAAGAATATGATTATTTTACTTTATTCAATTTAATATGCTAAAGAAGACAATACAGTGAGCTAAAAACTTATTTCATGTACAAATATAAAATGGAAAAAACTATCCGCATATGAGGCATATTACTTAAGAAAAAAAGAGCAAATATTCTAGAATTAGTTCACTGAAATATGAATTAAATATCTACTAATAATTAAGCATTTAGAACTTTATTTTTTATATAAATTTGATATTATTCTATCAATGAAGCACGACGTCATTAAAGCTTCGAATCAATATAAATTTTTTAGATACAGAGTTTTTTTTCAATTGAAAATGTAAGAATTATAGAGTGTAATTAATTTTAAATATGAGATAGATTCTGGCTAAATGGAAACTCGATTTTATCTAAACTGTATGTTCGATTTCTTCTTATTAAAGTTAAGAAATAAATAAATTATAAAATACTTATTATACTTCGTTAATGCGTAGCTCTTTTAATATTATAATTAAAAAAATTTTCTCATACTTCTTGTTTTCATTTAGCAGAACAATGAGTCATTGTTAGCTACTCCAAATAGCAATCTACTTATTAGAAATTATTCTCGAATCTTGAACCAAATGCAGTATTCTTGAAAAAGAACCAATTAAGAATTAGTAATTAAGTCGTTAATAGGCTAGTCAGTAAAATGTGTAAACTGCTAGAGAGAAATATCGGGTAAAATAGGTTTACAACTTAAGAGCTTGTCAACCCTTCTCCTTGGTTGCATCTAGTGGTAGATTATTCGCAATGCCACATACACTGCATCAGATTAACTATTAGTTCTACTAAACAAACGACATAATTATTTTATATAATATTTTAAAACATACTATATAAAACAGAGTAAAAATATTAATACTTTATAGATTAAAAATACTAAATTTTGAAATTATACTTAGAGAAACAGAAGTTGAAATATATAATCAATTAACTCAGATAATTTTTAAACACTACTTTAGCTTTAACTAAAAAAATGAAAATAAAATAATTTATTTAATTTTAAGATTTGAAAACTTTTAATTATGACCATAAGTTAAAAGTATTAATTTAAATTCAATGATTATTAACTTTAATTAGAAATAAATGAATAAAAAGATTTAAAAGACTAAAATAAATATTAAATGAAAATTGTTATAATAATAATAAAAATTATAAATATTTGAAAAAAATTATAATAAATTTTAAGAAAAAATAAAAAAAGGTTTAGTGTCGCTATAAAAATCAAGAAATTGAAAGAAAATAAAATAAGAGTGCAAAAGTAATTTTAGAAACAATTTAACTTTCATAAAGAAAAAAATTATGTTTTTATAAATTTTTTTACTGATAATGCATGTTTAAAAAGATTAGAAAAAAACAATTTAAAAAAAAAGTAAAAAAACTTAAAAAAATATAAAAACCTTTAATGATCTTAAAAACATATAAGTCTTGTAATGTTTGAGTAAATCAAAAAAAAATTATAAATTTTATATCCAGAATAGAATTTGTCCTAAAAGAAAGTTAAAAAGAATTTACTTTAAAAAACAATAATTACGAAGTCTAAAAATTTTTTAAGAATAAAAAAAAAAAATTTAAATTTTTCTTTATTTTAGAATAAATTTTTTTAAATAACTTTGTATTTTCAAATAAAATAAAAGTAATGATGAGAAAATCGATTAAATCAAAGTAAGAAATGAAAAAATAAACAAACAAATTAAAGAAAAAAAAAATAGAATATGTATGAGAAATTTTAAAAAATGAAAAGGATAAAAATAATTTTTTGGATCTTTTAGAAATAGATACTATGAAAGGTCATACAGATTCTGTTTTTAACGTTGCTTTCAGTCCTGATGGAAATAAACTCGCTAGCTCTTCAAAAGATAATACAATTAAACTCTGAAACCTTTAAACAGTGCAAGAAATAATAACACTCCAAGGACATACAAGCTATGTTTTTAACGTTACTTTCAGTCCTGATGGAAATAAACTCGCTAGCTCTTCCGGTGATAAAACAATCAAACTCTGAAACCTTAAAACACTCTAAGAAATAATAACACTCCAAGGACATACAGATGATGTTTTAAACGTTACTTTCAGTCCTGATAGAAATACACTCGCTAGCTCTTCAAAAGATAAAACAATCAAACTCTGAAACCTTAAAACACTCTAAGAAATAATAACACTCCAAGGACATACAGATTCTGTTTAAAACGTTACTTTCAGTCCTGATGGAAATACTCTCGCTAGCTCTTCTTATGATAAAACAATCAAACTCTGAAACCTTAAAACACTCTAAGAAATAATTACACTCAAAGGACATACAAATTCTGTTTAAAACGTTGCTTTCAGTCCTGATGGAAATACACTCGCTAGCTCTTCAAGTGATAAAACTATCAAACTCTGAAACCTTAAAACACTCTAAGAAATAATAACACTCCAAGGACATACAAACTTTGTATTAAACGTTGCTTTCAGTCCTGATGGAAATACTCTCGCTAGCTCATCAAGTGATAAAACTATCAAACTCTGAAACCTTTAAACACTCTAAGAAATAATTACACTCAAAGGACATACATATTTTGTTTATAGCGTTACTTTCAGTCCTGATGGAAATAAACTCGCTAGCTCTTCAAGTGATAAAACAATCAAACTCTGAAACCTTTAAAAACATTAAGAAATAACAACACTCAAAGGACATACAAATTCTGTTTTAAACATTGCTTTCAGTCCTGATGGAAATAAACTAGCTAGCTCTTCAAGTGATAAAACAATTAAACTCTGAAACCTTAAAACACTCTAAGAAATAATAACACTCAAAGGACATACATATTATGTTTATAGCGTTGCTTTCAGTCCTGATGGAAATACACTCGCTAGCTCTTCAAAAGATAAATCAATCAAACTCTGAAACCTTAAAACACTCTAAGAAATAATAACACTCAAAGGACATACAAACTATGTTTTTAACGTTACTTTCAGTCCTGATGGAAATAAACTCGCTAGCTCTTCAAAAGATAAAACAATAAAAGTCTGAAACCTTTAAACACTCTAAGAAATAATAACACTAACAGGACATACAAATTCAGTTTTAAACGTTACTTTCAGTCCTGATGGAAATACTCTCGCTAGCTCTTCAAGTGATAAAACAATCAAACTCTGAAAAATCACTCTAAGAAATAATTACATTCGAAGGACATACTCTGTTTTAAACGTTGATTTCAGTTTTACACTAGCTAGCTCTTCTTAAGATAATACTATTAAACTATGAAACCTTTACACATTCTAAGAAATAATTACACTAACAGGACATACAAATTCTGTTTTAAACGTTGATTTCAGTCCTGATGGAAATACACTAGCTAGCTCTTCTTAAGATAATACTATTAAACTATGAAACCTTTACACATTCTAAGAAATAATTACACTAACAGGACATACAAATTCTGTTTAAAACGTTGCTTTCAGTCCTGATGGAAATACACTAGCTAGCTCTTCAAGTGATTAAACAATCAAACTCTGAAACCTTTAATCACTCTAAGAAATAACAACACTCAAAGGACATACAAACTATGTTTAAAACGTTGCTTTCAGTCCTGATGGAAATACTCTCGCTAGCTCTTCTTATGATAAAACAATCAAACTCTGAATTCTAAAAACACTCTAAGAAAATATTGCACTCAAAGGACATACAAATTCTGTTTAAAATGTTGCTTTCAATCCTGATGGAAATACACTAGCTAGCTCTTCTTAAGATAATACTATTAAACTATGAAACCTTTACACACTCTAAGAAATAATAACACTCTAAGGACATACAAACTTTGTTTATGGCGTTACTTTCAGTCCTGATGGAAATAAACTCGCTAGCTCTTCAAAAGATAAAACAATCAAACTTTGAAACCTTAAAACACTCTAAGAAATAATAACACTCAAAGGACATACAAATTCAGTTTTAAACGTTTCTTTCAGTCCTGATGGAAATAAACTCGCTAGCTCTTCAAGTGATAAAACAATCAAACTCTGAAACCTTTAATCACTCTAAGAAATAATAACACTCGAAGGACATACAAATTCTGTTTATAACGTTGCATTCAGTCCTGATGGAAATAAACTCGCTAGCTCTTCTGGTGATTAGACAATCAAACTCTGAAACCTTAAAACACTCTAAGAAATAATTACACTAAAAGGACATACAGATTCTGTTTAAAACGTTACTTTCAGTCCTGATGGAAATAAACTCGCTAGCTCTTCAAGTGATTAAACAATTAAACTCTGAAACCTTTAAACACTCTAAGAAATAATAACACTCGAAGGACATACAAATTCTGTTTAAAACGTTGCTTTCAGTCCTGATGGAAATACTCTCGCTAGCTCTTCTGGTGATTAAACAATCAAACTCTGAAACCTTAAAACACTCTAAGAAATAATAACACTAAAAGGACATACAGATTCTGTTTAAAACGTTACTTTCAGTCCTGATGGAAATACACTCGCTAGCTCTTCAAAAGATAAAATAATCAAATTCTGGAATCTTTAACCTATATATTCTTCTCTTTAGTTTAGATTTTTTAGTATTCCGATTTTTTCTAAAAAGTAGTAATTCTAGTTTGGACTTTTTTTTTTGCCTTTATAATAAGATTCATTGCTACTTTTACTAAATACTTGGTTCAATTTATTTTCTTCTAACATTTAAATGATATCTTCATGAAATTGCTAATTTACAAAATTTTTGTTTACTCCTCTTCATTTCTGTTCTTTTTTGGGAAAGACTGAGATTTTAAAATAAGCTATTAAAATCTTTTAAATATAGTTGCGTACTGATATTTTTGGCCATTCTCCTCTATTTTATTCTATTTTTTACTAACATTAAAGCACAACTGATTTACTCTTGGATTACATATCTTAACTTGATTATAATGAGTTTTTAGTTTAAAGAGCTTCATTATAATCTTTATAACTTGATTTTATTGAAATTATACGTAACTCTTCTACTTTTTTGGATAATTTACTTAGAAATCTATTTTATTTTGACTAAAATCTTCGCGAACATCTTTATGTTCAGTAAGATTAACGTATTAAATTCGCTGACTTTTCTGTTTAAAGTTTCAAATTATTTTAGTAGTTAATTCCTTGTGATAATTTATAATAAACTACTTATTAAAAAGATTTAACTCTCAAAACAACTTCTTTGATAGAACACTAATCTAAAGAGCATCTTAAAATATGTACATCTTGGTTCAAACTACCTTCTGTAGTTGGATCAGATTAAAGCATTGAACTATTGAATTCATTCTTAGACTCAAAATATAAAGATCTATACAAACATAAAATAATAAGAAGTTATATTAATTTAAAGTGAAATTACTTATGATATGTAATCTTTGGTATTTCTTGTTTGATATGACTTAATCTATTTCTTATTGTGATTTTGATGATTAAACCTTCTTGCTTTTATTATCTTGCCTTGGTTTTATTGGTGCTAGTAAATGGTTGCTTGCTTGCTTGGGAATTGCTTTAAATTAGAATAACAAGATTAGATTATTTTAAGGATGCTTGGAATATAGTTGATATTACTAGAATCATTTTTATAATTCCTTGGATATATTTTAGTGCTTTTGACATCTAAATAGAAACATTTAACTGAATTTTTCTACTATTGAACTTAATGCGTGGAATTATGGCCTTTAGATCATTTGACGAAACAAGATATTACTTAAAGCTGATTTTAGATTCCTTTTACAAAATAAGATACTTCCTTACTATAATGGTTTACACCACACTGGCATTTGGCCTTCTATATATTACAGCAAAGGGTGAAGACGTCTCATTTAAAAGCTTATGAATTTCATCTTTTGATTTGATAGCAGGAGATTCAGGAGTATTTGATAGGGAAGGATTGGATATCATATATACCACATTCCTGTTAGCTGTTATTTTAAATGTAGTGATAATGCTTAATATGATAATCTCTATTCTAGGAGATTCCTTTGATGAGTTTTAAATTTAGCAAGTCTATTATGACTATAGAGAAAAGACTTAAGTTCTTCTTGAGATAGAACAGATCCTTTCCTTATTAAATCCAGAAAATAAGGAGTAATATCTTCATATTTGTGATAATTATTATCATGAAGAAGGTTTTGGATGGGAAGGAAAAGTTGCAGATGTAAGAGAGTGCATCAAAAAGACTGAAGATAAAATAAACGAAAAAATTGATTAAAACACTAAGAAATTAGATACTCTTGAAGGGAAAATTACTAAGAATGATACTCTTAAAGCAAATAATAGTATATTAAATACTCTTGAGAAAACAACCAAAGAAATAGAGATTCTTAAGACTTAAACAAGCTCTATGGATGAGAAGATGAATTCTATGGAAGGAAAGATGAATTCTATGGATGGAAAGATGAATTCTATTGAGGAGAAAATCCAAGAAATAGATATTCTTAAGACTTAAACAAGTTCTATTGATGGGAAGATGAATTCTATGGATGGAAAGATTAATTCTATGGATGGAAAGATTAATTCTATTGAGGAGAAAATGAAAGAAGTCGAACTTCTTAAACTTCAAACAAGTTCTATCGATAAAAAGATGGACTCGCTTGAAGAAAAACTGGACTCCCTTATTGGGCTGCTAAATGCAAAGTCCTAAATAAAATGACTCTAGAATTAAAATAAAATTATTACTTAATGTTTCAAAATAATTTTTTGCATTAAATTCTCTTAATTAACAAACTTTTTTAAAAGATATAAATCACTTAAAAGATGAATTAAATATAACTATATCAAGCAATTGATAGTTTTCCAAATAAATACTTGATATAAATTACTTTAAGTCTGTATATATTATTACTCAAAAAGTTTATTAATATATTTTATTTGCTATAGTAAATAATCAAAATCTTGTAAAACCAAAAAAATTAAAAAAGCTTTAAAATCTATACAACGATAGTAAGTATTACTATAAAGCATAACTGTGATTTAGCATTAGCTCAATATAAAGAATCTAAATTAATTAACGAAATTGATACTGGCAACATTCTAGTAAAAAACTTATAAGAATGTAATTGTTGATTTGAATGGATTAAAATTTTAAGTCATGGAAGTTAATGAGAAAATTAAATATGTCTTGAAGCTTAATTAATTAATTTAAAAAATTATTAAAAATTTAGTTCATTTGATACAAAAATTAAAATCAGTAATCTTAATAACCCATATGACTCCTCATTCTATAAGAAAAGTAAAAAGTTTACTTAATTTTAAATTGAAAGGAAGAAAAAAAACACTTATCAGTTTTATCCGTTTTATTTTAGCTCTAATGATCTTGATTTTATATTTATTTCTCATGTGATACTTTTATAAAATTTGGATAAAAATTCTAAAGCATAATTCCCTCAGGACATTTATTACTCCATTTTCTTTTTTACTTTCAATACAGAGAAAAGTACACTAGCAAGCTTAATAATCTTAGAAGATTAAAAGATTAAAAAATAACTTCAAATGTAATAAATTTGCACTTTGATAAGTGGAAAACTTTTGTTTCAATATTTGATTTTAATTATAGTTATTTATATAACTGAATCCTTATTAAGTTTACTAATTAACTATCAATTATTTGCTTTTTTAAAAATAATTTAGTCCTTTAATTTAAAAAGCTTACTTAATGGTAAGTTTTATAATTTAGCAAGAATTTAGCAAATATGGCTCGAAGATTCTAAGTGTACAATTAACTGTAATAGAGTTTTATTGATATTTAAATATCATTAATATTAAGCTATTATATTAAATTTAATAACTTATATATCATTATTCCAAAAAGAGAACTGCAAGACAATAAAAATTTTCCCTTAATATAGAAAAATGAATATGCTAGCAATATCATAAAATAGTTTTCGAAAGAAACTTTAAGCATCAATACACTCTTTGATAAATTATCTAAGATATATATTAAAATTAAAATTAATGAACAATCAAATCATTTAATAATTTAGTAAATATAATAGCATTAATTATTACGAAAATACAAAATAATACTATATACTTTCAATATGAATAAGACTTAAAGGATTTCAAAATATCAAATTCAAATTATTTCCAAAATATTCCCAACATATTTAATATTATTCCAAATTAAGACAATAAAGAACTAATCCTAATCACTTTTAAGTAACTACTGCTTAAATATAATATTGAATCATTAATTACCTTGTCCAAATGATTATTAAAATATATCCTATTTTTAGATATTCCTTCTGCATAAATGTAATAGCTTGGAGCAGTTTATTAATATAAGTTCTTTTAATTTTGATTAGATCTTGAAATTAAATAATACTTTTTCTTAAAATTTAATTAATAACTAAATCTTTTAAAATGGAAAGGAAATAATAATAATTTTCAAATTTATATTAGTTGGCAAATTTAGAAAAAATAACTCATTTATTTCAAGTAAATTAGAACTTAAAAGCTTTATCAACAAAGTAAAACTCAAAATTAGCATTTTATTAACCTGCTTTCTTGAGTATTTTAGGTTGTAAAATGCAAATAATCAAAGCGATTATTTAGAACTTAAAGCAATTATTTTAGCCAAATAAGAATTAAAGAGTATTACATAAAATAAAGAGAAACTGTAGAATTAAAACGAATCCTTACAAAAAGTTTTCTTTTAAAGACTAAAAAATTTAATTTATGTGAAAGTCTGATTTACTAAAAACGATTTAAAGAGAATAAATTATTCAAAAATAATCACTTTCATAAAATTATTTTAAAAACGTAGAGTCATAAAATTTAGTAGGTTGTAGTCATAAACTCAATCAAAATGAAAGTATTTAAATAATAAATTAGCAAAAAATTAACTCTATTATGAATAAAACATGTAAAAGAATAAAATTTAAAATCAAATAATTTATTAAATATCTTTATTCTCTCTTTCAAAAAGATATTTTCGAAAATTTTGTCTTTAAATTTTTTCTATATTTTAAGACTTTTGATATTACATTTCAAATATTCATTTTTCGACACTCTATTTCGAAACTTTTATAGTATCTTTAGTATATGTTTCGTAAGACATTTATGAAAATTTTTCGTGTAAACAGATTTTTAAAAATCTCCTTTTCAATATCTAAAAGGGTATTATCTCAATATTTAATTTTTATCAAAAATACTCTTCAGATTTTATAAAGTTTATAAAACATTATTATTTTTTTCTATTTTTTATTTTTCAATCTTTTTGCGTTTATTTCTGAGTTTAACTATTACATTAAATAAATAAGAAATAGGTGTTCTTTAACAGTTATATATTAAATTTAAGAAGATAAAATTATTTTGCTTTTGACTTCGTTTTTAATCTAAAAAATTTTTTTTTTTTTTATTATTTTAAAGAACTGCGCACTGACAAGGTTCTACTTGTTCTTTGAACATTTTTTTTTATTTTTTAGGTTTACATACATTGTATATTAATTTTGTTTAAAGAAGAGTTTTTCAACATCTCATTTGCAGGATCGTAAATCTTATTGATCAGATCTTCGGATCTTTTTGGTTTTAACTAGACATTTATTTAATTATAATAAAAGAGGAGAAAGTAAATAAATTAAACAAATGACTCTCCGTATACTTCTCTAAGGCTGAAAGAAATACATTATACTTCTTGATAATTATAACTTAAAATACCTCCGAAGAGGCAAAAACCAACAGAGGAATGAATAGTGTTAGTAAAAACACAACAAACAACAACTAAAGTGACCTAAAAACAGAAAAAGTCTTTGAAGAACTAGAAGTATATGTAAAAATGATTTTCGACTAATTAGAACAGTTACAAAATAAGAACTAAATTTGAATAAATCCAACATAAAATAAATTTTCACGCTACGAAACTAAATATGCATATATCCAGCAATAATACCAAGGAGTAGTATGAAGCTAATATGGAGGAGCTAGACTAAGATCTATGAATAATAACAACAAAATGAAAAATTTTATAAAGAAAGAAATGATAAACTAAAACAAAAAATAATAAAAAAATAGAAACATTTCTACATAAAATAGAATGATAACAACCCTTAATGATCAACTAAAATATTTCAAGGAATGGAAAGAATTAAACACAAGTAGACTTTCGAAAAAAACTTTTTTTGTAGTATATGATACCTTTGGAGAAACAGTAAATAAGATAAGATTATAGTAATATTATTTGGAAAAACCTTCTACCTTTTGCTTAACAGATGACAGAAAGCTACAGAAGAAAATTAATAAAAAAATATATAATAAAGCTCAAATTGAACTGATTTTAAGCTAGCGAATCTGAGCTTTTGATCATTACTATGGATTAAAATTTTTTAAAGAAATCTTTTTATTTATTACAAAATTCTTTTAATTTAATTTAATTGGAATTATATATACTTAATATAAAAAATCAAACTAATTTTCATTAATATTTTTAACTCAGAAATTATAAATTTTGTTTTCAAATACTATCACAAAAATTTTTTAATTATTCTGGATCAAAATTATTAGGTAGTGTAAAAAGATCAAGCAAAAAGCAAAATTAAAATTTTCAGTGATCTAAAAATTTTCTAAATATCTTCACTTAATTTAATTATTTAAATTTTTTTTTAAATCTTAACTTGTTTTTAAAATTTCTATTAATTGATTTAAATAATTTCTTTCATTTTAATCTCTTTTCTCTTAAAAATCTTTTAATTCTAAATTTAATTTGTTATTGGTGTTGATAAAATTTGCTCATATTTTTATTGATAAAATTTACATTTTCCTTTAATTAATACATATGAAAAAAATATTAAATTTGTAATCTCAAATTTTATATTCTAAAAAACTATTTTTCTTTTTAAAAAATATTTTTTTAAATCTTATTTTTTTAATCTTAAAATTAAAAAAGAATGAATATCCTCATTTTATTTATTATAAATAATTAAATGATAACTAAATTTTTTGTTTTCATGTTTCTAGACTTTTTTTTCCTTCTTTTTTATATAATTTTTTACTCTCATAAATATTTTTCAAACTAAAACTCATAATATTCAAAATTATTTGTTTTATTAAAAATATTTTAATAGATATAAAAAAGTCTAATAAAAATATTTTATTTTAATCCTTTTTTCCTTATAATTAAAAAAATTAATTTAATATTTTTATCTATAGAATATTCTAATATTAAATTTTCTTATGATTAAATTAAAATTAAAAAGTTTAAATTGGAGTTTAATGAACTTGGAGGACTTTCAACCTCGTGTTCATAGGACCAGTTTGATAACCTGGCTGGAACCAGCTCCCTTCAGGATTCTTTCTTCAGTCGCCTTAGATTGTATACCACTTCGGTTTGTAGATTTGACCTCCTGACGGATAAAATTAGTTACAGAATTCTCGTCTAATCTTATCCTAATATTAGTACTATTATTTTTCTTATTATTTTCTATTCCAGTACTATTATTTAATTAATTTCAATTTCTAACATTGTCTATATTTATGTCCAGTTTGTTTGCATACAAAACATCTTGGTTTATTCCTAATTAATTTCTTGTCTGGACTCCTCGGTAAATTAATAGCTCCTTCTATGTCCATTGGATCTTGAATTGTCTAGTGTTGCTACTTGCTGTTCTCTTCAAGCACAGAAGCTTTCTTTCCATTCCTTGAGCTCAGTAACTTGATTTTTTAGAGCTCTATTCTCTAATCGTAGCTTCTTTACTTCCTCCTTCAGGTCAGAGAATGCGACTAAAATTTATGCCTGTCCTTCCTGGAACTGTGGCATCGCAAACTTTCGCACGGCTGTTGCTTCTTGCGTCTCCAGCACATTTCTAGGTCCTTCCTCTTCAGTTGGTGTCTTCGAAGTAGCCTTTTGGCGCTTTTGTCCCATCTTTTAAGTTGATCTGGAAGTTCCTAGTTGAGTCTATTATTCTTGAAGGTTTTGAGAAGAAGATTATTTCTAGGAAGAAGACGTGTTAGTTAGAGATGAGGGTTCTTACTTTCTCTCCCCTTTTTAGGAGGTGGTATTAAAGCCTTTCTTGAACCCTTCTACCATTTTTTTTAATCAATATTCTAATATTAATAAATAAGATTAAAGAGTGCGTAGTATCTCAAAGGCGGGCAACTCTTTAATAAAGATTTTTAAAGTAAAATTTTTTTATTTAAGTCTTCCACAGTATTAGTCTTTCGTGAGTCTTGTCTTCTATAGGGCCATGATCGCAATGTTCTCTAAGAGACCTTAGTATCTAACATCTTTCATCATTAACGTTACTTGATGCCTCTTTAGTTTTTGTCTTCTCTTGGCTTCCTCAAGATTCTTGTTCAATTCTTCACCCATAGGTACTTCCTGGTGCTAGATCTTAAATAAATCTCAGTTGGAGGATTGTTCCTTCCTATTTATTTATATATAAAAAAGGATAAAAGGATAAAATTAAGTTTATAGTTTTAGAAAAGAGCTCCAGGGTTCACTTGTTTTTGTTCCTGCTCTTTCCTGAACTAAAGGACTGCGTAAGACTACATTAGTCCGCCATCCTTGTCTCTCCCTCATCCACTAATTATCGTTATAGTTTCTTCTTCCATTTTTATAAAACTCGTTGTTTCTTGAGTTGTAGAATTTCTTTCTGTATACTTATCCTGTTCTTGTTGGTCATATTCTGAAAAGTTAGTCTAATATTTATTACTTGTTAATTTTTTCAATTTCTTGTTTCTTCCAGCATTTTTTCCAGCAATGATTTTTCTAGCATAAATACCACCGAATCTTTTTGCGATAATAATTGATCTTATTTATTTCTTATTATTAGAATTCCGATTCGATTTCCATTGGGATATTTGATTATTAATCTTATTAATCTAATAATTTTTAAATTATTACTTGTTATTATTCTTGTTTTTCTTAAAGTTGCTTTATTTGATATTCAATTTAAGAAAAATGAAATTGGAACATTTGAGGGACTTCGTTAAATTATTTATCAATTTATTCCAATTTAATTACTATTTACGATTAGATTTTATTTAATGATTCATCTATGGATGGGAATTATAGGTTTAATTATTCCATTAATTTTTCTAGTAAGTTTTCTAAATTTTTTATTTTTTATCTTTTCTTTTTCAAGTCATATTGGATATTTGATATCCTTTGCTGAACTGATTATGCAAAGGATTCCTTAGATTATTAATCTTTATCTTATTAAGGCTATTCTTCAATTAAATTAGGTTATTCTTATTTTTTTAAGTATTCGTTAATAGAGGTCTATTATTTCTTAGGTGCCATTTTATATATAATAATAATTTATTTCTTATATTAGATATATTTATTTCCAACTACCTATATTTATTCTAAAATTTAAAATCTAAATTTTAACTTCAATTTTCACTTTATTCTATAGCATTTAGAAAAAATTAACCTTTTCTTTTCGCAAAATTTTAAAATTGATACACTTTTTTTAATTTTAAGATAAAATTTTACTTAATAACTATATTATTTTTTGTATTTATATCTTTAAAAAAATGATTAAAGAATTGATTTTTTAGTATTTTTACATTTTAAACTTATACTTTTTGCATTTTAGTTAAATAAATACATATATCATAAAAGTTCTCTTTTATTTATCTTTCTTTATAAATAAAACAATAAAACTAATTAATTTATTTTAATTTCTGCATTTTTATTTTAATTTAATAATTCTTTCATAAATTATATTTCCATCCTAAAATTTTTGTATAATATAAAAGCTTAAACAAAAGATATAATAATTTTAAAGAGCTCGAAACATTTAATCTAAATTAGATTTTTATTTTTATAAGATAATATATTGAACTTTTTAGATACTGCTTTGCTTTTATATGATAATTTTTTTAATTAAAATTATATTTTATATTGAAATTATTAAAATTATAAAGTTCATATTCTCTTTAACTTTTGAGTCAATATCATCTTCATATTCTCACTAGCCACTGTGTTCTCAAAACTACAGTTAACTATTTGCGTTATGGATCTTTGTTGCAACTCATTCTAACTCCACTCCTGCTTTATTTAAACTCTAAACTTACCTTCTTTTATACTTGATTAGCTTATATATTTCTAAGTATACCTGATATATTTCACTTTCTTATTACTTTTTCCTATCCACCTGATATTATGTTTTTGTTGTCTTTACTAAGAGTCACTGTATAAATTTCTCCCTCGTGACCTATTAACGTTACTAGATTCTCGCCTGTTTAGAAATTCCATATTCTTATTGTACTTTCTCATGAGCCAGATATTATAAATTTATTTTCATTTGCTATTGCTAAACTTCTCACTGCATTTGTATGACCTTCTAATGTTCTTAAGCATTGTCCAGTTAATAAATCCCATACTTTTATTGATTTGTCACCACTTCCTGATATTATGTATTTATTATCCAGTGTTAAAATTACTGATCCAATTCAGCGAGAATGTCCAAAGAGAGTTCGAATACACCTTCCTGTTGAGAATTCCCAGATTTTTATTGTCTTATCGTCACTTCCCGATATAATTTACTCCATGTCACTCGTCACAACTACCGAATTAACATAACTCATATGCCCCTTCAAAGTATCCTTACAAGTTGCTGCTTAAAAATCTCATATCTTTATAGTTTCATCTAAACTTCCTGAAACGATTCAATTCTGGTCGCTCGTTACAGCTACTGAATATACGTAGCCCGTATGTCCCATTAAAGTACTCTTACAAGCAGTTGTTTAGAAATCTCATATCTTTATTGTCTTATCGTCACTTCCTGATACAATTCACTTCTGGTCGCTTGTTACCACTACTGATCAAACTACACTCGTATGTCCAGTTAAAGTGCTCTTACAGGTCCCATTCAGTAAATTCCATATCTTTATAGTTTTATCAGAACTCCCTGATATGATTCATTTCATGTCTCTTGTTACCGCTAGAGAATTAACTTAATGCGTGTCCGTCAAAATATTATATGGTTCAGGCAAGTCTAATTCAGCATTAGTTAAGTTAGCTTCATCTAAATTGCAATTGATTAGTTGTGCATTTCTTAGATTGACTTCTTAAAGATTTGCACCTTTTAAATTACAATCTTCAAAAATTATGTTGCTCAAGTCTGCACCTCTGATTGTTACTCCCTTAAAATTCTTTTAATTAAAATAAGGATTCAAATTTTTCAATATCGTAATTGAATTTGCTGAAGCTTGCTCTATATCTTTAAATGTTTTAGACAGCTGTATGACTTCATTCAACTTTTATATCAGACTTTAATTTGAATTTTATTTGAACTGATTAATAATATCTTGGGAATTACATAAGTTAGATTTATTTAAAGGATTTTCTCTCACTCTTAAACCTGTCAATCCTTATTTTGAGAATTTTTCCACGAATTTAATAACGTTTTCGTTTGATACTGTTTAAAAATCATACTTATTTTTTAACTTTAAATATTCAGTTACTAAATTTGCTAAATCATGTGTTTCTAAAATCTTATTATCTTTTTTGACTTGAATGAATTTCATCGTGTTGTAACAGTTATCGACCATATACTCAGAGAATTGATCTTCGTTTACTTCTTCAATCTCATTATCGTTAAAATTTGATATCATTTACTTTGTTTGTTCATATTGATTCTATATTTATTTTAGTAACTTCACTCTTTAATCGTGCTGACTTCTATTTTCAGATTTTAATTATATGAGTTTCTGAAAACTTGTAATTGAATCTCTTAAATTAGTAATAATTATATAGCTTTATTCTATGCTGCTTCATAACTGTCCAAAAATACTTTCAGTTTCTTTTTTGCAAACTTATTAGATGATATTACTGAAAAACTTTTATATAATTACTATAGTTTTTATTTATTTCATTTATTTCATCTAGTAAGTATTAAAGCATCTAGTAAAATATTAAAATCTTTCCTTTAACTTTGCTTCTTGTTGAAACTAAATAAGTTGCGTTTAGAAACTTTCTATAGTTTAGAAATCTAATAATTCTGGTATTTATCCTTTGAAAGTTTATCTATGTGTTTTACAAACAAACTAATTATCAAACTCTAATCCGTTGGTAATACATTTTGCACATATTACACATCCACAATGAAGGATTTTTGGAATTCTTTAAGCTGAGTCATAAGATTCTTTACAACGTTAACAGTTGTTTTAGTTCATTTTTATTATAAATTAAATAGATCCAAAAAAAATCTGTTTAATTACTCTCAAATATTTAAATTTAATTCCAAAATAAAAAAATGTTCTTCATTTATTACAATTTAATAATTAATTTTTCTTTATTTATATTTAAATTATTTTATAAAAGATTTAGTATATTAAGACTCTCTGAATGTAATTTCTTATTTATTATATAAATAACTATTTTATTTATTTATTTACATTCTATTTAAGTTATTAAAATGTAGTAATCATTATTTTTATTTCACTCATTTTTTAATATTATTTATCAATTATAAAAATTAAAATTTAATGCCTACATAAATTTCCTAAGATATAGTTCAATCATTTTTATTAATAGCAATTTGAATCAGATAAGTAAATCTTTTAACTTACTATAATAGTTTTATTACATCAGGCATTATTTTCAATTTCTTTGAGACACATTTAATAATATCCATTTAATTGATTGGAGTTTTAGTGGATTTTCAACAACTTTCCCATCAGGCATCAAAAGAATCCCAAGATTTAAATAAAGTTTTAAAGCTTTTGAAATCCAAGTGCTCTTCTTTTCTTTATCTTGATGACCTTTTCTTTTTTGTGAGTGATTTTGATTTTTTTTCATTAATTTTTACTAAATAAATTTAGCATAATTTATCTTTCTTGCTTTTTATTCTTGCCAAGTATATAACTTAAGTTTTCACTAAATTGCTCTTGCATTTCTAATAATTTTAAATTGTTTTTTCTGAATTTTTAGCGTTATTTATGAAGATATTCTTTTTAACTGTAATAAAGTTTTTCTTTCTAATCTTAGCATTTTAAGATTAATATTTTCAATTTGTATTTTATACTCTTTCTAATATTATTCTGTTTAATTCAGTATCTGTAATTTTTAACTAACTAGTTATAAAACTTGATTATCAATTTCTCTTAGTTACGTGTTCAAAATTGAGAGATTGATTATTTTGACTTTGCAGTATATCCATAAAACCTTGATGTTTCTTTTTTACGATTGTAGTCTCAAGAAGATTTCTTACTACTTATTGAGGAGTTCTTTTACTTTCTATGTCCTTCTTAAGACTCTTGGCATCTTCCTAGCTTCCTAGAGATCTAAGTTTATTTTAATAAGTATTCGAGGTTTATCTGCTCTACTGTATTGAATTTAATGACTTATTTGATTATTTGATAAGTTTTCTTAGATTAGTATTTCTATTTGATTTGCTGGGTTTATTTTTCTTTTACATTCCTTACTAAAATTTTTCCTATAATCTTCTTGGTAAATAAAAGATGAGTCATTAGAATGAGAAGCAGTTGAATTATCTTAAATTGTATCTGAGTATCAGCTCTTCAGTTTCATCAAATTCTTTACCCAATATACTGCCCAGTTGGCATATAAGGACTGAAGAAAGAAATTAAAATATTAGATCTATTTTTTAAGCAATAGATAAGTGTTACCCCATTATAAAAAAATGGAATAATAGGTCCGTCTTTCAAAAAACTAAATAAGGAAAGCAAGAAAGCAAGCGACGAAAGAGGAACTAAGAAAATAAAGACAATAATAAGAATCTAGCTCTTCACCTGAAGGAAAAATAATGATAGATCCAACTGAGTCAGTTAATCCACAAATTTAGAGTAACAACTTTCTTCAAGAATAAATTGAAAAAATGAAAGTAATGATCACTAAATAAGATGAAATGATATTCAATTACGGAGATCGAATTCGAGAACTTATGGATTTCATCGAAGATTAAAACAACGAATTAAAAATATTGAGAAGCTAGCTAATAAAAAATAGTTTAGTTACAGAATAGTAATTATGAGAAATATCATAATCAAATTTTAAATAATCTCAATGCATTATTATAGAAGAAACTCCAACCAAATTTTAGAATACAGAATAAAATAAACCTAGTTAAGAATAGACAAGCACGGATTTAACTAAAAGAATTGAACAACTGGAAAATAAAATAATTAAAAAGAAGAACACTGAAAAATAAATAAAAAATTGTTGGTATTGCTACTCACGTAATCACTTACTAAGACACTGCAAAGAATGAAAGAATTTACAGATAAGAGAAGAGCAGAAAACATGAAGAGCTTTAAATAAATTATGAATTACTGAAAATGGAGTTTACAGACAAAAACTTTTAATACGCAACAAAGAAAATTAACAGTGGTAACCATCCACTTACAAAAAAGGTCAGGAAGACTTACCACGTAAAAAAGTTGGTCTACAGGTACCTGGTTGAAAACCCAGGGATAGCAAACTTTTATTTAACACTAAGTTCATTTATTGTTATTATTATTATTTTTAAGCAATAATATTACTAAATATGCATTTCATAATAATTTTACATTTAAGAAATAAACAAAATATTAAATTCATCGATAAGGACAATTTGAGCAAAATCTTTCGCAAAGTCTGCGTTGGATTGCAGAGTCGATGGTGGCTTGGTATTACCTACAGATTAAGCGGAAAAGATAAATCCCCAAACATTACTCTTATGAGAACCTTTTATATTATTGTTCTTGACGACTTCCAAAATAAAAAAATTTAATTTAAACATAATATATAGCAAATAAAATTAAATATCAAGACTTTAATAAATCTATTTTTATGCAATTTGTAATTAAATTTTATTAAATACTCTTTTATTTAGTTTTTTTTCTTAATCATTTGAATCCTTCAGAAAAATTAGTGGTAAAGTAAAATATTTTTTTAAAATAGGTTGTTCAAAAATCCTCATTTAAAGACTTTTTGTAAAATTGTAGATATATAATTAATTAAGCTAATATATTGATTTGATCACACAGATGAAATAGCAATTAAATCATCTAAATTGAAGTTAAACTGATTTTCTATTAAGATTTCTTGTCTATTAATTAAATTCTCTTATACTTTTCTAATATCTATTCCATTTTATTTCTTTACATTTTCGTTCCGAAAACATTTAAATGTTTCAAACTTCTGTAAATAGAATAATAGTTTCCTTTATTATCTTTAAGTGGAAAAGCTTCTATTGTTATGTTTTAATTTTCTCTTAAATCTATTTCTAAGAACTTTAATTAATTGTTGCCTTTTATCTCAATTTCTTCTTCTTAGATTTGCTTTTATTTTTTAAAATTTAGTTTAGCTAATTTGTTAAAGCTCTATCTTAATAACCTTCTATCTCTTTTATCTTTCTTACTTTCCATAGATATATTTATAAAAAATGATAAAATAAAAAGAATTGTTTGTTTTTATTTAAATTAAGCCTTTTGATATCTATTTATATTTTAATCTTAACTTAATTTTTATTTCTATTTAAGAAAATTAGAATTATAGTTACTGAAATTAATTATTTAAAGCTTTTACTTTAAATTATATTATTTGGATATAAAATTACCTTTTATATTAATTAAGCTATTTTATATCTTATAATTGAAGCTTATAATTATTATAAGTGTCTTACTTTAATTTAAAGTGATTAAAGGATAAAATATACTATCAATTATTTAATTTTTAATACTTTTATTATTATTTCAATAAAGCAATACATTTTAGCTAAACTTTCAAATTCCTATCTTTTAATTATTACCAATACTTATAACAAACAATATTCAAATTTCTTAACTTATTATTATCAAATGCATGTCCGCCGCCTAACAAAAACTACTAGGTAATCTGGTCCAGTGTATACTGCACTGCGAGTAATCTCGCACTAGATCCCACCACGGGGAAGGGTGGATAAGCTCCGTTGAGATATGCCTAACTTACCCCGAAGGTTCTCTTTAGCAGTATGAAAGTTTTACTGACGGGCCTTCTAATTAATGACTTAGTAACTAATTCTTATTTGGACCTTATTCAAGAAGACTGAAACATTTGACTCAAGATTTAAGAATAATTTTTAATAAGAAGATTCCCCATTTTGAGAAGCTGACATGACTCATTGGACTTCTAGAACTTTAACAAGAAACATGAGAATATTTTTCTTAATATTAAGTATTAATATTGAAAGAGCTTCGTGCCAATAAGGTTCTACGCGCTCTATAATAATTTTTATTGATTTTATTATAAACTTTAGATTTCTAATTTGGATTTCTTTTATTTTTTGAGTAAGTAACTTTTTGTAAATTTTAAGAACAAAACTTTTGTTAAAGATACAAATTTTTAATAAAAATCTCCTATAATCTGTTATAAATGATTTGCAAATATTTTAGAAGAAGAAATTAATTTAATAAAAATGTTATTGAAATGAAGTTACTGACAGAAATCAATTACTTCATTTTAATTATGTTTATTAAGTTCAAGCATCGTTCTTTTCATCTTTCAACTCGCCTCTGTTGCTTCTTGCAATTTCTTGTTGTTCTTCTTTAGATTCCAATTATTTATTTCATTTTTTCCTACAATTTTTATTATTTTTTAGTAAATTAATGTGAACAATTTTTATTTGAAGGTCTACATAAATTTATTTTTGAGAAGTGAAATGTTAGTTTATAAAGAGTTTATCATAATTTATTATTTTTTCCAAGTTTTCTCCAGCAAATTTATCAGAAACATTTCTAAGGGAATCCAAATAGTAGATACATTCAAAAATATCTTTAAATGAATCTTTTCTTCCGCGTAGACATAGCACATTTACATGACATAATGACGTTTATATTGAAAATTACAAGATTAGGTGCTAAATTTAAAGAATGAAATTATTTCTTTCCTGTATTCCTTGTTAAGTTTAGTATAATTTATTGGAGGAAATTTCTGAAATCCTTCAAGTTGCTCTCTGAATATATATGCAATGGGCATGTCTCTATAGTGTTGAGTTGCTTCTTAATAAAATTTGTTTCTTATTATATCTTCGATACATTTATCAATAGAAAGTTAGTTAGAAAACATAATTTTATCCTACTTATTAATTCCATAGAACTGAAACATCTTTTTTACTTACTAAAAGTACTAAAATTTTTACTTACAATTGCATTCAAAGAGTTTTCCTATATCGGATTCTGAATAAGTCCTAGTTTCTTTCCATATTATAAAGTAGAATCGGAAAAAGCGTTAATTCATTATATGCTCAAAGGTAGTAAATTAAGGTCTATGTAGATTTCCTCCGTATTCAGCCATAGAAAATGCAAACAAGGAACAGAGCATTTTGAAGTGTTAGGGAGTAGCATTCTTGTATCTACTGAGAGTATAGATTTATTTCTTTACCAATTTAAAATAATTTTAAGTCTTTTATTTACAATGGTTGATAAAATTTCCATTTTCTTGTATTAAAATTCCAAGGTAAGTCACTTGGTTCTTCTATTTATTACGCTAGCCTTCCAGTTTCAAATCAATTCAATTAATTTAGCTCTTTTATTTTTAATAAATTGGATCACTTCACATTTACTAGTGTTTAGTTACAAAAAATCCATTGAAAATTCTGTTGCATTAATCTTGGAAGTTACATCCTTTAAGCATGACAAGACAGGGCTATAAGGTCATCTCATGTTCTGTATATGAAGTTCATATTGTGCAGACTATTCCTAGTTGTGAGTTTCTTTCCTGCTAATATCTGATTACTATATCATAATATTGGAATAAAAATTCTGAATCATGTTAACTCTTTTTCATAACTCCATTGTTGTGATGAAGTCTGCAAGTAGTTTACCTATCAATGAGAAAAGAGGAATTCAGGTTATTATAGAAAGACCCTAGTACCAGTATCAGATCCAACGGAAGTTTTAAAATCCTTTAATGTTGAAAAAGTGTCCTTCTCTCAATGCTGTAAAACATCTTTTCTACATAAATAAGAGTGGAAAGCATTTGAGCCTTTCTCTTCACTCTAATAGAGGTATTAAACTTTTATGAAATTCTTATAGTTTTAATATATTATTGATAAAGTAGTTCATTGTTAATTACATCTCTTCTCCAGCATATTTTATGAAGTCATCCTTTATTCCATCTAGCCCAGCTGCCTTGCCGTTTGGAATATGCTCAATGATTTCTTGAACTTCTTAAAATTGTAAAAATAAAAAATTTTATAAGTGAGATGGTAATTGATAAGTTAAGGATCTTAATAAACGAGATTTATTTATTTTAATTAATAAATCAAAATATTTCACAAGAAGCTAATGACAAGAAGACTTGATATTCTAGAAATGGAGAAAGCAAAAAAGGAAGAAGGAGTAATTAAAGATAAACGATGAGATAAAGACAAAATTAAGCAAGCGTTTAAAAACATTTTTATAGCCTATAATTGAAGGAAGCAATTCTTGCAATTAAAGACGTCAAAAAACTCCTTTAGTTACAATTTAGGTGAATTAAATTAATGTTGATTTAAGTATTTTTGAATATAATAACATAAGATAAATAATATAATTATCTTAATCTCTATTATTATAATTGATACTAAATTTGTATTTAGTAGAATATATATAATATAAGATACTAAAATATCATTTCTTTCATTTATTGCTATTATCATAATATATAATAATTTAATATAGCAATTATAATTAAACTTTATATTAGGTTAAAAATATTAAATAAGTCATATTATTTAACTTACTAATTTTTTAATTAAGTATATAAAAGCTTACTTGTATAAAATTAAATTATTCCATTAAAATATAAATTTACCTCTAAGTAAATGTTTTATCATTTAAATTTAACTAAAACAATCTTGTGACATCTTTTCATTGTTGGAATTACTTCCTTCAATTCAAGATGTTATAGATTTATTTAAATGTTTTTCACTTCTTCACACTTTCGTTTTCATCATCTTCTTCATCAGTTTATTCCTTCTATTCTTCCTTTTACTCTTCTTGTTCATCTTCCTCCTTTTTATCTTCCTCATTCTCTTCATCTTTTTCTTGGTCTTTCACTTCTTCTCCTTAGTTGCAGAATTTTCTTATCAATCATCTTTTTCCAGTTCAAATAATTCTAATCTCCTTTTAATCAACATCCTACGAAAAATTTGTATTTTCAGATCAATCTAATTTGTTTTTTTGAAATTAATTGATATAGTTTTGGTTATATGCTATTAGTCTTCTAACATCACATTATCCAATCTTTGCTATTATCCATTCCCGCATGCCTATATAGCAATTATAATCCAAAATATGCTAAAAATTATAAAATTCTCCACAAATGCAATGGGGATTCTCGATAGAATAATGTCTATCTTGAAGGTCTTTTCGAAAGTTGTAGCTTTATGTTCTGAGTTTGTATATACTAATTATTTCTCTTCGATATGATTTATTTAATTTAGGATAGGTAATTTAGGGGAATTATTATTATTAGAATTATTGTATAAATAATTTTGCAAAAGGCATCCTTTTTAGTCTTTAAGTGGTTGTTTTGTAGAATTAATGTTGAATCTTACTTTTAACATATTTCGTAAAATTATTAATGCTATTATTATATTCCTAATTATTAATATCTATTTCGTAATATTCAGATAGTCATACTACTTAGTCTCTATATTAATAACCTTCTTATCAGTTATTCTTAAAAAGAGATCCTATTGTTGATAAAGGATGATTAATACTTTATTATCGTATTTTCTAAACAAATTTAAAAAACCTCAGAGCTATAATACGCTTAAATGCCATTCAGTTAAGATTTATATAACAAGACTCATTAAAAGTATTTTCAGGTGTTTAAAAGGCTTTTCTATCAATCTTATGTTTTTATCAATTTTATTTAATGTTGCAGTAATTCCATTTTAGATAGGCCAAGCTACTAATTCTCCTCCATATTCTGCTTAGGAAGCGTGAACATTCTTCACAAAGTCTTAAAGTGTTAAGGTGTCACATTTTTATGCCTTGATAAAGTAAATACTTCCTTCTTCATAGCAGACAGATATTTAATTGAGACCTGTTTGCAGTGATTAATTAATTCCTTTATTTAATGCAGAGTTACTCCTAAATATGAAATTTCCTATTTTATGAATGATTTCCAATCTTTAAGTTTAAGTTTTCCTCTTTTCTTTTATTTTTTTAGAAACTGAATTGTTTCATATTTATAAGCATTTATTTTAAGTTAAGTTCCATTAAAAACTCTATTTGCTTAATCTATTCATTTTTACTTATTTTTTAGATTTTTAAAGGAGTATTAAATCATCTGCCCATCCTCTGCAAGCGAAACTATTACTGAAGCTGTTACATTTTAATCCAATACTATTTCCTTTACTTTTTATATATCTGATAACAGTATCATAGTACAACAGACCTAGCACTGGTACATGCGAACTTCCTTACATTACTCCATTGCTATATTTAAGTTTTTTAGAATATCTTCCATCTATAAGGAATTAAGAACTTAGATTATTATAGAAAGATTCAAATGCTAATATCAATCCTAACGGTAATTTAACTCGCTTCAGTTGATGGAAAAGCAAAATTCTTTCTATAGAGTCAAACATTTTTTCCACATCAATCAAAGTTGCTATTAGTTTTGTTTTTCCTTTGGTTTACTTTAGAAATAAATCTACAATTTATTGTATTACTCAAATCTACTGAGTAGTCTACTTCTATTTTAAAAATCCCATTTAACTTTTATGGATTAAGTTCCTTTAATATATCAACTAAAATAATCTTTTTAGGAGTATTCTATCATACAATTTCAGTTGGTGTTAATAAGAGAGATTGGTCGTAAATTATTTCAATGATCTTTGTTGGGATTTTTTAAATCTGGCTGGTTATTATTAAAATTGGGATGATTATTATTGCTTAATTATTATAATTATAATGACGAAATGTAGTAAAAGTTTTGGTTAGTTTTCTTATCTACTCTTAGCTTAATTCTAGAATATGACTTTAAATGGTAATATGGTAGATTTGTCATTATTGTAGTTGTTCTGAAGTAATTGGTTTTTAATTCTATTTCACTATTTATTTTTTAATAATAAGGATTTTTAAGCTAAACTAAAATAATAATAAAGTATTTAGCTATGATTCTTAATAGGTTCTTTAAACTTAAATATCAAGTTATTTGAAAACATATCTTTAGCATTTTAACATATTCTAAGATATCTAGCTCTTTAGAACATTCTATATCTTAATCATTCATAATCTTTTAAACATATTTTTTAAATTTAAGATTGCTCCAAGACGGAAAACTAATTTTTAGTCTAAAAGAATATTTCTATTCTTTTTAAGTTTTGTACAATAAACGTAAAAGCTTTAGAGTAATACTTAGTAGCTTTACAGGAATAAGAATGTATTTGTTTATTGGTTACTAGTTACTGTTTCTTAATAGATTTCTTAACAAATTCATTATTTCTTTAGCTCTCTTTAGTTTAATCTTGTTTAAATCTATTCCTTTAATGTAATCAAGCACCTATATATAAATCCTTATTAATCTAATGAATAAAATTTAGCTCCTTTAAATATGCAAAGGCCTCTAAGTAAGATCTTGATTATAATATTTGGTTGTAAAATAAAAAATAGGTATTGATTGTTGGTATATTAAAAGAATTTTTGATACTCTTTTTAATAGTTTTAGGATATTATATTTTAAACTAATTTAGAATAGTAAGTAAGCATAGCGCTTATAAAGATACATTTTTATGATATTTCTATTGTTCATACTTATTAGTTTCTGCTTTTAAAGAATCATTATCTACATAATAGAGCAATTTAATCTGTTAAACTATTTAGTTTATTTTTCTGTAAAAGGTTTATTTCTTAAGGATTATTTCATTTTTAATTAACTATTTAAGATTTGCTTCTATATTTTGCATTCCACTATTGCAAAATAATTATCTATTTTAGCTTCAAATTATAAGTCAATTAAGCACATTATATCTTAACTCTCAACCAATTACCCCTATTCAAATAACCAGATTCCTCATTTGGAGAAGCGGAGTGACTCATTGGACGATCAGAATGACAACATAAAGTATGAGAACACTTTATTTGTTATCCAAATTAAAATTGAAAGAGCTGCGCGCCAATGAGGTGCTACTCACTATAATCATATTTATTTAACTGAAATTAATTTAAGATAATTACGTACACTAGGATAGCCTGCTAAAATATGTTTTAGGCCTTTTTTCTTAGGTAATTTGACTAGTTTGATAAATTTAGGAAGCAAGGGCATTTGAATATTTCTATGATTAGAAGTAAATTGAAATAAATGAGTATAATTTAGAGTTAGAAATTAGTAAGCATTTTATAGTCCTAATAAGTAAATAGTTAATGATTTTAATTCTATCTGGTTTTAGTCTGTCATCTAATTATTTAATCTTTGATGTTTTTATATTGATATATATTTTATTAATTCTAAGCTATATTTAAATATCTCCTTTTTCATAATATATGCTTTATGAATTTGTCTCAAGCAATGTTTTATAGATTAATCATCCTTATCTAATTTTAGTAAAAAGTTATAGCTTATAATATCTAATAGCATCAAGTATAAGTTTTCTATTTCCAATAATTAGAAGCAAGTAAATAAAAAAGCTTTTATTTATATCGTGAAGCTTTCTTATTTTATTCAAATTTGTTAAAAATACTTTAGCTTTTTTATAATCTTTACTTAAGATTTAAGATACTATATATCTTTCTAAAATTCAAGTCTCTCAAATTTTATATACTAATTCTATATCTCAAGATACTTCTCTATTCAATTTACTCTAGATCCTACATCAAATACAATCCTTATTTTCAATAAGTCATATCTAACCAGCTACTCTATTACCAAATCAAAAGTGCAAATCAGAATTAAACTTTACTTATTAGTCAAATCATTCATAATCATCATCAGTAGATTAATGCTTCTTAGCTTACCATCAGTTTAACTCTTCAATCCTGCTAAATTATTTTTAAAAAAGAGTTATGGCAAGTTCCATCTCTTTACTACCAAACAGTACTCATTTATCACCCACTTCAGACCAGAATTTAAAGTTGCCACAGCTGACATTCTTTCGTTCCATGTTCAGAGAATATAACAAAGCAGTGGAGGATATTATCTATTACTGGCACTTTATTCCCTAACCTATGATGAAGCTATTCTTTACTTTGTCACACAATTGATGGCTTTAATTCCTTTGGAGGTTCCATCCACCAAAGCAAGCTGAGCAATCTAAAGTTTGGGAACCTACATATTTTCGATTATAATATATATTCTTGAACGAAGGAAAAGAGGATACTTAGAAAAAATACCTTAAAGCAAAGAATTAGGAAAGGATAGCATAATTTTAAGAGGAAGCTTCTATGATTATTCAAATTTCATGTTCATTGATAAAGATAGATTAAGCAAATTAAATAATTAAATAGGATAACGAAATAAGAATTATAAAAAGAAGATAAAAAGAAGACCGACAATTAAAGCTATAATGTAAGAAAGGCAATTATTAATGAACGAAGAAAGAAATAAACAATGGGATGAAATAAATGGGGAAATTTTTATGCCAAAAGGTATCTTGAGGAGATAGAAATTTTCTAACAATTTAATAAGAGCTGGACGCCATTGAGGAGCTACGCGCTCTATAACTAATGTTTTTTTAATCAAGATTTTCAAATAATTTAATCCGTCTGTAAATTTCCTGTAGTGTAAAACGCTGAGAAAAATTTAATTTAATTTTTTACGCGCTTTGTTACTTTTTCTTTTTAAACAGCACTACTTTCATCATTTTTTCATTCCGTTTTGCTCCATTCAAAATTTTCTTCTTTCATCTTTTCCAAACTCTTCCAATTTCTCCATTTTCCTAATAAATTTTTTGCTATCAATTTTTTCCCTTTTCATCATTTTATCTCCATCTCTCTTTTTATTATCTTATTATAAAAACACTCTCTTTAAAATTTTCTATCGTTAAACTTTAACCATTCACACTTTTTTCCCAACTTTTAGTCTCTCCTTTTTACTTTTTAGGTAGTTTTTAACAATATTAATTCCGTCACTCAAATCTCCTCTATTTAAAATACTGACAAAAAAACTAAATTTTGTTTGACAATTTATATATAAACTTTTATATTCTTCATTTTAATTCTTAGTCATTCCATAAGCATAATCCCTCTTTATTCTCTTCATTTTCAAGTTTCTATTTAGATATTATTTTTTCTTTTATATCAAAAATATTTTATTCATACAACATTCCTCTTCTTTGTACTCTCACAAAATAAACAATCTATACTCTACTTATTAACTCTACTATTTTATTTTTCTCATTCTTTATCTATTCCCTGCAAACCATCCACTCCATTCTTTTTCTCACTTTGATTTTCTCAGTTTTCTATCAGATACAAAACTCAATTATCTCCTCTTAGTTATCTTCAGCACTCCTCCCTCCTTCTAAATTTATTTCTTAAAACCCATCTTCTTAACTCTCTTTCTAACTCTTTTAAAAATAATAAATTTAACTATTCTATAAAACTACGATATTTAGATCCCACTTATCTACTTAATCTTAAAGCAAAAGATATTTAAATATATAATAATTTATTTATCTTAATTCTAATTATAATTATTTCTATTTATCTCTAAAATCTCAGCTCAATGAAAGCCATTCTTCATGGATAAGTCTCTCATTCCTCTCATCCATATACACTTCCTTAAAATCACATTCATGCACTTTCAAACCATTCCTTCCAATCATCCTCTTAATCGTATAACCCAGTGGACCCTTTGTTGTATCCCATATTTTTATTGTTTTATCAGCACTTCCCGATATTAGATACTTACTATCACTTGTTATCGTTAAAGATAAAACGTAAGAAGTATGACCATTTAATGTTCTAAGAAGGTCATAAGTTTGCATATCCCAAATTTTTATTGTTTTATCCTTACTTGCCGATATTAAATACTTGTTTTAATTTGTTAATGTAAGAGATCTAACAGTTTTAGAATGTCCTTCCAATGTCTTTAAGAGATCATAAGTTTACATATCCCAAATTTTTATTGTTTTATCCCCACTTCCCGATATTAGTTACTTGTTGTCACTTGTTATCGTAAGAGAATAAACAGAATCTGTATGATCCTCCATTGTCTAAAAGAGATCATAAGTTTGCATATCTCATATTCTTACTGTTTTATCATAACTTCCCGAAATTAGATACTTATTTTCACTTGTTAACGTAAGAGATCTAACAGAAGAAGTATGACCTTATAGAGTCTTAAAGAGATTATAAGTTTACATATCTCATATTTTTATTGTTGTATCAACACTTCCTGATATTAGATACTTATTATCGTTTGTTATCGTTAAAGATAAAACTTAAGAAGCATGACCTTTTATTGTTCTAAGGAGACCATAAGTTTACATATCTCATATTTTTATTGTTGTATCACCACTTCCTGATATTAAAAACTTGTCATCACTTGTTAACGTTAGACATAAGACGATTCAAGTATGACCCTCCAATACCTTTAGGAGATCATAAGTTTGCATATCCCAAATTCTTATTTTTTTATCTTCACTTCCCGATATCAGATACTTGGTGTCACTTGTTATCGCTAGAGATAAAATAGAATCTGTATGACTTTATAGAGGCTTAGTAAGATTCTCTATAAACACATTCCAAATTTTTATTGTTTTATCCCAACTTCCTGATATTAAATACTTGTTGTCGTTTGTCAACGCAAGAGATCTAACGGTTTTAGTATGACCTTATAGAGTCCTAAAGAGATCATAAGTTTACATATCCCATATTCTTATTGTTTCATCCTCACTTCCCGATATTAGATACTTATTATCATTTGTTAACGTTAGAGATAAAACAGTTCGAATATGACCCTCCAATGTCTTTAAGATATCATAAGTTTACATATCCCAAATTTTTATTGTCGTATCGTCGCTTCCCGATATCAGATACTTGCTGTCACTTGTTATTGCTAGAGATTAAACAGAATCTTTATGTCCCTCCAATGTTCTAAAGAGTTCATAAGTTTGTATATTCCAAATTTTTATTGCTGTATCCTCACTTCCCGATATTAGATACTTGTTGTCACTTGTTAACGTAAGAGATAAAACAGTATCTGTATGACTCTCCAATGTCTTAAAGAGATTATAAGTTTTCATATCCCAAATTTTTATCTTTGCATCATCACTTCCCAGAATTAGATATTTATCGTCACTTGTTATCGTAAGAGATTAAACAGAATCTATTTGACCCTCCAATGTTTTAAAGAGATCATAAGTTTTCATATCCCATATTTTTATTGTTTTATCCTTACTTCCCGATATCAAATATTTGTTGTCACTTGTTAGCGTAAGAAATCTAACAGAACCTGTATGGCCTGTTATTGTTCTAATGAGATCATAAGTTTACATATCCCAAATTTTAATAGTCTTATCCTTACTTCCCGATATAAGATACTTGTTGTCACTTGTTAATATTAGAGATAAAACATAAGAAGTATGGCCCGTTATAGTTGGCATTTAACCAAAATTAACTTATTTCATGTTTGCACCATTGAATTTGCAATTCCTCAGCCAAGCTCTACTAAAATTAGCCTTATTTAGATTTGAGTTACTTAAATCACAATGATCAAACACCGAATCACATAAATCTGCCTCAGGCACTTATATACTCGATAGATCTTGCTATATAAACTGATAATCCATCCAATTCAATATTGTTATACAATTAGCAGCCGCCTTTTATAAAGAGGAATTTGATTTTGTCATCATCACTATCTCCAATAGATTTGATTAAACTTAAGCTGTACAATTAATCTCTCTTATAAACTATTAGATCTCCTTTATATCCACTATTGAATACTTATTTATATTGTGAGTCTCTATTAAATTCAAATCATTTTTTACTAGTTTAAGTATTAAACCTATGATATTCTTAGCCACATAGTAATCCCTTATAGAAGCATGAATAAACTCAAATCTCTTTTAATCGTTTTACTCTTTTATCTATATCAAGCATCCTATATGATTGGAACTCTCAGTAATTTAATCAATTAATTACTAGATAGTTTAATCCATACTCTCTAACTCTACTTGCTTCTATAGCATCTAGTAAGCAGCATTTATTTAAATTTCCTCAAATAACGCTTTCAATTTTTTGATTTTTTTAGTGTCGTAACCTAAATTTTCCAACTTTCCTTATGTCTTTTCATTCCATTTATTAATAAATATCTCATATATCTTTGCCTTTTACACTTTTATGTCAACTCCACTCTTCAAATACTTTACTATTTCTTCTTCACTCATACATATATATAGCAAAAAGGGATTATTTAAAATTTCCATTAGGCCTGGAATTCTTTAGATTATGCTCATTTATTCTTTAACCTTTTCTTCCTCTACTTTTGACTATCCATTTGGATCTTGATTTGTATTTTAACTGATACTTTGATTCTATTTCCTTACGACCAACTTGATATATTATTCTATCTATTTTGGATCAAAAGGCTTGATATATAACTCTTGCAACTCTTGTACTTAAGCTCTTTCACTTTTAAAAGGAGAAAAGTAATGTTTATAATTTTCAGCTGTTAAAGCATAATTGATTCTACAAGTAATGATATATTTTGCTTAAGGATACTTAAGGTTTATTTGATTTTTATTTATTATATTTATATATTATCCTAATTCATCATATGCATCTAATAGAAACAGTATTTTCCTAAACATCAAGTTTTCATTCTTTACTATTTAGTTGTTCTTTAGAGCAGTTTCTACTAACTTTACTTCAAATTCTTTTATTGATGGAAGATACACGTATATTGCTAAATATTCATGCTTCTACTCCAGATACTTTAAAGTTAAACTTTTCAAAAACAAAGATTTTCCTGAACCAGATTCTCCCAGAAGTAATAAGCCTGTTTTATCCTCCCTGTCTAAAAAGTTCTAAATTTCAACTATGAGATCATTTTAAATCTAGGAACTATGACTAGGAGCACATAATAAACTTACGTAATGCTCTTACTTTTCTTAGATCTCATTTTTCAAATAGTTTATCATGTTTTAATATATTTTACTGTCTATACCTTTTAGGGCCAGCCAATTCTCTTCCATAGTTTAGGTAAAATCAGTAACATGGGCTGGATTCTTAAGTATTTCCACTACTATCTAATGTTCCTTAATATTTTAGTTTAAGCTTTCATTCTTTTGTTTAAATGTTCTCTCTTTGTAAGTACAAGCTACTATATTATTTTCATTACTTAGTTCTAATAATTATTTCAAAGCAAAGTATCGAATCTATCATTCTTTATCCTTACATAATTCTTCTAGAAGTTTGCAAGAGTCCTCTACCAATTCTTGAGTAGCTTATTTGTTTTTTATCATATGCTTCAGAAGATAGCACGCCCTAAATCTTAAGTTTTAATTTCCTTATAAAACAATATTTTAGAATTCTACGAATCTTTCTTTGTCATATTACCTTGCTAGATCATATCCAAGGATATCTAAGGCTTTTAGTTTCAAAATTATCTTCGTATTCATTTTTTCATTTATCCATCCTTTTCCCCATACAAAGAAATCCTTTATTATGCAGATCGCCTCAGTATCTATAGCTCCAATTCCAAACGACAAAGCAACTCCCCATTAAGCAACCTTTAAAATCTTGCAAAATATACCGAAGTAATCATAATCTTTGTTGTCTGGAATATTCTCCAATATCATCTAACTGTATCTTAAGTCAAAATCTAACTCTGGACCTCCTATTCTCTTTATATTTACTAATTTTAATCCAGCTTCTATTTTTAACATAAGATCCTTTTTCGTTTCTGCACTAATGAAGAAATCATTTTTATCCTCACTTTTAGAAGAGTTTTACTCCTTCTTCTAAAGCAGCATATCCATCAACTCTGGAAGGTTTCGTACAAGCTACTCCTTCAAGAGCTAAGACCAACCTTCAGTGTATTTATGAGAGATTATTTCTAAAAATTGATTTATAAGCACCAAAGGATCATTTATATTGGCCAACTTATTTTTTTGAATGGTTTAAATTCCTTGTAGAACTAATTCCATCTTTTAATAGCTTAAGCCTTCTTTTAAGAGTTATAATCCTTCTTGATAAACTTTTTACTCCTCAGTAAATAAAATTTTTTATCCTTAATCAACCTTTTTATTGCTTCCTTAGTTTAGGGCTTACTAAGCTCCTTATGAGCTTTAATTTTTTAGTTATAAAGATTAAGATTCATTTACCTTCGAACTTCCACATCCTCCTCCCTGCAGTTTCATACTTTTTTAAAATTTAAAGTTTTAGTTTTATTTGATCAGCACAGCTCCTTAACAAGAAGTCATCTAAAAGTTTTCTTTCTGATGATTTGTTTCATTTATCTAAAACTCTTTAACTTCTAGTATTTCTGCGTTTACCAGATAAGAATAGCTTTGAATCAAGCTAACACTTTCATTACCTTTATAGTAACGTAAAGAGGTTTCTTCTGTTTGTTCATGAGTATACTTTTCCTCTAATCTTGGTAAAGTTTTTTAGTCTAAAAGCTCATTAAAACTAGATTTTATTATTAGTCTACTAGAACATTAGCACTCAACTTTTTTTAATGTCTTTTAATCCTTAATATTCGCGTCCGTTTAAAGTTGCTAGCCTAATTCGAGTAAAATATCATAAGATTTTAGAAATCCATATAATTATATTTAAGACTGAAAATCATCCCAGTTTCTCAGAATCTAACTGAAAATGAAGCAGCTTGAATTTTAGTCTCTAGACATTTTATAATATTTTAGAAGTACAAATTTGAATATCCAAGAAGATTAAATTAAATGTCAATTATAACTAATTACTCATCTATTCACAAGCTATAATCAACTACTAATTTATACTTCATCAATAACCAATAGCAACACCAGATTTATTATAAGATACAACTAATCCATTTATACTAGTCAACCATATCCAAATAGTATTATTATCTCATTATTACCAGCTATTTATTAAATTAAATATAATTAAGAATCATTTACGACCATCACCATTGCTTAGTTAAGACCACTCTACCAAGCTGAAATTTAAGACTTAAAACATTAACCAATCACAGGTCTAAAGAGACTATACTTTAAGAAGACCGAAGAAAAACTCTGACAAAAAGTAACAAGGCAAGCTTAAAAGCTTATTGATTAACTGAAATTTCATAAATTAAAATTTGTTTAGAGTTATAAAAAAGAGATTTTAATAAACCAATTTTAATTATTTAACTTTTAATTGCTTCTTTATTTATAACTTCTTGACATTAAATTTATTTTAAAATCCTCTAAATTTTATAAGTTAAGATCATGTTTTAAATTTATTTAAGCGGAATTTAAAAAAAACTTTAAGATTTCTTAAAAATTGTGTGTCTGTTGTATAAGGACTTCCATTACGTATTTCATTATTTTCTTACAATAAATTCGTTTGTCTATAATTGTAGTTGTATATACTTTGGTCAAAATAGTGACGCCTACTTCTAAAATTAATTTTTTGTATTCTCTTATGCAAATTAAATCTTAAGTTTTTCCCTAGATGCTTTTCTGATTACAAAAGTGAAATCTCTTTTTATTTCTTAATTATTTTATCTAATTTTTCATTTTCTTAAATCAGGATTTTATTGGTATAATTACATTGAATTATTAGAGTTAATATTACCATTATCATAAAGTTATCTTTATTCTATTTAACAATTCTTCTTATCCAGGTTCTTTAAAGCTTACTTATAACTGTTTTTACTTAATGATCCATTAATAATAGATCTTCTATCTTTATCCAATAGTAATTTTAGAATAAAAGTAGTATGCTTATATAATTCCATGCAAAAGCTAAATTTAACTGTCATGTTAGAGTTGTTTCAACAGCAATTATTATTCATATCAATATGATTAAAAAATTATATTTGAGATGTTTATTTTCTTTTAGCTTTAATAATTAGCTCTTAAATAATATCAAATAAGAATCCCTTCTAGTAAATTTTCTTACGCTTATCTCTTCTTCCGTTATTTAATGCTTATTTGTAGCTGTTTCTGTATAGTCTGTAGAACTATATAGCATTAGTTTTATAAAATACTTAGCATTCTATTTTATCTAATAATTTTTGCTTATAAATAAATGAAGACTAATCCTTATAAAAATAATAGGTTAAGATTGAAAAAATTAAATTATTTAAAGTCAATGAATAAGTCTATATTAAATTAACCAAAAATTAACTTTACTATAATTCAGGATTTTCCATTTCCAGAAGCCATTAAGTATAAGCCACAATATCCCTAGAGAGGCTATGCTTGAGGATTTATCTTCTTCATCTAATCCTATGGAAATGACAAATCACCATTGACTCTGCAATATAATGCAGATATTATAAAGGCATAGACTCAAATTGTCCTTATCGCAGTCTCATCTCCCAGAGAAATTAAATAAGTACGTCATCATACGAAACAATTCAAAGGGAGTAATATCCAAAATAATGACTTGGAGTTTGGTTCCTTGTACCAATTCCTTTGGGTGGCATATTTAGTTATTAAGAAAAAGTCTATTTTATAAAAGATTGAAGATAATTTTCTTATAAGTTGATTAGAAATAAATGAATTGAAAGGCAAAGAATTTGAGTTTTTAAGATGATATAAAATATAATAAGGAAAATACATGATAAAATGTAAAAATAAGAATTTTTTACTAGTTTTATATTTTTGATGTATTATTTAATATTTTGATCTTAAATTTGTAAATTCCTTTTTTAATAAGCTAATAATAATATGTTCTTATAATTTTATCTTTTCAATAGTTTTTAAAATTAGTTTTATCTAAATAATTTAAAATATTAAACTTATTTATTATTTAAGCTTTTATATCTAAATTTATTTTCATTTCTTTATTTATATAATTTAAATCAATCAATGTGGTGTCATCTTTAATAGGTTTGTTAAGAATTAACTTTAAAAATACTAAAAGTATTCTAAGGATAACTATTATTTCTTTTATTCTCGAGATTCAGAACTTTCCAAATGTGAACTCCTTGCATATTCTAATTTCTTTAATATTGACTAAATAATAACATTCTCTCAAATTAGATACCATAATATCAACCAAAAAAAATGCCACTCCTCCATGCCCTTTCTTCTTCATCTTGAATCTGCTGTTTTGTTGGCTAACATGGAAAAGCATGTATATGAACAGGAATAAAGGGACTAGGATTAAGAGTCCATCGCCAGTCGAACCCTCACTTTAGCGAGAATCTGGAATAAGTTGTCATCTACCTAAAACCCTATGGTTATCATCCATATTTGAAATATATAATAAAAAGAAAATGTTGAATTTTAATTTTGATAGATGTGTTTATATATTTAAGAAGCTTTTAACTTCTTTTTAAATTTATAAATCTCCATTTCTCACTCATAAAATATATTATTTTATAAGAAAAATAAAATAAAAGATAATATTTGCTTTTTAACTAAAAGGATTTTAATAGCTAAAAATTAATATGAAATTGCTTTTTGAAAAAAATGAAGAGGCTTATAATTTAAAATCTTATAATTCAAATATTTTATAATATAACTAAGTTATATTTAAATAACACACCCAAGGGGAATGGCTCAAGGTGCCTAAATCCAAGTCATTATTTTTAATAATTGTGCCCTTTGCATTCTTTAGAAAAGTTTTGCACCTATTTAATTATTTCGAAAGATGAGACTTAGATAAGAATGATTAGAGTAAAATTTTCGAAATGCTTATGTTGGTCTGCAGAGTCGATAGTAACTTGGCATTGCCAATAGATTAGGTAGAAGATTAATTCTCAAACATAAATTAAATTGAGAACTTTTATATTTTATTTGACAACTTCTGGAAGTCCAAAATCCTAAGCTCTTAAGCAAATCTAATTTTAGCCTTAATTTTATATAATCTAGTTAAGAAAAATAGCATAATTAATAACTTTTATCTAACAAATTTTTAATCTAGAATTGCGAAACTATAATTAAAGAATGATATATATAAAATTAAAATAAATAACTGTTAGGAATAATAAAATAAAAGCTATATTTAAAATATTTTATCACTACAATTATAAAAATAAATACATTTCTATTTAAAAACATTATAAACATTAAAAACATTATAAATCAAACAAAAATAATATCAAATACAAAATTAATTAAACAACCTATAAACATTAATATCCTAAAATATAAACTATCGCTTCTATTTTCAAAGAAATATATTTAATTACAAATTTTTACCACAGATTGAAAAAACTAAAAATTAAAATCATAAGTTAAATCATTTTTATTTTGATTAAATTAAATATTAAAAAACTATAAAAAGAAAATAGAAAAGAAAATTACAAAAAATTATTTATCAATTTTATCTTTTTTGCTAACTTCATAGTAGATTAATAACAGAAAAAACTTAATAATTTAAAAACTTTAAAAACCTAAATAAAAGTTTAAAAAAGTTATTAAGATTAAAAAAAAGAAATTTTACGATTTCAAGTTACTTAAATGACATTTTTTGTAATATTTTATCATTTTTATTGTATTTTTTAGAACCAATCTTATAAATATATTTTTACACTTTTTTTTAATTTAATTTGTTTATTTTTTGGCTAACTTAGATTTTAGAAATTTTTTAGATTAAAATTTTTTGTAAGATTTTTAAGTTTTAAATAGTAAATAATATTTCAGACCAAAAAAATTTATGAATCTATGAGCATTTTTAAATATATATATTTTAAATATACTAGAAGTTTACTTAAGTTTTAAATATATTCTATAAATGATAAATTAGAGATTGAAGAAGATAATAGAAAGCAAGAGAAAATGTTTACTATTTTGAAGCTTTAAATATAGCTTTTGTCTAAATTAAAAAATAATATTTTCTTTCAAAATAAAGATCTTTCTTAAAGAGTAAAACAGACATAGTCTTTGCAAACCTTTATATTTGAAAGATAAATTTGATAAGAGGTTAAATATAAAGTTATTTATAATAAGCTCTCATTTCATTACTATCTTACGAGCCAGATGTATATTATTAAGTAGAATTATAAAAATATTATAGTATCTTAAACATTTTCAACTTGTCGCAGTATAACATAAAATGGGACACGTTGATTTCTCCAAATGGGGAATCTTCTTACTATCTTATTCTCATAAAATTTTTGATTAAACTTCATTATCTTTTCATAGTTTCAATCAATTAATGGAATAAGCACAAGAGATTTTATGGCACTTTATTAATAATATCTAAAGTTCTGCTCATAAAAGTAATTTCATTTGATATTTTAATTATTTTGACAAAAATGATTAATAAACATCATCAAAGGAATATACTATAGGATAAAATATTAAAAATATATATACAAATATCTTAAAAAAATGAGTAGAAATTAAATTAAATCAAAGGAAAAAATCAAACCTAATATAGTAAGAAAATGTATTTTAAATATCTTTTAAAATTGATAGATAATAGGAATTATCTCCATTAATTTATTAATTGCTTTTCATATTTCAAATTTATTAGAATCTAATAATAAAAAAATATAGGAAAGAAACTTGATATGAAGATAAGAAATTTATTAAAAGCATCTAGAAAAATTTAGAAAATAAAAATATATTTTAAATGTAAAAAATTCTAATTTTTTTGTAATAAAGAGTGTGCAGCACCTCATTGGTACGAAACTCTATCAAAATTTTTAATGAGCAACATCTCTCAAACTTATTTCTCTAAATGCAATGTGGTTTTTCAGTTTAAACATATTCTGGCATTTCGAATTCTTGAGCTTGGCAAATCCTTCATCAAGAAGACTCTTGGGACATTTTTTTCTTCTACTAAAGTTTATCCATCAGCAGCATTCTCTTCTAAATGTCTTGATGGTCTCCAAGCAGCTCCCAAGGTTAGGGCTTTCCCTTCTATTTAAATATAATTATAATAATGATAATTTTTATAAATTTACTTACAATTTTTATTATTTTAAATAAAATAAAAAAATAAGCAAAGTTATTACTTTTTAATAATCCTTAATTACATTAAGATTCATAAATCAATTTGCTTTGCAAAAAATATTATTAAATTTTAAAATTAAAATTTTAGTATTTGTCTTAAATACTTTAAATTAGGAAGATAATGTTTATATTCTAAAAAATTAAAAAATTAAAAAATTTGAAAATTGTTGAACAACTAAAAAAAATTTGCATATATGAGTAAACTGAGTCAAAAAAGCAAAAATATTAATAAAATAGAAAGTTATAAAATATAATGAGTAAAAGGTATTTTTTAAACAATAGATATATAAAATTTAAGAGCATAAAAGCAATCAATTTAGGACTCAGTTTATAATCTAAAAAAATTAATATTTTTATATTGAAAAGTATTATAAAGAGCTGCACACTAGCAAGGTGCTACTCGCTCTATAATCAAGTTTATTTATTAATTAATTTTACATATTTAGAATAAAAATCTGGTTTAAAGAAGAGTTTTTCAACATCTCATTTAGCAAGAGAGAAAACCTGATGGATCTGTTCTTAAGATCGTTTTGGTTTTAACTAGACATTTTTCTTAATTAATAATAAAAGAGGAGAAAGAAAATAAATTAAAGAAATAACTCTCCGTACACTTCTCTAAGACAGACAGAAACACATTATACTTCTTGATAATTATAACTTAAAATACCTCCGAAAAGGCAAAAACCAACAGAGGAATTAATAGTGTTAGTAAAAACACAACAAACAACAACTAAAGTGACCTAAACACAGAAAAAGTCTTTGAAGAACTAGAAGTATATGTAAAAATGATTTTCGACTAATTAGAACAGTTACAAAATAAGAACTAAATTTGAATAAATCCAACATAAAATAAATTTGCACGCTACGAAACTAAATATGCATATATCCAGCAATAATCCCAAGGAGTAGTATGAAGTTAATATGGAGGAGCTAGACTAAGATCTATGAATAATAACAACAAAATGAAAAATTTTATGAAGAAAGAAATGATAAACTAAAGCAAAAAATAATAAAAAAATAGAAACATTTCTACATAAAATAGAATGATAAAAACCCTTAATGATCAACTAAAAATTTCAAGGAATGGAAAGAATTAAACACAAGTAGACTTTCGAAAAAAACTTTATTTGTAGTACATGTTACCTTTGGAGAAACAGTAAATAAGATAAGATTATAGTAATATTATTTGGAAAAACCTTCTACCTTTTGCTTAACAAATGACAGAAAGCTACAGAAGAAAATTAATAAAAAAATATATAATAAAGCTCAAATTGAACGGATTTTAAGCTAGCGAACCTGAGCTTTTGATCATTACTATGGGATTTAAATTTTTTAAAGAAATCTTTTTATTTATTACAAAAAAAATTTAATTTAATTTAATTGGAATGATATATACTTTATCTAAAAAATCAAACTAATTTTCATTAATATTTTTAACTCAGAAATTATAAATTTTGTTTTCAAATATTATCACAAAAATTTTTTAATTAATCTGGATCAAAATTATTAGGTAGTGTAAGAAGATCAAGCAAAAAACAAAATTAAATTTTCTGTGATCTAAAAATTTTCTAAATGTCTTCACTTAATTTAATTATTTAAAATTTTTTTTTTCATCTTAACTTGCTTTTAAAATTTCTATTAATTGATTTAAATAATTTCTTTCATTTTAATCTCTTTTCTCTTAAAAATCTTTTAATTCTAAATTTAATTTGTTATTGGTGTTGATAAAATTTGCTCATATTTTTATTGATAAAATTTAAAGTTTTCCTTTAATTAATACATATGAAAAAAATATTAAATTATGTAATCTCAAATTTTATATTCTAAAAAACTATTTTTCTTTTTAAAAAATATTCTTTTAAATCTTATTTTTTTAATGTAAAATTAAAAAAAGGATGAATATCCTCATTTTATTTATTATAAATAATTGAATGATAACTACATTTTTTGCTTTCACGTTTCTAGATTTTTTTCTCCTTCTTTTTTTTATAATATTTTACTCTCATAAATATTTTTTAAACTAAAACTCATAATATTCAAACCTTATTTGTTTTATTAAAAATATTTTAATAGATATAAAAAAGTCTAATAAAAATATTTTATTTTAATCCTTTTTTCCTTATAATTAAAAAAATAAATTTAAAATTTTAGCTATAGAATATTCTAATATTAATAAATAAGATTAAAGAGTGCGTAGTATCTCAATAGCAGGCAACTCTTTAATAAAGATTTTTAAAGTAAATTTTTTTTTCTGAAGTCTACCACAGTATTAGCCTTCCGCGAGTCTTGTCTTCTATAGGGCCATGATGCAATGTTCCCTAAGAGAACTTTACATCTGGCATCTTTCATCATTAACGTTACTTGACGCCTCTTTAGTATTGTCTTCTCTTGGCTTCTACCAAGATTCTTGTTCAATTCTCAGCCCATAGGTACTTCCTGGTGCTAGATCTTAAATAAATCTCAGTTGGAGGATTGTTCCTTCCTATTTATTTATATATAATAATAATTTATTTCTTATATTAGACATATTTATTTCCAACTACCTGTATTTATCCTAAAATTTAAAATCTAAATTTTTCCTTAATTTTCACTTTATTCTATAGCATTTAGAAAAAATTAACCTTTTCTTTTCGCAAAATTTTAAAATTGATACACTTTTTTTAATTTTAAGATAAAATTTTACTTAATAACTATATTATTTTTTGTATTTATATCTTTAAAAAAAATGATTAAAGAATTGATTTTTTAGTATTTTTACATTTTAAACTTATATTTTTTGCATTTTAGTTAAATAAATACATATATCATAAAAGTTCTCTTTTATTTATCTTTCTTTATAAATAAAACAATAAAACTAATTAATTTATTTTAATTTCTGCATTTTTATTTTAATTTAATAATTCTTTCATAAATTATATTTCCATCCTAAAATTTTTGTATAATATAAAAGCTTAAACAAAAGATATAATAATTTTTAAAGAGCTCGAAACATTTAATCTAAATTAGATTTTTATTTTTATAAGATAATATATTGAAATTTTTAAGATATTGCTTTGCTTTTATATGATAATTTTTTTAATTAAAATTATATTTTATATTGAAATTATTGAAATTATAAAGTTCATATTCTCTTTAACTTTTGAGTCAATATCATCTTCATATTCTCACTAGCCACTGTGTTCTCAAAACTACAGTTAACTATTTGCATTATGGATCTTTGTTGCAACTCATTCTAACTCCACTCCTGCTTTATTTAAACTCTAAACTTACCTTCTTTTATACTTGATTAGCTTATATATTTCTAAGTATACCTGATATATTTCACTTTCTTATTACTTTTTCCTATCCACCTGATATTAGATGATTAGAGTTTAAACTTTTATATAAGTTTTAAATATCTGAAAGCTATTAAATAAAATTTGTATTTTGATAAATTTATTTATTCTTTAATATTTAAAATTATGAAATTATTTTTGGTTTTAAATGCATAAAGAATATATAGTATCATATAAATTAGTAGAATCTAAGTAGTTTTCAAAGTGGTTCAAATTAGAAAAATATATACAGTCAAATATAAAGTAAATTACTAATTAATATACCCCATTTTAAAGCTTATAGTTATTAAATTTGTCCTTTAGCTTTTATCTTTCTTTTCCTTTCACTCTAATTTTATGTTCTATTATATTTTTCTATTTTTACCATTTTATATTCCATTTTTTTAAATTATAATGTTTGTAGAAATCTTAAATTAAGTATTGAAAAGTTTAAATTTTATGAAAAATTTAACCTGATTTTACCATATAACGCTTCAACACATAGTGAGATGTATTTTATTTTCAAGTGAAATTTCTAAAAGTTACATATCCCTAATTTTTCACTATTTAACATGAAAATTTTCTTCTTTAATACTTTTATAAAACTTTCAATGGTTAATCAAAATCTGAATTGTACACATTTTTTCTCAGTTGATTTTAAGATTTTTTAATGAACAGAAAAAAATTGCTAAAGGTTATTTATTCTAAATAGCTTTTTTGAAATAAATTTTAATTATCTTCTAATGAAGTTTTTTATGATAAAAGCTTCTCAATAGTAATTAAAACAATTAAAAATATATAAAAGATTACGAAATGCTCTAAAATATCTATCCCTAATTTCTAAATTTAGCTTTATAGATTTTAATTAAATATCTATCTATCAATCTATTGTTGCAAGCTAGTCTAATCCCTTTTAAATTAATCTAATAAGTATTTTAAATTTAATATTCTTATAGATTTTAATTTAATTATAATTTACTAGTTTATTTCTTAGTAATGTTTGCTAATTTTGTTTTAATAAAATGCTTTAATTTAGGTAATTTTAATAAAATTTTTTAAAGTGTTTCTAGATCAACTGAAAAGCTGGTTGAATGCTTATTTATTTTTACAATGAAAAATATGAAGTAAATACATTCAAGATGCCTTTTATAATGATAAATTTCCTTAAGTTTATCTTTTAAAGTCTATTTATTATATAAATTAATTTTACTTTAGTATCTTATGCCAAAAATATAATAATTCTATTGAAAATCATCTAAATACTTTTAACATAATTTTTATCTCGGTTTTATAATTCCTCAAGATTGCTATAGTTTTGATAAAGTTTGAATCACTAAAAATTTAATTTTTTTTCATGAATATTTCCTTTTTTGTATTTCGATTGAGCTCATTGAAACTTTCAATCCAAAAAATTAATTCTTGTCAAATATTTAAAAAAGAATAAAATAATTAAAAAAGCTTTCGAATTTTATATAGAATAAATATAAAATTAACTAAAGAAAAAAAGATAAAATTCCTATATTAGATTCTTAATGCTTCTTGTACGATCTTAGATAAAAAGGCTTTTAACGATGGTAAAATGAAATAATTAGATATCTATTTTTAATAATTTTTAGCTAAAAAACAAAATAATAAGGATTATCAAAAGTTATTTAAAAAACGTAAAATAATTATAAGCTTTTATCTTTTATTTATTGGTCTTGTATCTTTGAAAATAGATTATGTATATTAAATTATTTTTCTCTACTAACGTTTTAAGATCAGTAATATTAAGCTAATAGACTAAAATTACTATACCTTTCCTTTATAAAAATTGTAGGATAGATGAAAAATTTATAATTATTCCTCTTTTATGATTTTCTTTGATAGAAAGCACTAAAATAATATTAATTTGCATCATTTTAAATTTGAAGAGAAGATGTTCTAGGTTTAATTAATAGAATGTATATAGAATAATAATGAAAACATATATAGATTTAGTTTTAAATAACTTGCTCTATAGCAAAATTTATTTAGACTAGCTATAAATACTTTTTTAATTATTTTAAAATTAAACATTTCAAAGAGTTTTATTCTAACTAGTATATAGTCATAATAAACTATAGAGTATAACTATATAATTGAAATATAGATATTTTTACATTAATTTTTAAAATAATTTCTTAGTCCAATGCTCTATGGATTTTGGAATGAACTAAATATAAAAAATACTTTTCTTTTTTACGAAATTTCTTTAAAAATTAAAAATTAAGATATTTTTATTAATTTACTCAGTTTTTAATTAAATTTTACTTATAAATTTTTGCGCATAACCAAATATTTCTTCAGTTTACTACCACCTTTTTTTTAATTATTTATTCCACTTAATTTTACTCTTATTTAAACAGAAATTTTGCTCATATAATCTTTTACAGTCTAAAAGAATTGTTTATTTAAGTAACTTCTATATATTATAATTTTAATTCAACTATATGACTTTAGTTAAATATTCCATTAGAATAAATTTGCATGTTTTAGTGTTTTTTTATTAAATCAATAGCTTAAAATTTAGATAAACATCACTATAAAACTTTTTTTCAGATTGAATCTAATTTTATAATTAGCAATCTCAAATTTTTTTTCACTCTATATGTTAATACTAGTTTAAGTCAAAAAGAAAGGAAAAAAGTTTAATAAACCCATGAACTTATTATAAAAATACTTAGGCAAAGCTTAAGGGAAGTGATATAGCATTAATATTCCATATTCCAAATAAAAAAACGTAAATTTAATAACTTTAATGCAGATAATAAAAGCAAGTCCTATCTACTAAAAATATAGTTTTGTGCTTTAGATTTTATTACTACCCAGTTAAGCTATTTAGAAAAAATATGGAGCAAAATAAATGAGTTAGGCATACCACTAGATATAAAAGGAAAAATAAGCTCAACTTTATAAATACAAAATATAAGGGATTAAATAATAATAGCACTAGAAAAACCTAACTATTTAAATAATTTAACTTCAAAGGTAATTTCTAAATAAACAAAATGCACTTAAGTATAAAAGGAAAAATTTTAATACTAAATTGCTTAATTAAGTTTATATATCTAACTATTATTAAGACTAGAGAGTCTTATTAGATCGTATAAATTTTAAGAATTATAAGTAAAACAGATATTTATAAAATATTAGCTTATATATATTTTTAGGGTTGTTAGATATTCAACCAAATTATAAAAAATTAACAATATTTAAGAAAATCATTTTAGTTTAATTTAAATTTAAACTTGCAAAATTCAATTTAATAAAATATCTTTTAGAGGTAATCTGAATAAATAAAATGAAATTAGCCGATACAAAATGAAAAAAAGTAGAAGAATTAATAGAACTAGCCAAAAGATTAAGAATGGTTTTTATAAAGGTAAAGATATTTTATCTATATTCCTGAGGAAAGTCAAAATAAGTTAGAATAAAATTTAAATAGCAATAATGGAAGTTGAATTTAAGAAACCTTTATATGACTTAGAGATATTTAGAATGGAGTAAAAGTTAAAGGCCAATATAAGAAAAAGTTTTTACTAGTTCGAAGAATTTTAAAGTATAAGTAACTTATAATAGTTCCCCATTAATTAAATTAATAAATAGAAAAGAATGTCAACTAACATATTAAGATGTTAATACAAAGATAAAATTCTTTCTTAGAATAGATTAAATCCAATTTGAAATTAAAATTAATGATAACCTTTTTCAAAAATTTAATAGCAAACAAATTTAGAATAAAAAAGCTAAATGTCTTTTATTTTCATTAATTGGTCTTTCATTCATTATTCTCGAAAATTTCTTCTCTTGAACTAAAGGACGACTAAAGACTTCATTAATTCGCTATCCTTATTAATAATATATACTTCACAGTTAAGTTTGTTACATCTAAAGTTTTGTTTAAAATTGCTAATCTTAAATTTTTTACAAAATATTAACTCTAACTGAGTCACTTATATTTAAAACAGGTCTTTTATTATATTTTTTATAAATAAATAAGTTTAGTTTCTTCACCAGAATCTTTTATAATGGTGCTGCTTTTTACATATATAACATCATGTTTTTCTTTTTATACTTCATTATTATTCATTTTTTTGATATCCATAGGTATACTTCCCTGTTACACATTGATTTTTTAAATAATTTCTTAGTATTTGGCATACCTTTCTATAGATTCTTTATTTGATATTGAAATTAAACTAAAATTTAAGCATTTGATCTCATCTAGTGTATATTTCATTTAAGATTATATCTATCTATTGTCTCCTCTAAAAAAGGAAATTAAATATTTCAATACTTAGTACAACTAAAATCACTTATCACCCCCTCGACTAAAAAAGTTAGAATAGAAAGAATCGCTAGGTAACTGAAGAAAAACGAAAAAAAAAACTTCGAAGTAGTTCTAATGGAAATATAACTTAAAGAGCAAATCTAAAAAGAGAAATTTAAAATATAATTAAAAATATAAAATAATTATTTACTAGATTTAGAAATCTTTTAACTAAATCTAAAATTAATTATATTTTTAAAAAAATTGTTAAATAGTTGCAAAACGATTTATTAAAAAAGCATCTTAGAGGATTTATGTTCTTTTTACAAAACAAAAAAGACAAAAAAATCAGGTTTCTATTAGTTATTTGTGCTGGTATGAAAATAACTTGGAAAAATTAATTTTAATTTTAATTATCTAAGTGAAACATTCTCTTATTAACCAACTAATTATACCTTATAATTTAAATGACTATTCATTAAGAAAATATTCTAAATTATTAATTATTTGTTTTAATTATTTGGATAGAATTTTATAAATAAAGCAAATTTAAACAGATGCAAATAAATAAGCTTTTAGTGTGAGATAATTTAAAATAAATAATTAAAATTTTACTTGGAAGTCTAAAAATTTAAATGTAATGCATAAAATTTATTCCACATAAATAAGTTTCTCCCATTCTTTAGCAATTAATCTATATAAATAAAAAATAATCATACTTCACGCTTTAACTTCTCTATTTTTATCACTCTAATTTTAATTTTATATTTTTAATTTTTTTATATTCTCATACTTCTTTTTCAAGAGAGGAAATTCTCAATTTATTTTTTTCATTTAATTCTATCTAAATATTTAAGATTGGAATTTAATAAAATACTTCCCAATTTATTCTTTTTTGACTTTATCCAATCTTTATATTTTTTTCTTTTTCTTAAATTAAATTTCTTATAGTTTTTCTTTCACTTATTGGTAGTATTATTAATTTCTATCATTTCTAAATAAAACTCTTCAATTGGTGATTTTTACTTTAAGTATAATAAATCCTTTTATAATCTTTAAATTTATATTTATATTATTGATTCTTCAGATTCTATTTACTCTTTAGTAGATAATTTGTTGTTTTACTTAGTATAATTTATCGATGCTTTAGTGGTAGATATTTTATTCAGTTTCGATTGATTTCCTAAGCATAAGAATTTGTTCTTCTATCGATCTCTAAATTTTTTTTAATTTATATTAGCTGTCTAACAAACGATTTTGGAGACCATTTGATTATAAAATAATTTGATTATGTCTTTATTTATCTTTTTATTCAATTTATTAATAAGTTAGTGAACTAAAAGCGAGGCTATTGCATAAGCTTCGTATACTTTTTCTTTTAAATATGTACTAAATACATTTTTCAAGTATCATCCACATTTCAAACTTATTGGAATACCTTTATGTCATATTTTTTTCGCATAAATCTCAACTAAAAATTATATAAAAGATAGATGATATTTATTGCTTATATTATAGGAATTTAAGACAACTCTAGTTATTAAAATTAAACTTTTTGGAATACTTTTGATTAAAGTAGTTTAATATACTCTACTATCTTGATACTTTTAATCCAGAAATACCTGTTTCATTATATCTCTCAATCTACCATTTCAATTAAACTAATTAAATATATATTCTTTAAGTATTAACTTAAAGCTAGAATTAATTATAACCTAGCTATTATAATTATAACTATATTTAATTAGATAAACTAATTTTGAGTATCAAGTGAAGAATAGAAATCTTTTTTTAAATTTCCTTTATAAATGAAGATTAAAGGAATATATATTAAACTTGTTTTTAAATTAAAGTTAATTAAATATTTATAATACATATTCAAGTATTATTGCTCTTTCTTGATTTTTGTGATGCTTCTAAATCATTTTTTTATTATTTTGGTAGTGATGTATAATTCATAGATTACTTTCCCTTTTTTTTCTAAATGATCTATTTTTAAATTTAAATACTTTCGTTTTAAGAGAAAAATAAGCATTTAATTTGTTCTGGTGTCTTATTTTCCTAGCTTTACCTAGCTTATTATACATTTTCTTAAATTTGAATGTTTTATGCTTGCTATTCTTATACTTAATCTTCCTATTACTCATGCTTATCCCTATTGGTTTCAATATCTTCAAAATGAAAAGGACTATAGGTGTTATAATTTTATTAGGTATCTTCATTGCTCTACCTTTTTTCTTGCTTGATTAGTTAGATGATTTTAAGACTTTATGATTATCTCGTTTAAATCAATTAAGTAGAATCTGTACATTTATCATTTTTTAAATCTTCTTCTTTTTAATAATTTATAAAACTTTCTTATTTTTTGCTTCCTTCATGTGTTTAAGCTGTAATTCCCTAAGGTTATAATGGGAAAAATTATTTAATATTTGTGTCTTATCCTTCATTTTATAATCGCTCAGTTTAGGCATAATTCTATATTTTATTTTTAGTCTATATGCTTTCATATGATTACAGCATTAAGCTAACCATAAACTATTTTCAATCTTCTTCAGCTTGTACTTATATCTGCTACAACATAGATTTAGTGCAATACTATAAAATGATATTATCAACTTTCTCTACATCTTTTTAGATATTTTATTCCTATATCTCATTATATTAGGATTGCAACTGCTATCTTATATTTTAACTCTTAAAATTAAAAGAGTTATTTAATGAAAGCTTTTAAGTAGCATATTACTGTATATTAGTATGCATCTATTACTTGGATTCGTAAATCCTTATTATTCTCTCTAATTTTCTCTTTTGCTTTTCATTATTTGCTTACTCCTCTGAATATTAGGACTTACTATACTGTCTTAGTCAGATTAGTCAACTATGATAAGAAGTAATTGGGTAAAATTTTTCGTAATCCTGTATTAGTTACTTACCTCTACAAAATATTTTGCTTAGTTCTAATAAAAATTTTCCTATTTTTATTGGTCTACTATTATCTCTGCGAAATCTAGCTTCTTTATTGCATTGAAAAAAGTATTAATTGGAATTAAAATTAAAATAAGGGAGAGGAAAATAGCGAATACTAGATAATATTTTCCTCCGGATCCATTAAAGTGGAAGAAGAAAAATCCACATAATGAGTAAATAAGCATGAAGATAGGTATTTTATCAACGTTGCTGATGTTAAGGTAATCAGATATTTAATAAGGCATAGCGTATCGTCTTAAGAGATTATACTTATCAATTCAATAAATAAGCATAAATAAGGCTAAAACTAAAATGAAACCCAATGGGAAGATTACTGCATAAGCAAAGCAAACTATAATAATTTTGTTTATATCAGTATATCTCTAAGTAATATTAAATTGCTAGTCTTCCATTATCTTGTTAGCTTCATACTAGGAAACAAATTTGCCATTTTTTAGTTTACGTTTCAGGCATATTCTCTTTATTTTCTTCCAAAAGGAAAAAGGAAATATTAAACTTAGAAAAATTTCAAGAGCAAAAGCAATGTAACTTTAAAAAATTTTCTCAATTTGCACAAAAAAACTTTGGCTAAAGAATAAAACTAAGAAAAAGATGAACATTATAAGAGTACCTACCAAACTTTACTATATAGTCTTCTTGTTTGCCATTGACGCTATCAGTTTAGTGTAAGTGTCGTGCTTCTCTATTAAGGAAAATTTGTTTATTAAAAACTCGAACAAAATATTAGTAATTTTAATAGCTATTGGTCCTAAGCCTATTATATAATAATTTTGAAAAAGGAAAATTAGAAGGGAAGTTCAGAGCCCAAGCGAAACTAAAAAAAATAAAGATGATAATACTTTTTTAAGCTTCTTTTTTCTCTAGGTATATCCGAGATATTCCCATTGAATATCACTAGGTTCCGGAGCCATTTCTGCGTATGGATAAAATTCTTCTTTGAACAAACGCTATCGTTAACTACTTAAGCATGAAAGTAATTTTGCACAAAATCTTTTGAATCAATACTCGTTTGTACCTCCATACGCTTAAACAACTGCCCAGGCGTCTTCTTATTTCTGAAATGTAACAATCGCTTATTAAATTTACTCTTTTTATCGCTCTTTTCCTTCTCCACTATATATCTTCACTTTATTTTAAATTTCTTTCTATAGGGAATCAATTCTTTACTAAACTTCTTCGCTTTTAGGTGTTTTTCTACATTTTTACAGTAGTTTTTTATACCATGGAATGGCTTTATCCTACGCACTTAAATACTATATCTCTTTTAATTTGATTTACTACTTTTCTAACTGTCTATATAATTTACAGATTGCATGCAAGTTAACTGGAATTAAGACTTTTTCAATGACTACTTTTTCGTTATTTAGATTCTAGACATTAGTTTCTAGAAATTATTTTAGTTCTTATTCTTTGATATTTGGTCCAAGATCCCTCAATCAAACCGAATATTTGGAGGGACTAATAATTTTTTGGCTTATCAAAATAGAAAATCTTAAGAACTGTCACTTTATAAATATAAACCCTATAAAGAAGATTAAAATTATAAGCAAGTGTAGAATTCCAAAAAATGAAGGAATGTTATAGTTCATATCTCCTTCTTTTCTATAAGATTCAACTGAGCTTCTTTCTAAAAATCCTTTGTCTTCGTTTTCTCCATTCCATAAGCATGAAAAAAGAATAGGTAAGTTTAAGGAGAAAGCAATAAGCATTAAATAGATCAAATACTTTAAATAATCAAAATAAAGAGAGAAGCCTATCCCTAGTGGAGCTAATTCACTATTTTAGCAGCATAATTTATATTTTTCGCCCTCTGTTGTAAAGCCGCAACAATGACATTACTGTTCTTTTGATATTTTGCTTTCATATATTTTTTTCTCTTTTCTTTTTCTTATTTTTTTGGCTTTTTAGTGAATGCGTGCTTTTTCGTAATCCGCTCTTTCAGCTCCATTAAAATTTTATAATTCCTATTAAAGAAAGTCTATTTTTTCTTAATTTTATTGTGCTTCCTCAAATTTCTTAGGACTCTCATTTTAAACAATCTCAAACGTACTTTACTTAACATCAGTCTATGAATAATAACCTTTCTACTATTGCACCTCATTTTTTTACTCCTCTGGTTGCATCTAAATAACTAGCTAACTATTGCTGTTCATTTGCATTAAAAGTCGTTAGTTCTTTTAAGTTATTTTGCTAAAAATTTGACTGACAATAAATAAAAGCATAGATAATCTAATAAGCACTTTTTTTACTTATAAGTTATTACTCATTTATAGTTATGAATAGAAACCTTCCTTACAAGAAATGAATATTCTCCTCTTTAAAGTTATATTATAATACTACAGTCTTAGTAACTTTAGCTTCTATATTTAACTCATGTTAATACTTTGTTTAATCATTTAGACAGTTTACTTTGTTACTTGTAGATGCCTTTAAATTTCATAAGAAAGGATTAGGATATAATGTAATTATTGATAATTAGAAATTTATTCTTGTATAAGATATATTCAAATATTTTAAACGCACTAAGCGATAATTAAGAGGTTAATACTTCTAATTCTGATAATTTAGTGACTGTCTTGTGTATGTAGTTATGAATTATATTCAGACTTAGTTTTTTCAAGTGAATCACTTACATTTTGGAATCATATAATAAATGATTTTAGAATAGAAACCAATATCTATATGAAGTGGAAGTGAATAGGTAGTTAAGATTAAATCAATTAAATTGAAGTATAATTAAGTCTCTTTCAGTCAAAGATATATTTTAGATTTCTTTTAAATTTTATATGCAAATTAAGCATTAAAATCAATTATTTCAAGTTTCAAGTCAATCATCCATTTTTTGATTAATAATACAGTCATAATATAAGGAAGCAATCAATTAGATAGGTAAAAACTTAGTTCTTAATAAATAAAACTCTAAGTTAAAGTTAAAGAACTGAATTTCTTATTCTTTATTCCTTTAATTATAAGAAAATTATCTTGTTAAGCAATTTATTTAAATAAAATTAGCTTATTAAATTGGTTTATAAGATCCTTCATATATAAACCATCATAGCAATCTTATTCGTTTTAATAGAAGTATTTTATTTATTAAGATAATAATACCTTAAAAGTTCTATCAGTTCTCTTTTATTAGTCTTAGTTCCTACAATGTTATAATTCTAACTTCTCCTATAAAAAGAATTTCAATCTTTTATCTATATACTGAAACTGTAAATATTATTGCTGTAGTATATGTATGTTAATTTTCCTACATCTATTGGATTTTGATAGATGGTGTTTTTGAACAAAATATTCAAGATATGGAAATAGATTGAAAAAGGATTATAGTTGCAATTTATCTAATAAACTTCATCAAAATTTTCTCCTAACTTTAAATGACATTATACCCCTCATCTTATACTATACTAACTTAAAAACTAAAATTGATTCCCTTATAGCTAACTCCCAAACAGTTAGAATCCTGTCAATTTGCAATACCTATCACAATCTTTATCTATTTAAAGATCACCTAAATTTTTTCCTTCAAGCACTATTTCCTTGATTAAAAATTTTTCTTTTAATCAAAGTCGGGTTATTTTCCCTTTTTACCTTCTTAATCAGATTTATTGCCTGAAGATATATAAAAATATTGATTATTTTATCTATTCTTTTAATTAATTTGGTACCATTTCTATAAAAAAACCTCTAATAAAATATTTCATTAATTTGCATCTCCATTAATTAACCTACAGTATAAAAAGCATTTACTCTCTCTGCAATATAGCTGATTATTTTTCATTTTTTTTCTTTAATAGGATATAGATTTGATTATAGAAGCACCTACTATGAACAAAGCAAATCTGCATTATTACTTAAGATATATGTAAAGCTACTATAAGCTCTCTTTTTTCATATCTTAGCTACTAATACTCTTTTTTATTTTGTTGGCACATCTTTTTTTTCCAATTTGAATAAAATTTTAAATCTTTATTTAAAAAGCTTAATACAGAAGAAACTAAGCTAAGAATTACCCTTTGATTATAAAAAGATATAGTTATCAAATATTAAAGCTTTAAAGGAATTAAAATGAAGAATATACTTTCTTAAACTTCTAAAATAGGATTTACCAAAGTAGATAGAAACTTGAATAATAAGGCTAAGAAATAATAAAATTTGTTATATGAAGCAAAATACCATCATAATGCAAGGCTAGAAACATATTTCATATAAGCACTTAAAATCATTGAATTATCATTATCTAAATAATCAGTTTAATTAAAAAATCTGAAAAATAAGCTTAGTATATCTAAATTAAATAGCTATAAGGAAAATTATCTCCTAAGTTAAACTGAAAGAATTTATACGTAAAAAGTAAGAAAAACTTGATTTGACTAAGTTAATTTATAAGAGCGCTCAAATGTAATTGAATGCATGCAATTCTTTTTATTAGCCTATTATATTTAGATAATTCTTCAATGATAAATTGGTCTGTTCGGTCATTTTAAACTTTGTTAACTAGAAAATCCTTAGTAACTCTACTCTTCTTAGGTTTCTTCTATTAAAATCCCTAGAAAGCTTCATTTAGCATTTCAAATAAAATAATTTAAGCATTATTTAATTTTACATTTATATCACAAGCAAACCAAAATAACTTAAAAGGCACTTTCTTAAGAAGACCTGTGAGATTTAGTAACTTTTAAAACGAGAAAATTCATAAAGAGTAGTAGTAAATAGCTTATATTTTCATGATAGCTATACTATAATAAAATAAAAGGGGTATAATTAAAGGTTTCATAAATTACAGTGTAAAGAGATTGTTATAAGATAAATAAATAAATCTTTGCAATCCATTTTATTATGGATTTATAGAAACCTCTTTTATCCAGCAATCAAACAAAAATTAATTTGGATAGTTTGTGCGGTTTTACAAAGTATTACTATTATCATAACTCTAGGTTTAATACTAGCTAAAGAAATAATTCAAAAAGATGGAGAAAATTTAAATAATTTGAAATAAAATAATAATTATTCTCTAAAATAAATCTAAAATTAAGATAAAATAATTTATTATAATATAATTAAATTAAACTATCATAAATATTTTGCTTTATTATTACAAGGAATTACCATTTATGAAAATTAAATTTTAAATATTAATATATTATTATTTTTATTACATTTTATTTCTATCTTGCATCTCTTAAATTTAATCTTAAAAAACAATAAATTACTATTAATATTAATAATTTATCTAGATACAACATAAAGTTAATATTCTTTAAGCATTTAATTGCTAACATTTAATTATGAAATATTTTTCTATATAAGATTAATTAACAAAATTTTTATAACATTTATTTTTTACTCTTCTTATACAGATTTTCATTTGTAGGTTTAAATACCTATATTGATGCAATAATTTAAATTAAAAAATTACTTTAAAGCTTATAACAGAAAATTATAAAATCTAGCAATTAAATATAAAATTATTTTTATTTATGTTTTTATCAAAAATTGTAAATTTGTTAAAATTATATTTAGTTTGAATTTTATTTCTACCTTTATTATTAAATCAAATATAAAATTATATACATTTTTTTTACTTATAAAATTACTTTTATAAGATCTGTATTCAGAAGTTATTTTTTGCTATTTTAAATTATTTAATTTAAATAACAATTTTTAGAAAATTTTAAATTTAGATTTCTTTATAAACAAATATATTATAATAAAGATGCTATATAAAATTAAACGTAATTTTAAAATTTTGCTACATTTTTAGTTTTCTTAAAAATAGTATAATTTAAATTTGTTTATTTATTAAATTATTTTATATTTAAATTATTATAATATTATATAATTAATAATATACATTATTATACTGAAAAAGTATGTATTTAAATTTATATAATTGTACTAAGAAAGCAAATAGTAATTTTTATTTCTCCATTATCATTTTTTATAAAATTGTAAAATAGATTACTTAAATCTAAAAGAGCTATTGAAATTAATTTTATTTAAGCTACTTTAATTTATATTTAAAATTATAATAATTTATATTTATTTCTAAAAGTTTTAAAATATTATATTAAAACATAAAATTTAATTTTTTATTTGTATATTTTTATTAACATTTTAGAAATTTTCTAATTACAGTTTTAATTAATAAGTATTATTTTAATTTCTTAAAAAATCAATCTTAATTTATTTACTTTTCAGTTTAATATAATTTTAATGTATTTTTTTTAACTTTCTAATTTGTTAAAAAAATTTAAATTTTTGTTTTATTTAATACTTTAAATTAAATATTAAAAGATCAAAATTTTATTTTTTGTAATCATTTATTAATTTTCTTATAATTATCTTTCATATGCATTATTATTCACTTAAATTTTATAACATCAAAAACATATTTTTTGCAGTTTGATTTCCTTTATATTAAAAGTACAACAAAAAATGTATCTTATGTTTTTCCCTTTTAGAAATTACATAAATTTGAATAAAATTTGAATAATTTTTGTATAAAAAGAAATTAAAATATTTCTACTATCTGTTTATAATGTTTTTATTTTTAGTTATAACTTTAATAATTTTAGATTAATAATTATGAAAAATTAAAAATTAATTTATTTAGAATTTATTTAAAAAATTGTTTTCATTTGTTTTATCAAGTTTGCATTAATTGATTCTGATGCTATTTAATGTTTTAACCTTGAATTCATATTTTTTTCTTAATTAATTTTATCTTAAATATTGTTTAAAAATAATTATTAAAATTAGTCTAAGAGTTAACAAAGTTTTAAACTGGAATATATTTATCAAAGCTTTGACACTAACAGCAATTTTTATTTTAGCACTTTTTTACCATAACTTCAATATTAATAGCATTGCCTTAGAAGAGTATTAATCTTTATAAGCTAAAGTTATTTTTTTGCTTTAACACATATAATAAAATAAAAGAAGATTCTTTATTTAAATTTATTTTTAAATAAAACCTGGGGAAATTGTGATTATTAATGTTTTTCTTTCTTATGTAAATAAATTATAAGCATAATATCAAATTTTTGATTTAATCTTAATAATATAATTATCTAACTTATTTAAACTTATTTATAGATAAATTAATTCTATTTCTTTATCTAAAAATATTGCTTTATGAATCTATCTTTTTTATTTAAGCTAAAATATTCTAAAAATCTATAAAGCCATCCAAATTTGCTATTAAAAGCCTTTCTAATTAATTATATATTTTAGATTTAATCTTAGCTTGCTTGCTAGTGTTATTTTTAGTGTTGGTACTAAATAAATTTATTTTTTAAGAGTTATCACTATTTTTAAAGTACTTAGTTAGTTTATTTACATGGTAATTAATAAAGCTATAAATGAAAGCTATTTTAGTTTTATTTCTCTTTACTTTGGGACTTTCAGAATTAAATGTTCTAATCTCTGGAGATTAGTATGTTGAACTTCTTCCTTATGAAAACATAACTCTAAAAGCTAAAGCTTTTTATTAGAATGCCTAAGATATAAAGTACGTATGAACTTGCTAAATATAATAAGAAGTTCTTTAGTATGATGACAAGTTAGTAGATTAGATTATAAGAACATGTAGTGCTTAAGGCCCCTAATTACTTATTTGTGCTTAGTCATTTCCAGTAGGAGCTTTTCTTGCTATTACAATAAATGCTTCTACATCTGATGGAAGATTTGGACTTAGCACAGTCTAAGTACACATAACTCAAAGCCTTTACTCTCCAGTTTCTATTGGTCTTGAATAAAACGATTTTAATATAGTAAACTAAGACTCTTTATTTGTCCTATATGCAAAAGTACGCGATTCTAATTTTCAAATTAAGTAGACTTCTTGAACTTAAAATCCTGGGAATATTGAAGAAGTTTCACTCTTCGAAACGAACTTAAATTTTATCTTAGTAAATGCTTCTAATCTAAATCAAAGTATGTAATATACTTATGTAATATAAGCATAAAATGCTAATGATTTTACTTTCTTTGGTTAAAAGGTAGTTTATGTAAATAATGCTCCTAATTGTGGGTAATTTTTGGTAAGTCCTTAAAGAGAATTAGCATGAGAAACTAAATTCTAAATTTAAAGCTTAAAATGCTCCGATTTAGAAGGAAACTATCCTCTGTAGTACCAATATTTTTATCTAACCAAGTCAAGTGAAGAATTGCCATTAAGCATAGAAAGTGAGCAGTAAGAATGAATTTTTAAGCTGCCTTAGTTTGCTAATTACTCTGACTAAAACTTGATAGTAGGAGTAAGTATATGTGACTAGTTTGAAAGTTGTACTAAAATGTTATAAACTATCTCAGTGCATAAGTCACTTTGAGATGTTAACTACGAAATACAAAATATCGAATATAGAGTCTTTAATTCTAGCTTAGAGAAAAAGAACTTTTTATATAACTTAGCTTTAGAAATGAGATAAAGCTCTTAGACTATTTTGAAACAGAATTAGATGGAGCTCTTGAAATAATTATCTTCTAATATAAATACACTAGACTAGTAGAAAATAGCAATTTAGGGGTTTTAAGAAATTTATAGATTGATAGAATCTGAAGATATATAGAGATATATTAACTACTTAGATAGATGTCTAGATTGAAATGAGAACTAAGAGCTTAAATTTGATTAGTTAAATTATATCATAATAATTATTGATAATCTATTGTATAAATAGAGTAAAATAAATTAAAGGTAGATGATAGATGGGTAGCAAATGAAGTATAAAAATGAACGTAACAAAAGTTCCTTAAGATAACTAAACTAACCGAAAGAATAATTTAAAACAACAATCTGGCAAGTACTATTAAAATCTTCTTTACTTTTTGCAATGTCTAATCCGGTACCTAGTAAATGATACCCCTAGAAGCACTTATGATTAAAGTCTAACTTAAATTTATCGATAGAGCTTGTTAGATGAAATCCCTTTTTCTTTGAAGATTTAGTTCCTAATTTTTAAGTTTATCCTATACCTGATAGAGGACGCTTCTCTATATTAACAAGTTTTAATAATAATCCTTGCGAAGATAGTTCATTAGAAGTGACTCATTTAGGTATAGAGATATACAAAGGCTGACAAATTATTGATAACAATTCTTGGTCTGGGTTAAGTATTCCCTTGAAAGAATCCGTAAGTACTGATTATACGCTTTATTTCTAAGAAACCAATATCGAAGAACTTGTATGCTAGATGTGAGATTCAGATCAATAAATCTGAACTAATGAGTTTACATGCTTTTTATAGAAAACAGATGAAGACTTTGTGTACGCTTGTAAATGTTAAAAATCAGGGATTTTGAGAATAAATTACAAAATCTCTTAAAGTTAGGAAGAGTTTCAATAATAAGAACATGAAGAAGAGTTGGAAGATGATGAGTCCTATGAGTAAAATATAAAGCCATCTACAAGCTTAGAGGATAATTAAGGCATAAATGTAGATTAATAAAGTTCTGAATATACTTCTAATGAAGAATTTTATGATAAATCAATTCCATTTTATACACTTCTATGCCTATCCTCGATTTTTACTTTTCTTCAAATATTCTATGTGGATATTTAAAATGTAATAACTTAGACAATTAGAATAATACCTAAATTAATTAGTAAGCTCAGGTCAGTTATTCTAACTGATAGACATTATGTGATTATTTATCTCTAACTGGTCCATGAAAAAAACTCAGTCTAAAAAAAAAATCAAGTATAACTCAATCCTTTTAATAGATTGAATAATAGCCCAAATTCGCTTTTTTACTAACCTTGCTTACGCTTCTTAAAGCACTAAGGAAAACAAATTGAATTTTAAAACTTCTTAGTTGCTATATGAATAGCTCTTATAGTAATAATCTGAAAGACTTTAAACATTTGCATACTTTTGAAGCTTTAAGGTATCTAGCGTTGCTTCGCGTTCAACTAGTAAAAGGCATAGCAGTTACAACCTGGATGAGCTTTAATTTTGACACTGAGAAATACTCTCCCTGGCTTTAAAGCTTTTTAATCAGCTACTTTCTTTACCTTCTAATTTTGGATCCTATTTTTACATACTTAATAATAAAGCTTATTTCTAAGAAGTACTTTTACTAGGCTTTGAATCATTATTCTCCAATTCAACCTATAAGTATTCAAAACTCTAGCAGTAATTTAGAGTTATCTAATGTTCCAGTATATTTAGCTTAGTAAGTATCTTCTAATACTCTAATGAATATCAACAATAACATTAACTAGGAGATTCCATTTATCTAAATTAATTGCTGTATTAAACCTTAAAATTGATAATCATAAAGCTCATTAAGCGAGATTATGCCTGGAATGGCTTAGGAAAATTAACTTAATAATCAAGATTTAGAAAATGACTTGAGTGGTCAGCTTTAAAACTCGGTTTATATTCCATAATCTATAGAGAATTTATTACAACCTGGTAGTTCCTAAATGTTTGCAGGAAGTAGTTAAATTAGTTTACTTAATGTATAGGAAAACAATTAAGAGATTAACTAGGAAAGTATTTATCAAGTAGATTAGAGATTTAACTTATGACTTGTTTAGTTTAAAAGCTTTTTATATTAAATGATTATGATAAAGGTGTATAATCTATTAAATGAATAATAAGCTAAATATTTAATTATTATCTAAGCTAAAATAGAAAAAAGTTTAAGAGTAAAAGTAAGAATAAGCAACTAGAGTAGGATTAAATTACGTTACTACTTATTATGTAAATGGTAACATTTACAATGTGCTAAAGCTTGCTAATTCGCTTTTTTGTGGTATTTTGCATTTTTGTGTTTTATAGTTAAGATTATTTAAATAGATAACTATTTTAAAATTAAAGGTAATTATTAAAATCATCAAAAAACGCCACCGGGTGGACTTGAACCACCGACCTTTTGGTTAACAGCCAAACGCTCTAACCTATTGAGCTACGGAGGCTCTTATTAAACTATCTTTGCTTTCTTTAAATATTGTAATTAGATCTAACTTAGAAAAATTAATTGCAAATTATAGCTAGAAGAACGAAACATATCTACTTATGAAGAAAATTACACTTTAAACAAATAGATTGCGATTTATATAGATACTAATAAACTTAATTAAAGAATCTGGATTATTTACTATGATCTGAAGAATAATTTAATAGTGAGATAAATTTAATAATTACATTAATTTTCCTTTATCCCTTTTAATTATTCTAAAATATTTAAAATGGTGAGCATCTATACAAATCTTTCTTTTTTATATTTAAGCTAGTTGCAAATCTTTTTAATTATAGGCTTTACCGAAAATAATTTAATTAGATTCATATAAATATAATAAGATGCTTAACTTTCTTAAAAACCAAATAATAACTTTTAATACAAGCTCTTTAATTATAAACAGCAAACTAAAGCTTTTTTTAAATTATTAATTTAATTATTTTTTGTTTATTGTATAATGATTAATAATAGAGATGTATAGTTAGTCTAATTCTAAGTTATTCTTTTTTATTTTATATTTATTATTAATTTTCCTTATGATTTATCTACTTTATTTTATTAGTAAAATTGAAATAAGTTTACTCTCTCCAATATAACTAAAGGCATAAGTATATTTAAAACTTACTAATAACTTGATATTGTTTCTTAATCAATTTTGCTTTATGACTGTTAATACTTTTTTATTTTAAGTTTTACTTATAAAAGTGATTCATTGTAAATAATCTTTATTTTGATAATTTTAAATAACTGCACCTTAAAGTCTTATAATATCCTTATTATAAGCTTCTAAAATATATTAGCACTAACCTTAGTACTTTATTTAAAATATCTAAAATCTAAAAATCAGAAGTTGTAGTTAACTTTCATTCTCTATTAAACTCCTACTATTTCAGCTATCATTAAATATACATAATTGCTTAATTTTTCTTGATTTAATATATTTATAAAGTTAATAATTTAAATATGCTATTAGTTATACTTCTTTTGTTTATATCTGTTTAAATCATTTTTAGTATTTATAGGATATATCATTTTATATATAATATGATGATAATTGGATTTATATTTATTATCTAAGATTTTCTTTTAAATTTTTCAATAAACTGTTTAGTATATTAAATAGCTTAAAATATCTTAGCAATTTATTAGACTTATTATCTAATTTAAACTTAAGACTTTTATACTCACATTAGATATCTAATTAATTTTTCTATAATTTTAGAAGAATTTATTTATTTCAGAAACTTAAAATTTAAGAAAATGTTAAAAAGATTAAAAGTATATTGATGACAATGACAGTCAAAGAAAATTAATATGGTATAAATTAAGTTAAACCAAAAAATGTAAATTGAGATATTAATTATCTACTTATTAGTAAAATACTTAGATAAATAGAAGCAGAAATGAGTTAAATAAGAAAAATTGTTTAAGCAAATTAATTATTTAATTAAGAAGCAAGCTAGCTATATTTATTTTATAGATATTACCATATGCTTCTTTATAATATTTCTTTGATATATTTATGATTTGCTACTTGGAATTAATTATTTATATTCCAAAATCCTTTAAGCAGATTTAAGATATCTACTAGATCTATTTTAAGCTAAATAAATTATAAATACCTTAAACTATATAGCCTTATTTTTAAATTTCCTTTATACATAATTTATATACTTTTACCCTTTAAATTAAACTTAAAATTATTACAAGATAATTTAGCCTCACTTTCCAGTTTAGACTCTAGCTTATTTCAAATTTCTTTATTTTAGTTTTATTAACAATTTAAATAATAAATTATTTAATATAGTCTAAGCATTATATATAATATGATATAAGTTGTATACTTATAGCTAAGTTACTCTTGAAATATTAGGTTAATCTTGTTTAATTAATTATTCTAGTACATAAGATATACTTAGATGATACTTTAGTTCTATTTAATTTAGATTATATTTGCATAAAGTACAAAATTATATGCCTTATTATTAACCTTTATTCTACAATACTTTATTGGTTTTTAATTAACTTAAACTTAAAAGAAAAAGAGTTAGATATAAGTATAAAAAAGCTTAAAATACTAACAATCATTTAAACTAAATAGCTTTATTTAATTATCGAAGATGCATGCATAATTAACTAACAGATATTAAGACCTAAGTTATATAGTCTAAATTACTAATGTATAACTCATCTATAATAAAGTAGAGCATTTGCTAATTAAATCTGATATCATAAAGTAAATAGTAAATAGTCTAATTTATAGTTATTTAGCACAGGATTGCTTTAGTAAATCTGAAATTAATATAATCATAAGTGTGATATAAAAGGTTCAAGTATATACACTGTTAGAGCATTAATAATATAAGATACTAAGTTCTATAGATATGATAACTATGAAAAAGCTAGAACTATAATAATAAAATAATTTGCAAATTATATAAAATCAACAAATAGAATTAGACTAAGCAGAAGCATCAATTAAATAAATAATTTAGCTACATTTATTACATAAAAGAATAAAAATTAATTTATATACTTAGAACACAATTAATATTCTTTAGAACTGATCTCTCAGAAAGACACACTGATTAAGAGGAAATATTATGTATTTGTAAGCAATAAGAAAAATTTGAACACGTCTTTGATTGCTAATATTACAGATAAATTATAAAAGAAAACAAACTTCAGATACAAGAAAAATTATAAAATCTAAGCACAAACATAAATCTGAAAAGAAGGAAAGAATAAATATCATAAGAAATAGAAAAAAACTTGAAATAGATGCTAGAATATAACCAACTTTTAATAAATTAAGAAACAGAAAAGAATAAATAAATATTATAAGATATTGATCTTAAGATAAAAAGCATGGTCTAGAATAAAGCAAAAGCATTAACAAATAACTTGATTTTAGGAATGAATGAGCTAAAACTAAATCCATTAGTATTATGAGAATAAAGAAGAATTAAAATAATTATTTTAATATGAACAAAAATTAAAGAAGAAGAGAAAAAAAAAATCAAATCATAACAATAATGAAGGTCAAAGAGTTTAAGAAGGAGAGTGATAACATAAAAAATTATTTTATTAAGCTGAAAGGCGAACATTATATAATTTAATTTAATTAATTATTCTTTTAAAGTTTCTTAATTCTCTATTAAATTTTTATAATTATTATATTAATTTTCCCTTAAGCTCTGTTAAGAATATAGGTTGTTTATATACTTAAAATTAAAAATAATATACTAATGATATAATAAAATGATATGACTAAATTATAGAAATAATAAAGATAGTAAAACGTTTAAATAAATAGATTTATAAAATTATATTATAATATCTTTAAATTAATGAGAAAATAACTTTTTTTTCCTTAACTATCTAAATATTTTAAATGAATGATACATAGCTAGTTATATATTTTATGAAAGGCATATTTAATACTAAGTATTTAAAGATTCTTTATAAGTATACCTAACTTTGATTTAATTTATTTGTATTTAATAACTCTTTACTTTCAACGAAGATTATGATAAACATAACTTTTCTTCTATTTGTTTTTTCATTCCGTATAATATTCAAATTATTAATAAAATTATCAATAGATTATCCTTTAAAATAAAATTTGTAGATAAATTAAAAATTACAAATTAGGATATTTTTATTATTTACTTAGATTTTTATAGTATTTTTTTATAAATTGTTTAACCAAATATATTTTGATTATGCTAGTAATTAATTTCATAAATAGATCTTTATTTATAGCAAAGTTGTTTATTATTTAATAACTTTAATCTTTATTTTATCCCAGTAGTTGCTAAGTAATTATTTATATATACACAAAAATTGATTATTTAAGTTTCTTCTATATATTATCATTATATTGGTAAAATAGTGGAATCATTTTTCATTTATAAAATTCTTCTATAGGTATTAGATATATATTCAATTATACTTACTTTTATTAATTATTGACTAAACTTATATTTAATTTCGCGTATCACCTCAATAATGCGTAACATTGTAAAAGAAAATAAATAAACTCAAGATATTCTTCCAAGATAATTTTGGTGATAAATGTTCTTCCATTGTTTTTCAATCTCATACTATTTTTCTTCTCCAATCTTCTACAGAGTTTCATTATTTACCAGTCTTTCTGCCCTATCCTACATTATATGCTTTTTAGATTTGTTTTCTTTTAATTCCTTAAATAATTTACCTATAATCTACTTTTATTTTTACATCATTTATTAACTTAAAATTTAAATTACATAATCAATAGTTTATTATAAACTAAACACTTTTTAATATTTTGATATAGAAATATTTATACAAAAAAAATTACAACTGAAGAACTGCCATATCGTTAATCCAACTTAATTGAGGAAATTAAAATGATTACCGAAGTAACAAAGACTGATATTGTGTTTAATATATATATATATTATTAAATTAAAAAAGTTTAAATTGGAGTTTAGTGAACTTGGAGGACTTTCAACCTCGTGTTCACATGACCGGTTTGATAACCTGGCTGGAACCTGCTCCCTTCAGAACTCTTTCTTCAGTCGCCTTGGATTGTGTACCACTTCGGTTTGTAGATTTGACCTCCTGGCGGATAAAATTAGTTACAGAATTCTCGTCTAATCTTATCCTAATATTAGTACTATTATTTTTCTTATTATTTTCTATTCCAGTACTATTATTTAATTAATTTCAATTTCTAACATTGTCTATATTTATATTCAGTTTGTTTGCATACAAAGCATCTTGGTTTATTCCCAATTCATTTCTTGTCTGGACTCCTCGGTAAGATTGTAGCACCATTTTGTGTTTAATTAAGTAAAAAATGAAATAGTAATTTAAATAAATAAAATATTTTAAATAATAGAAAAAATAAAAAATTTTATCTTTCAAAAAACGAAATTAGAAGATAGAAAGATATTGATATTGCAATTTAGCCCAACTTTTGATAAAACAATATTAAGTATTAAAAGACTAGAAAGAAAAAAGAATCAGAGAATTTGAAGATAATTACCAGGATTTTATTTAAATAGCATTAGAGCATACATTAAATGATTTGAGATAGAAGAGTCCTTAGGGAGACGGAGGAAGAGTGTAATTATATACTTTTATCAACTACTCTTGTAAACATATATACATAAAATGCTTATATCAGAAAGAAAAGTCATATAGAAGTTATGAGAGAGGAGTATATTTGTAGTATGTAGTACATTAAATATACTGTTTATGTTAGAAAGCTTATATTATAAACTTAAATTAATAAGCTAGAAATTATTCTATTGTTCTTATTCTTAAACCTGTCTCCATTTTTATAAAAGTAATGAAATCAAACTTACAGTTCAAAGAATTAAGTTTGGACGCTGGTATTGAAGAAGCTAGCAAGTCTTGAAAGGATGGATTTTTCTCCTTTGGAAATGGAGATTGGTATATGAGTTAGTGTGAGAATGATAAAATGTAAGGCTTAGGGGTTTATTATTTTTTGAATGGAGATGAGTATAAAGAATTTGAAATAAAGGGAAAAAGGAAGGATTAGGGATTTTGAAATATTAAAATGGGGATTGCTATAAAATATCTTGATTAAACGACAAATAGTATGGATAAGGAGAATTATATTGTGCAAATGGATAAGTATTAGAAGGGATATGAATTGAAGGTATCTAAATCCATATCTTTCAAATATAGATGAATCTTAGTCCAATTTAACAAATCCTTCAAACTAAAATTCCTTAAAATTGCCCAATTAAAATCATAGAAATGATTAGAAATTGAAGATGAAGAATTGATTTGAATGTTACAGAAAGGTGAAATAGATGAAGAAGAAGAAATAAACCTTTAATTAATCTAGTTTGAAAAATTGGATAATTTAGATTAAGAATAACTTGATTAAGTAAATAACTCTAAAAGGGGTGAAAATTAATATACAGTATTAAACGAAGATAGAAAATACGAATGCAAATGCTGTTGTAAAGTTAATTTTATTTCGGAAATGAAAACTTTATACTGTAATCATCGATTTTACAATGAATGTTTGACATAGTACATTTAATCTTTAATTGACATAAGAAAATTTAAGACTGAAGATATTGTTTGTCCAGAGTGTAGAGCACCTTTAGACGAAGGAATGTATGGGAATATTGAGCCTAGTATTATCATTCATGCTATTAGTAAAGAGCAGTGAGAAAAAATTTGTTAATTTAGAATTAACGAAATTCCAAGCGCAATGTAATTATTTAATTTAGAAGATGCCCTCAATAATTTTGTAATAGTAAGTTTGAAATACCCAAAGAAGCTATTTCTATTTTTTGCATAGAATGTTAAACGATCACGCACTCTATTTATTACGATCGCGAATTGGTATTAAAATTATTTCTTTTATATGTTAATCCATAAACAAAGCATTTTTAATCTAAATTTTCTACTTTTTATTAAATTCTTATAATCAACTGATTTTGCTAAATTATAGTTTTTATCTATAACATAATAATTTAATAATAATGCTATGCTACCTTAATTTTGCTTGCCATGAATCAAAATTTTTAAATAATTTCACAGAACATTTTTTAAAAAACCATTCTTGCTTCTTTTTCTTCCGATTCTTCTCCTGCATCAACTTATTCTTTCATAAGTTGCATTATTTTTTCACTTAATATGTTCGAGTCTATTTCTTTTATTAAATCTTTTTTATTAAAGATAAATTACTTTTATTTTGCTATTTCCTTTAATTTTAAATAATTCTTTAATAGGAGTAATATATTATCTTCTTCATAATTTCTATAATTTACTATCTTTCTTCATCCATTTAATTTCTAATGTAACTTACTTATGTTAGCTTTAAAGCATTTTTCTTAGATTTTTAAAATTAGTTTAATCATCAAATTCATTTTTAACTTATATTTTCATTTTAAAGTCACTGACTATCTATGTAGATATGAGATTCAATTATTTGTATATATCTTATGTGGCTTATTATAGAGAGCTTCATTTATAAAATTTGAATGAAAAGTATGGAAAATATGATGAGTTAGTTTACCATTATATTTTTGTTAAATATTTGAATAGAGACTAACAAAGATGAGAGTATGTTTTATTTGAAATGCAGACTATTAAAATAAAATGATTACAGGATTTATATAAATGCTTTAAATCTCTAGATCAAGCTGATTAAGCAATTTTTAACTATTTTATTGAAATATATTCTGAGAATCATAAAGCGAAGCTTTAAATTAACATATTTTATAGATGTTCAAGCTTTTGAATATAAATTATCTGCACTATCAAATTTGATAAAATCCAAATTAAGAAAATAAGCAACTTTAACCGTAAATGTTTTTAGGGATTTATTGGTATTAAACATAAAATTCTAATTTGAGTAAAAAAGGGAAAGTGATAAGAAAGGCAGATACTGCAAGTAAATAGAACTACTACAATTAAATTTATTAATAATATCATTATATCTTATTATAGATTGATTTTTCAAAAAAATTAAAATAAATAGTTTAAAATAATCGGATAGCTTAGGCTAAAATTATGATGGAAGCGAGATTTCTAACTATCTGATTACGTTTCTAAGCCTTAAAAATACTAATTGAATTAAATATTTTGAAGGGAACATATCTAGACAATTATTTGAATGATAAATGCTCAAAATCTACAATTAAGGAGTATTCTTCTTTCTCATTTCAGTTCTTGCTTAAAGAAAATGATCAGAAGAATTTTCCAGTTATTTTAATTATATACCACACAGAGTAAGCAGCACTGAGAGAGCTTCTTTTTCAAAAGAAATTTAAAGTTGTTTTCTTTTATAATAAATCAGTATATTGATTTATTTATTACAGAAAGCTTAAATTAAAAATATTTAGAAAAAAATAAGATGCTTTATTATATATGTATACATTATGTTAAATGTAAGAAAATGCGTAGCTTATTCACTATGGTATTACATTTTAATATTTTAATATCTGATATTGATAAATATGATGATTAAAATTTAATATGATGACAAAGTTTGAAAGTTTAGACTATAAGTTGTGTTTAGATTATACACCATATATTATGAATTAATTCTCATTTAAACAGAATTATGATTGATACGTATTATTATCTAAATATCTAGTTTAATTTTAACCTAAATTCTATATATTTAAAATTCTAATTCAGAAAAAGGTTTATCGATCATCTAAAATTTAACGTTAAACACTTTATTTAATTATTATAAAGCTTACTTTTCTTAATTACAAATAATTAATGGAAAAAACATTTTACGTTAATAAAAAAGTTAAAAAAAGTTAAAAAAAGTTAAAAAGCTTTGTTAAAGCCTTAGTAGTCAGCCATCTGACCTATTCTATCAGCTTGTCTCCATTAGTTTGTCTTGAATTTCTACTAGGCTTAGTTAGGCAGTGTATCACTTCATTAGCGCACCATCCTTTAATATTCTGAATAGTTTTCATCTTGCACTTAGCGTTCCTAATTATTTATCCAAGGATTAAGATTTGAATTAAAGAATTTTTTTCTATAAATTTTTCCGCTTTATGTTGGATATATCCTAAATAGTTTTCTAAAAATATCTTATTTATTCTTTCTTTAAATTTCGCTTAGTTAGTTGCAGTATTTTCATTGGTGTTATTTATTGCACACGTAGCATTTTATTCTTATTTTAAATTATTATTCATGTAACACTTATTTAATTTAAATTTACTACTTATTTTAAATAAACGTTTACTGCTTATTTTAATTTGAGGTTTCATTTTCTATTTCCATAGGATCTGATTAATTCTGTTAAATCGAAAATGGCGTAACCTGAATTTATTATTAAATTTAAAGAATTCTTTGTTCCAGTTTGTCTTCTATTTCTTATGATTATTAATATTGTTTCTCAAGCAAAGATGTTATTAGTTTTTCTAATTTTTCTACTTTATCAGTGAGGTATCTATTTTTAAACATAAACTCTTTTAATGACTTAGATAATATTTCTATTTGAGTTTGTGTCGGAAGTTTTTTTAGTTCTGGATTTCCAAGTGGTTAATGTTCGTCATATCAATCATATTTCTCACTTTCACTCATTGTAATTATTTCGCTTTTTTATTTTTTAGAGAATTTTCCTGTTTAAATGTTCTGTTCAAAGTTCTGTTATTTCTTAGAAGCAATTTTATGTATAATTTAATAATAATAATAATAATATTAATTTTAAGTTTTCCGTTTTAGGGATTTCCAACCCCGTCAGGAATGCAGCAGTTCATGCTCCCTGGTGTTAAATATAAAAGTTCGGGTTGCCCAATTTTAGCGAGATTGGGAACTCGGATTTTTCCAAGTTTTCCCTCCTTTAACTTGCCTTAATTCCATCTTAATCTTGTATATTGAACTATCCGGGTCGCAATACATTCTTTTCATTCTTGCTTCTTGCTTCTTCTTTTTTTCTTCTTTTGTTGCTCTTGTATTCAATAGTTTCTTTATTTCTATTAGAATTTCTAACACTTCCGATAAAAATGTCATACGCTTCCGCAGCAGAAACATTTCTTTTTTTTAAAATTATTTTTCTTGATTTGTTTGCTCTTTCTAGGCTTCGATTTCCATTTGTATAGCTCCAGTTTCGCTTTACTCTTTCTTAAAAGTTTACAATTTCTCTTCTACTTTTCCGAGTCTGCTATCCAGTTCAGTCTGTTTCTAAAGCTAATTTTAGGACTCGTTAGTCTGACTTTGTGAGATATTCCAAAAGGCGTTAAGATCTCTTTCCAAGGACAAAAGTCTTGACTCAATTCCTTCTGCTAGGTCTAGCTTTGCCATCAGCATATCATTGTCCTTTTTCAATCTCTTGACCTCTTCCTAGAGGTTCAGTACCACTTTGATGAACTACTCCATGCTCATCTGACCAGAAGGGTTGAACTCTGATACCTTCTGGTGGAGAACAGACTTCATCTGTTTCCTCGGTTTCTCGCTTGAGGTTGGAGTTTCCGTGTGTATATTCTTCAAGGTTGGCTTTCGTTCGTTTTGTTAGATTCCAAGTTGTTAGTTCAGTGTTGGTTAAGGTTGTGATAGAGAAGATTGTTAAGATTTGGTTTCTTGCTTCCTCCCTTCCTTTTTGGCTTAGGAAGAGGTGGTATAGAAGCCTGACTTGAAACCTTCAACCATTTTTTTATAGAAAAAAAATTTTATTTCAAATATTAAAGCTCATTACTCAATTAATTAAAATAGCTTTATTAATAATAGAAATAAATTAAAATTTCTATTTTTAAGATATTTCAAATTTATTTGCTTTTTGCTAAATAAATTTTATGGTCGAAAAATTAAAAATTCTATAAAATTTGTGCAGATATTCTCTTCACTAATTCAGCCTGACATTGTTAACTATTCCTATTATATCTTTTTTATACCTAAATTTGGAATCAATCTTACTTTAATAAGACAGTAGATAAATTTTTTGGTGTTCTTTAGAAATTTAACTTTACTGATTTTCAGTGTTACCTGGAATTTTAATCAAATTTTTTAATTTCTAATATCTTTAGTTTTTATTACTTAGCGAGATATCTTGTCTTTTGGATATTTCTCAACAAAAAAATTACTCTCTGAGTCTATAAATAAAGTTTAATAACTACATTGTAATTGTTCTCTATTTCTTTTTATTCTTTTCAATTATTTTTTTTATTTATATTATATTAGAATATTTTTTTCATAAATCTGTATGATTCTGATTAATTTTTTCTCTTTTTTTATTAAATATACGGTTGAATATCAGTAAGAGTTTTTCTTAATTTTATTTATATATTTACCAATCTTTGACAGTTCTATTTTTTAGTTCACTCCTAATTCATTTAGACTGTTTATCTTATATTTCTTTAATTTGTTTATAGTAATCTCAATTTGTGCTTTTTATTCTTTAATTTTTTTATTTTAGTTGATAGATTGACTAAATTAACTATATAAAAGAAAATATACTTAGTACAGATAATTTTAAGAGAATATAAGCACATTTATATATAAAAAAATAGTTTACTGTAATGTTGCCAAAGATTAATAGAGTTAAACTAATATGTATCCAGCTTAAAATGATATCTTATAAATTTTATATTTGAAACAAATTTAACTATTTAAAAAGAAAATAGGATATAATTAGAATACATTTCAGTCAAAAAAATAAAACTTCAATAGATTTTACTTTATACTAGATATTTAAGTATAGTATTTAAACTTTAAATAAATCATTTTGAAAAAATTTAAAGTATTCTTTTATAGAGAAATTAAAGAGAAAATAAGCTATTAGAATTAAACAAAATAGAAATGATTAATATCAGTACCTAGTTAGTAACCAATTAAGTTCTTAGCAAGCTAATTTCAACTCAAAAAGGCTTTTATAAGAATGATTGAGGAACTATAAAAGAAATTAAAAATTAATAGCTTGATCTTTCCTTTTAAGAGTTATAAAATCTAAGATAAAATTAATTTAAATGTAAGAAGCTGTTAATAATTAATTATTATATAAAAGTTGAACGTTAACTTGATGATTGGGCAAGAATATCTTAAAAATGAAAGAAGATATGGTTTAGTCAATTTTCAAGAATTAAAAATAAAATTAAGCTAGTTAGATTATTTAATTATGTGAATTATTTAATTAATAAATAATAAATAAATAAATTTGATTATAGAGCGCGTAGCACCTCGTTGGTGCGCAGTTCTTTAATAAATGTTTCAATACATGTCTATTTCTTCAAGTAAGCCTTCAGGTAATAAAAATTCTTCTCTTATTAGTTCCATATCTTCATCATTTTCTTCTTCAATATCTCTTGTTCTTCTGTCTTCTATCTATCTACGTTTTATTGATTCTTTGTTACAAGCGTCCATTATTTTTTTTTACATACTTTGCTAATTTTCGTTTCTAATTCTTTTCTTCTTAATCAAACTTTTATAAACTCATAAAAACTATCCTTTTCCTGCTCTATAATCTTTTCCTATTTCTTTTTTTCATTCAATTTTCTTTTCTAAGTATCCTTTTTTTTCTTTTTTCTAATATGTTTTTGATATAATCTTTTATTATCAAGTCAGTTTTAGCTCTTTTTTACTCTTCTTAGATTCTAATGAATTTTTCGAATTTTGCCGTACCTCATATTATATCAAATAGTTCCATTCCTTGTCTTTCTACTCCTATTGTTCTTAACTTTCTAATACATATTTATCTATTTTCTTTGTATTCTGAGCATTTTTCTATGATATGCCTTTCTTTTTCTCTTGCATCATTACAGAAAGGGCATTTGCTTGTCGCAACTAGGTGTCTTTCTTTTAAACAATCCTGGCTCCCATTACATCTCGTTCTTATTCTAAATATGTAGCATATTTCTTCTTTTCTATTTTTATTGCATCTCAGGTAATTGGGTGGTCCTACTACATATTCATCAAATCATGTTTTTCTATACTGTAGAGTTGTTATCATTTACTCCATTCTTTCTCTATCTTCTATGTATACTCTATGTTCTCAAATTGCACGATTAATGTTTTTCTTCCTTTTTTGATTATTATTACCATCATCTATAAATATATTTTTGTCTTCAATTTTTAATTCTAATTTTATTGTCGTGCAGTATTGTTCAAAAATAAAGTTCTCTTCTTTACTTAGGTCGAACATTAATCCATCTACTGTTTTTCCTTAGTTACCTATTAGTCTGCCTCTTAATCTCAGCGTTTTCTGCCATAGGTAATGTTTAAATTTCATAAACTGTAACTCGTATTCTAGCATCTCATTTTACACTTAGAAAGGGGCATCTATGATTGCTCGTAAAGATTTTCTCTATATTATTTCTAATTGTTCCATCACTTATTTTCCTACAAATTATTCATAATATGGGATAACTTCTGTCCCATAGCTGAATACTGAGCTTACGAATGTTTTTATCATTATACCTGCGTTATATGGTGTTAATCCCTTATTCATTGTTATTTTACCCAGTATTCATGTTTACATCTTTTATGCTGCTTCTAGTCTGTTCTCCATGTGTTTTTAAAAGCTGATGGTTTCTTCTATTATATGCCCTAGGTACTAAAAGGACGTTACTCTTTCGATTCTTAAGTTTTCCACCTCAATAGTATTGCCTATATTTTCTCAGTTTCTATTTTCTGCTGCTTTTCATATCATTCATTTTGTTTTATCTGCAATTTCCAGTTTGTATTTTTCTGCCCATGAGGTTAAATTTTTGATTACTTCCTCTAATTATTCTCATTCACTTATTAAGGCTAGGTCATCTGCATATGCAAAACATCCTGCATATATTTCTTGTGTTTATCCCTCTTAGTTTTTAAAGTCTATCGTAATTCCTAGCTTTTAATATTCCAAGCTATGGAGAAGTCTTGCTATTATTAAGTTAAATAGTCTTGGCGACGTTATGCTTCCCTGTTTTAGTCCTTTATTTGTCGCGAATGATTTTGCTATTTATTCATTGATTTTAAGTTTAATTTCTTCTTCACAGTAGAAGTTTGCTAGGAGTTTAATTATCTATTCCGGTACTTTTAGATCGTTTAGGATTTATCATATATCTTTTCTTTGCACCGAGTCGTACGCTTTTTTAATATCAACAAATATTACGAAAACATCTTTTTTGTTCCGTATTGATCATTCCTATACTGTTCTTAGGTTGAAAATTTATAGTGAGCATGATTTTCCTTTTTTAAAGCCATATTAATATTCGCTTTCATCATTATGCAGATATCCTTATAGTTGCTAGAAAATTCATGCATCTACTATTTTTAAAGCATGATTCAGTAAAGAGATTGGTCTATAATTCATCGGGTTCATCTGTCTCCTTTTTTGTATATTAATATTATGTATTATTATTTCATCTCTTAAGGTATTACTCCCTCTTAAATCATCTTAACTATCATTTTACATGTACTTCTGTTAGTTTTTTCTCGCCTGCTAATATTGTGCCTACTTGTATTTCATCAGGTCCTGCTGCTTTTCATTTCGCCAATTAGTTGATGATTTCTCAAATTTCATATTCGTTTACCACTATTTATCTCTTGTTTAAGAATTTAGTTGGTAGCGTATTATCGCCATCTTCATACAGTTTCTACCATTCATTCCTGAAAGTATTAACATCCTCTTTTAATAAGGGTACTCATTAATTATTTTTTCTATTAAGTAAGCTTTTTAGTTTCTTTCACATATCTGCTAGACTTCCTTTATTTACATTGTCCATAAATAGGTTTAGTTAGTTTCTTTTATCTTTTTTTCTTGATTAAATGTATTCTTATCTTACTCTTTGGTATTCTCTTTGATTCTCAATTTATTGATTTTCATTTATTTGTTCTCTGTTCTTTACCCTTTATTTTAATTGTTTGCTGCATTTTCTAAAGATTTTATTACACTATTTTGTTGTTTCTGAATATTTATATATCTTAGAGTTTTATGCTTTGAATTTTCCACATACCATTTAAACTCCTTCTTATATCTTTTTCTTTCATCATTTATAAATCTATGTGCTGTTTAGGTTCTCAATAATAAAATTAGAATAGTTATATATCCAATTTTATTGTCAAGAACCATTAATTTCAATCTCTATTTATAAATAAGATCAGTATCAATTAAAATAAATAGATAAATATCATAAGAATATGATTATTTTACTTTATTCAATTTAATATGCTAAAGAAGACAATACAGTGAGCTAAAAACTTATTTCATGTACAAATATAAAATGGAAAAAAACTATCTGCATATGAGGCATATTACTTAAGAAAAAAAGAGCAAATATTCTAGAATTAGTTCACTGAAATATGAATTAAATATCTACTAATAATTAAGCATTTAGAACTTTATTTTTATATAAATTTGATATTATTCTATCAATGAAGCACGACGTCATTAAAGCTTCGAATCAATATAAATTTTTTAGATACAGAGTTTTTTTCAATTGAAAATGTAAGAATTATAGAGTGTAATTAATTTTAAATATGAGATAGATTCTGGCTAAATGGAAACTCGATTTTATCTAAACTGTATGTTCGATTTCTTCTTATTAAAGTTAAGAAATAAATAAATTATAAAATACTTATTATACCTTGTTAATGCGTAGCTCTTTTAATATTATAATTAAAAAAATTTTCTCATACTTCTTGTTTTCATTTAGCAGAACAATGAGTCATTGTTAGCTACTCTAAATAGCAATCTACTTATTAGAAATTATTCTCGAATCTTGAACCAAATGCAGTATTCTTGAAAAAGAACCAATTAAGAATTAGTAATTAAGTCGTTAATAGGCTAGTCAGTAAAATGTGTAAACTGCTAGAGAGAAATATCGGGTAAAATAGGTTTACAACTTAAGAACTTGTCAACCGTTCTCCTTGGTTGCATCTAGTGCTAGATTATTCGCAATGCCACATACACTGCATCAGATTAACTATTAGTTCTACTAAGCAAACGACATAATTATTTTATATAATATTTTAAAACATACTATATAAAACAGAGTAAAAATATTAATACTTTATAGATTAAAAATACTAAATTTTGAAATTATACTTAGAGAAACAGAAGTTGAAATATATAATCAATTAACAAAGATAATTTTTAAACACTACTTTAGCTTTAACTAAAAAAATGAAAATAAAATAATTTATTTAATTTTAAGATTTTAATACTTTTAATTATGACCATAAGTTAAAAGTATTAATTTAAATTCAATGATTATTAACTTTAATTAGAAATAAATGAATAAAAAGATTTAAAAGACTAAAATAAATATTAAATGAAAATTGTTGAAATAATAATAAAAATTATAAATTTTTGAAAAAAAAATACTAATAAATTTTAAGAAAAAATAAAAAAAGGTTTAGTGTCGCTATAAAAATCAAGAAATTGAAAGAAAATAAAATAAGAGTGCAAAAGTAATTTTAGAAACAATTTAACTTTCATAAAGAAAAAAATTATGTTTTTATAAATTTTTTTACTGATAATGCATGTTTAAAAAAATTAGAAAAAAACAATTTAAAAAAAGTAAAAAAACTTAAAAAAATATAAAAACCTTTAATGATCTTAAAAACATATAAGTCTTGTAATGTTTGAGTAAATAAAAAAAAATTTATAAATTTTATATCCAGAATAGAATTTGTCCTAAAAGAAAGTTAAAAAGAATTTACTTTAAAAAACAATAATTACGAAGTCTAAAAATTTTTTAAGAATAAAAAAAAAAAATTTGAATTTTTCTTTATTTTAGAATAAATTTTTTTAAATAACTTTGTATTTTCAAATAAAATAAAAGTAATGATGAGAAAATCGATTAAATCAAAGTAAGAAATGAAAAAATAAACAAACAAATTAAAGAAAAAAAAAATAGAATATGTATGAGAAATTTTAAAAAATGAAAAGGATAAAAATAATTTTTTTGGATCTTTTAGAAATAGATACTATGAAAGGTCATACAGATTCTGTTTTTAACGTTGCTTTCAGTCCTGATGGAAATAAACTCGCTAGCTCTTCAAAAGATAATACAATTAAACTCTGAAACCTTTAAACAGTGCAAGAAATAATAACACTCCAAGGACATACAAGCTATGTTTTTAACGTTACTTTCAGTCCTGATGGAAATACTCTCGCTAGCTCTTCTGGTGATTAGACAATCAAACTCTGAAACCTTAAAACACTCTAAGAAATAATAACACTCCAAGGACATACAGATGATGTCTTAAACGTTACTTTCAGTCCTGATAGAAATACACTCGCTAGCTCTTCAAAAGATAAAACAATCAAACTCTGAAACCTTAAAACACTCTAAGAAATAATAACACTCGAAGGACATACAGATTCTGTTTAAAACGTTACTTTCAGTCCTGATGGAAATACTCTCGCTAGCTCTTCTTATGATAAAACAATTAAACTCTGAAACCTTAAAACACTCTAAGAAATAATTACACTCAAAGGACATACAAATTCTGTTTAAAACGTTGCTTTCAGTCCTGATGGAAATACTCTCGCTAGCTCTTCAAGTGATAAAACTATCAAACTCTGAAACCTTTTAACACTCTAAGAAATAATTACACTTAAAGGACATACAAACTTTGTATTAAACGTTGCTTTCAGTCCTGATGGAAATACTCTCGCTAGCTCATCAAGCGATAAAACTATCAAACTCTGAAACCTTTAAACACTCTAAGAAATAATTACACTCAAAGGACATACATATTTTGTTTATAGCGTTACTTTCAGTCCTGATGGAAATAAACTCGCTAGCTCTTCCGGTGATAAAACAATCAAACTCTGAAACCTTTAAAAACATTAAGAAATAACAACACTCAAAGGACATACAAATTCTGTTTTAAACATTGCTTTCAGTCCTGATGGAAATACACTAGCTAGCTCTTCAAGTGATAAAACAATTAAACTCTGAAACCTTAAAACACTCTAAGAAATAATAACACTCAAAGGACATACATATTATGTTTATAGCGTTGCTTTCAGTCCTGATGGAAATACACTCGCTAGCTCTTCAAAAGATAAATCAATCAAACTCTGAAACCTTAAAACACTCTAAGAAATAATTACACTAAAAGGACATACAAACTATGTTTATAACGTTGCTTTCAGTCCTGATGGAAATACTCTCGCTAGCTCTTCAAAAGATAAAACAATAAAAATCTGAAACCTTTAAACACTCTAAGAAATAATAACACTTAAAGGACATACAAATTCAGTTTTAAACGTTACTTTCAGTCCTGATGGAAATACTCTCGCTAGCTCTTCAAGTGATAAAACAATCAAACTCTGAAACTTTTAATCACTCTAAGAAATAATTACATTCGAAGGACATACAAATTCTGTTTTAAACGTTGATTTCAGTCCTGATGGAAATACACTCGCTAGCTCTTCAAGTGATTAAACAATCAAACTCTGAAACCTTTACACATTCTAAGAAATAATTACACTAAAAGGACATACAAATTCTGTTTAAAAACGTTACTTTCAGTCCTGATGGAAAATACACTAGCTAGCTCTTCAAGTGATTAAACAATTAAACTCTGAAACCTTTAATCACTCTAAGAAATAACAACACTCAAAGGACATACAAACTATGTTTAAAACGTTGCTTTCAGTCCTGATGGAAATACTCTCGCTAGCTCTTCTTATGATAAAACAATCAAACTCTGAATTCTAAAAACACTCTAAGAAAATATTGCACTCAAAGGACATACAAATTCTGTTTAAAACGTTGCTTTCAGTCCTGATGGAAATACTCTTGCTAGCTCTTCTTAAGATAATACTATTAAACTCTGAAACCTTTACACACTCTAAGAAATAATTTCACTCTAAGGACATACAAACTTTGTTTATGGCGTTACTTTCAGTCCTGATGGAAATAAACTCGCTAGCTCTGCAAAAGATAAAACAATCAAACTCTGAAACCTTAAAACACTCTAAGAAATAATTACACTCAAAGGACATACAAATTCTGTTTTAAACGTTGCTTTCAGTCCTGATGGAAATAAACTCGCTAGCTCTTCAAGTGATAAAACAATCAAACTCTGAAACCTTTAATCACTCTAAGAAATAATAACACTCGAAGGACATACAAATTCTGTTTATAACGTTGCTTTCAGTCCTGATGGAAATAAACTCGCTAGCTCTTCTGGTGATTAAACAATTAAACTCTGAAACCTTTAAACACTCTAAGAAATAATTACACTAAAAGGACATACAGATTCTGTTTAAAACGTTACTTTCAGTCCTGATGGAAATAAACTCGCTAGCTCTTCAAGTGATTAAACAATCAAACTCTGAAACCTTTAAACACTCTAAGAAATAACAACACTCGAAGGACATACAAATTCTGTTTAAAACGTTGCTTTCAGTCCTGATGGAAATACTCTCGCTAGCTCTTCTGGTGATTAAACAATCAAACTCTGAAACCTTAAAACACTCTAAGAAATAATTACACTAAAAGGACATACAGATTCTGTTTAAAACGTTACTTTCAGTCCTGATGGAAATACACTCGCTAGCTCTTCAAAAGATAAAATAATCAAATTCTGGAATCTTTAACCTATATATTCTTCTCTTTAGTTTAGGTTTTTTTAGTATTCCGATTTTTTCTAAAAAGTAGTAATTCTAGTTTGGTCTTTTTTTTTTGCCTTTATAATAAGATTCATTGTTACTTTTACTAAATACTTGGTTCAATTTATTTTCTTCTAACATTTAAATGATATCTTCATGAAATTGCTAATTTACAAAATTTTTGTTTACTCCTCTTCATTTCTGTTCTTTTTTGGGAAAGACTGAGATTTTAAAATAAGCTATTAAAATCTTTTAAATATAGTTGCGTACTGATATTTTTGGCCATTCTCCTCTATTTTATTCTATTTTTTACTAACATTAAAGCACAACTGATTTACTCTTGGATTACATATCTTAACTTGATTATAATGAATTTTTAGTTTAAAGAGCTTCATTATAATCTTTATAACTTGATTTTATTGAAATTATACGTAACTCTTCTACTTTTTTGGATAATTTACTTAGAAATCTATTTTATTTTGACTAAAATCTTCGCGAACATCTTTATGTTCAGTAAGATTAACGTATTAAATTCGCTGACTTTTCTGTTTAAAGTTTCAAATTATTTTAGTAGTTAATTCCTTGTGATAATTTATAATAAACTACTTATTAAAAAGATTTAACTCTCAAAACAACTTCTTTGATAGAACACTAATCTAAAGAGCATCTTAAAATATGTACATCTTGGTTCAAACTACCTTCTGTAGTTGGATCAGATTAAAGCATTGAACTATTGAATTCATTCTTAGACTCAAAATATAAAGATCTATACAAACATAAAATAATAAGAAGTTATATTAATTTAAAGTGAAATTACTTATGATATGTAATCTTTGGTATTTCTTGTTTGATATGACTTAATCTATTTCTTATTGTGATTTTGATGATTAAACCTTCTTGCTTTTATTATCTTGCCTTGGTTTTATTGGTGCTAGTAAATGGTTGCTTGCTTGCTTGGGAATTGCTTTAAATTAGAATAACAAGATTAGATTATTTTAAGGATGCTTGGAATATAGTTGATATTACTAGAATCATTTTTATAATTCCTAGGATATATTTTAGTGCTTTTGACATCTAAATAGAAACATTTAACTGAATTTTTCTACTATTGAACTTAATGCGTGGAATTATGGCCTTTAGATCATTTGACGAAACAAGATATTACTTAAAGCTGATTTTAGATTCCTTTACAAAATAAGATACTTCCTTACTATAATGGTTTACACCACACTGGCATTTGGCCTTCTATATATTACAGCAAAGGGTGAAGACGTCTCATTTAAAAGCTTATGAATTTCATCTTTTGATTTGATAGCAGGAGATTCAGGAGTATTTGATAGGGAAGGATTGGATATCATATATACCACATTCCTGTTAGCTGTTATTTTAAATGTAGTGATAATGCTTAATATGATAATCTCTATTCTAGGAGATTCCTTTGATGAGTTTTAAATTTAGCAAGTCTATTATGACTATAGAGAAAAGACTTAAGTTCTTCTTGAGATAGAACAGATCCTTTCCTTATTAAATCCAGAAAATAAGGAGTAATATCTTCATATTTGTGATAATTATTATCATGAAGAAGGTTTTGGATGGGAAGGAAAAGTTGCAGATGTAAGAGAGTGCATCAAAAAGACTTAAGATAAAATAAACGAAAAATTGATTAAAACACTAAGAAATTAGATACTCTTGAAGGGAAAATACTAAGAATGATACTCTTAAAGCAAATAATGGTATATTAAAATACTCTTGAGAAAACAACCAAAGAAATAGAGATTCTTAAGACTTAAACAAGCTCTATGGATGAGAAGATGAATTCTATGAAAGGAAAGATGAATTCTATGGATGGAAAGATGAATTCTATTGAGGAGAAAATCCAAGAAATAGATATTCTTAAGACTTAAACAAGTTCTATTGATGGGAAGATGAATTCTATGGATGGAAAGATTAATTCTATTGAGGAGAAAATGAAAGAAGTCGAACTTCTTAAACTTCAAACAAGTTCTATCGATAAAAAGAATGGACTCGCTTGAAGAAAAACTGGACTCCCTTATTGGGCTGCTAAATGCAAAGTCCTAAATAAAATGACTCTAGAATTAAAATAAAATTATTACTTAATGTTTCAAAATAATTTTTTGCATTAAATTCTCTTAATTAACAAACTTTTTTAAAAGATATAAATCACTTAAAAGATGAATTAAATATAACTATATCAAGCAATTGATAGTTTTCTAAATAAATACTTGATATAAATTACTTTAAGTCTGTATATATTATTACTCAAAAAGTTTATTAATATATTTTATTTGCTATAGTAAATAATCAAAATCTTGTAAAATCAAAAAAATTAAAAAAGCTTTAAAATCTATACAACGATAGTAAGTATTACTATAAAGCATAACTGTGATTTAGCATTAGCTCAATATAAAGAATCTAAATTAATTAACGAAATTGATACTCGCAACATTCTAGTAAAAAACTTATAAGAATGTAATTGTTGATTTGATGGATTAAAATTTTAAGACATGGAAGTTAATGAGAACGTTAAATATGTCTTGAAGCTTAATTAATTAATTTAAAAAATTATTAAAAATTTAGTTCATTTGATACAAAAATTAAAATCAGTAACCTTAATAACCCATATGACTCCTCATTCTATAAGAAAAGTAAAAAGTTTACTTAATTTTAAATTGAAAGGAAGAAAAAAACATTTATCAGTTTTATCCGTTTTGCTTTTAGCTCTAATTATCTTGATTTTATATTTATTTCTCATGTGATACTTTTATAAAATTTGGATAAAAATTCTAAAGCATAATTCCCTCAGGACATTTATTACTCCATTTTCTTTTTTACTTTCAATACAGAGAAAAGTACACTAGCAAGCTTATAATCTTAGAAGATTAAAAGATTAAAAAATAACTTCAAATGTAATAAATTTGCACTTTGATAAGTGGAAAACTTTTGTTTCAATATTTGATTTTAATTATAGTTATTTATATAACTGAATCCTTATTAAGTTTACTAATTAACTATCAATTATTTGCTTTTTTAAAAATAATTTAGTCCTTTAATTTAAAAAGCTTACTTAATGGTAAGTTTTATAATTTAGCAAGAATTTAGCAAATATGGCTCGAAGATTCTAAGTGTACAATTAACTGTAATAGAGTTTTATTGATATTTAAATATCATTAATGTTAAGCTATTATATTAAATTTAATAACTAATATATCATTATTCTTAAAAGAGAACTGCAAGACAATAAAAATTTTCCCTTAATATAGAAAATGAATATGCTAGCAATATCATAAAATAGTTTTCGAAAGAAACTTTAAGCATCAATACACTCTTTGATAAATTATCTAAGATATATATTAAAATTAAAATTAATGAACAATCAAATCATATAATAATTAGTAAATATAATAGCATTATTATTACGAAAATACATAATAATACTATATACTTTCAATATGAATAAGACTTAAAGGATTTCAAAATATCAAATTCAAATTATTTCCAAAATATTCCCAACATATTTAATATTATTCCAAATTAAGACAATAAAGAACTAATCCTAATCACTTTTAAGTAACTACTGCTTAAATATCATATTGGATCATTAATTACCTTATCCAAATAATTATTAAAATATATCCTATTTTTAGATATTCCTTCTCCATAAGTGTAATAGCTTGGAGCAGTTTATTAATATAAGTTCTTTTAATTTTGATTAGATCTTGAAATGAAATAATACTTTTTTTTAAAATTTAATTAATAACTAAATCTTTAAAATGGAAAGGAAGTAATAATACTTTTCAAATTTATATTAGTTGGCAAATTTAGAAAAAATAACTCATTTATTTCAAGTAAATTAGAACTTAAAAGCTTTATCAACAAAGTAAAACTCATAATTAGAATTTTATTAACCTACATTCTTGAGAATTTTAGGTTGTAAAATGCAAATAATCAAAGCGATTATTTAGAACTTAAAGCTATTATTTTAGCCAAATCAGAATTAAAGAGTATTACATAAAATAAATAGAAACTGTAGAATTAATACGAATCCTTACAAAAAGTTTTCTTTTAAAGACTATCAAAATTTATCTTATGTAAAGTCTGATTTACTAAAAACGATTTAAAGAGAATAAATTATTCAAAAATAATCACTTTTATAAAATTATTTTAAAAACGTAGAGTCATAAAATTTAGTAGGTTGTAGTCATAAACTCAATCAAATGAAAGAATTTAAATAATAAATTAGGAAAAAAATATCTCTATTATGAATAAAACATGTAAAAGAATAAAATTTAAAATCAAATAATTTTTTAAATATCTTTATTCTCTCCTTCGAAAAGATATTTATGAAAATTTTGTCTTTAAATTTTTTCTATATTTTAAGACTTTTGATGTTAATTTTCAAATATTCAATATCTAAAAGGGTATTATCTGAATATTTAAACTTTTATCAAAAATCTCTTCAGATTTTATAAAGTTAATAAAACATTATTATTTTTTTCTATTTTTTATTTTTCAATCTTTTTGCGTTTATTTCTGAGTTTAACTATTACGTTTAAACTAGTTTAAGCGTTTTACTTTAACCATATATTATTTTCATCAAAAATATTCAAGTTCTCGTAAATTTTTAAGTATCTTTATAAAACTCTTTTTTCCACTTATCAACTTTTAAAAAATGTCAACATTCACTGTAAAGTTTTATTAATGAAATTCCATCTCCTTATATTTCCCTATTTTCATTTTACATTTTTACTATCCAATATATAAAATCTCAATATCTAAAAGGGTATTATCTCAATATTTAATTTTTATCAAAAATACTCTTCAGATTTTATAAAGTTATAAAACATTATTATTTTTTTCTATTTTTTATTTTTCAATCTTTTTGCGTTTATTTCTGAGTTTAACTATTACATTTAATAAATTAGAAGAAGGTGTTCTTTAACATTATATATTAAATTAAGAAGAAAAAACTATTTTGTTTTTGACTTAGTTTTTAATCTAATTTTTTTTTTTTAATTATACAAAAAACTTCGCACAGTCTAGGTTTCACTTTTTCTTTTATTAATTATTTTTATGTTTTAGGTTTACATATATAGTAAATTAATTTTGTTAAAAGAAGAGTTTTTCAACATCATATTTGCTGGATCGTAATTCTTATTGATACATTTTGTATCGTTTTGGTTTTAACTAGACATTTTTTTAATTATAATAAAAGAAGAGAAAGTAAATAAATTAAACAAATAACTTCCGTATACTTCTCTAAGGCTGAAAGAAATATATTCTACGGCTTATATTTTTTGCTTAAATTACCTACGAAAAGTCAAAAAGTAACACAGTAATGAATAATTTTGTAAAAAACAACAAACGGCTACTAAAGTGAACAAAATACAAAAAAGTCTGTGAAGAACTAGAAGTATATGTAAAAATGATTTTCGACTAGATAGAACAGTTACAAAATAAGAACTAAATTTGAATTAATCCAACATAAAATAAATTTTCACGCTACGAAACTAAATATGCATATATCCAGCAATAATCCCAAGGAGTAGTATGAAGCTAATATTGAGGAGCTAGACTAAGATCTATGAATAATAACAACAAAATGAAAAATTTTATGAAGAAAGAAAAAATAAACTAATACAAAAAATAATTAATTATTAATTAATTTTAAACTAATGAGTTTTTTGATTGCAACTTCTTGCAGTTTAACGGACTCTTTATGGGATAACGGGGATATCCTGTTGCTTTCGAAAAGCAGCTGCCAGGGAGCTAAATCGCTATGGGCACCCAGTCTTCATGCCCCTACAAGGAGTGGATAATCAAGAGGAAGGCGTTTCCTTGCAAAGGTCGACTTTTACCAGGGACTTTCTCAGCGACAGGAAAGGAACTTGTTCCTAGCCATAAAACCAGAAAGTATGATTAAGAAGGTCAATCTCAACTCCCAGCATCTTTTTAATTATTTAACAAAAAATAATTAAAAAATAGAAACATTTCTACATAAAATAGAATGATAACAACCCTTAATGATCAACTAAAATATTTCAAGGAATGGAAAGAATTAGACACAAGTAGACTTTCGAAAAAATATTTATTGTAGTACATGATACCTTTGGAGAAACAGTAAATAAGATAAGATTATAGTAATATTATTTGGAAAAAACCTTCTACCTTTGCTTAACAGATGACAGAAAGCTACAGAAGAAAATTAATAAAAAAAATATATAATAAAGCTCAAATTTAACTGATTTTAAGCTAGCGATCTGAGCTTTTGATCATTACTATGGGATTAAAATATTTAAAAGAAATCTTTTTATTTATTACAAAAAAAAATATTAATTTAATTTAATGGAATGATATATACTTTATCTAAAAAATCAAACTAATTTTCATTAATATTTTTAACTCAGAAATTATAAATTTTGTTTTCAAATATTATCACAAAAATTTTTTAATTAATCTGGATCAAAATTATTAGGTAGTGTAAGAAGATCAAGCAAAAAACAAAATTAAATTTTCTGTGATCTAAAAATTTCTAAATGTCTTCACTTAATTTAATTATTTAAAATTTTTTTTTCATCTTAACTTGTTTTTAAAATTTCTATTAATTGATTTAAATAATTTCTTTCATTTTAATCTCTTTTCTCTTAAAAATCTTTTAATTCTAAATTTAATTTGTTATTGGTGTTGATAAAATTTGCTCATATTTTTATTGATAAAATTTAAAGTTTTCCTTTAATTAATACATATGAAAAATATATTAAATTATGTAATCTCAAATTTTATATTCTAAAAAACTATTTTTCTTTTTAAAAAATATTTTTTTAAATCTTATTTTTTTAATCGTAAAATTAAAAAAGAATAAATATCCTCATTTTATTTATTATAAATAATTAAATGATAACTAAATTTTTGTTTTCATGTTTCTAGACTTTTTTTCTCCTTCTTTTTTTATAATTTTTTACTCTCATAAATATTTTTCAAACTAAACTCATAATATTCAAAATTATTTGTTTTATTAAAAATATTTTAATAGATATAAAAAAGTCTAATAAAAATATTTTATTTTAATCCTTTTTTCCTTATAATTAAAAAAATTAATTTAATATTTTTATCTATAGAATATTCTAATATTAAAATTTTCTTATGATTAAATTAAAATTAAAAAGTTTAAATTGGAGTTTAGTGAACTTGGAGGACTTTCAACCTCGTGTTCATAGGACCAGTTTGATAACCTGGCTGGAACCAGCTCCCTTCAGGACTCTTTCTTCAGTCGCCTTAGATTGTATACCACTTCGGTTTGTAGATTATGACCTCCTGACGGATAAAATTAGTTACAGAATTCTCGTCTAATCTTTTCCTAATATTACTACTATTATTTTTCTTATTATTTTCTATCCAGTACTATTATTTAATTAATTTCAATTTCTAACATTGTCTATATTTATGTCCAGTTTGTTTGCATACAAAACATCTTGGTTTATTCCTAATTAATTTCTTGTCTGGACTCCTCGGTAAATTAATAGCTCCTTCTATGTTCATTGGATCTTGAATTGTCTAGTGTTGCTACTTGCTGTTCTCTTCAAGCACAGAAGCTTTCTTTCCATTCCTTGAGCTCAGTAACTTGATTTTTTAGAGCTCTATTCTCTAATCGTAGCTTCTTTACTTCCTCCTTCAGGTCAGAGAATGCGACTAAAATTTATGCCTGTCCTTCCTGGAACTGTGGCATCGCAAACTTTCGCACGGCTGTTGCTTCTTGCGTCTCCAGCACATTTCTAGGTCCTTCCTCTTCAGTTGGTGTCATCGAAGTAGCCTTTTGGCGCTTTTGTCCCATCTTTTAAGTTGATCTGGAAGTTCCTAGTTGAATCTATTATTCTTGAAGGTTTTGAGAAGAAGATTATTTCTAGGAAGAAGACGTGTTAGTTAGAGATGAGGGTTCTTACTTCTCTCCCCTTTTTAGGAGGTGGTATAAAAGCCTTTCTTGAACCCTTCTACCATTTTTTTTAATCAATATTCTAATATTAATAAATTAAGATTAAAGAGTGCGTAGTATCTCAAAGGCGGGCAACTCTTTAATAAAGATTTTTAAAGTAAAATTTTTTTATTTAAGTCTTCCACAGTATTAGTCTTCCGTGAGTCTTGTCTTCTAAAGGGCCATGATCGCAATGTTCTCTAAGAGACCTTAGTATCTAACATCTTTCATCATTAACGTTACTTGATGCCTCTTTAGTTTTTGTCTTCTCTTGGCTTCCTCAAGATTCTTGTTCAATTCTTCACCCATAGGTACTTCCTGGTGCTAGATCTTAAATATATCTCAGTTGGAGGATTGTTCCTTCCTATTTATTTATATATAAAAAAGGATAAAAGGATAAAATTAAGTTTATAGTTTTAGAAATAGCTCCAGGGTTCACTTGTTTTTGTTCCTAGCTCTTTCCTGAACTAAAGGACTGCGTAAGACTACATTAGTCCGCCATCCTTGTCTCTCCCTCATCCACTAATTATCGTTATAGTTTCTTCTTCCATTTTTATAAAACTCGTTGTTTCTTGAGTTGTAGAATTTCTTTCTGTATACTTATCCTGTTCTTGTTGGTCATATTCTGAAAAGTTAGTCTAATATTATTACTTGTTAATTTTTTCAATTTCTTGTTTCTTCCAGCATTTTTTCCAGCAATAATTTTTCTAGCTTAAATACCACCGAATCTTTTTGCGATAATAATTGATCTTATTTATTTCTTATTATTAGAATTCCGATTCGATTTCCATTGGGATATATGATTATAATCTTATTAATCTAATAATTTTTAAATTATTACTTGTTATTATTCTTGTTTTTCTTAAAGTTGCTTTATTTGATATTCAATTTAAGAAAAATGAAATTGGAACATTTGAGGGACTTCGTTAAATTATTTATCAATTTATTCCAATTTAATTACTATTTACGATTAGATTTTATTTAATGATTCATCTATGGATGGGAATATAGGTTTAATTATTCCATTAATTTTTCTAGTAAGTTTTCTAAATTTTCTATTTTTTATATCTTTCTTTTTCAAGTCATATTGGATATTTGATATCCTTTGCTGAACTGATTATGCAAAGGATCCTTAGATTATTAATCTTTATCTTATTAAGGCTATTCTTCAATTAAATTAGGTTATTCTTATTTTTTTAAGTATTCGTTAATAGAGGTCTATTATTTCTTAGGTGCCATTTTATATATAATAATAATTTATTTCTTATATTAGATATATTTATATCCAACTACCTGTATTTATTCTAAAATTTAAAATCTAAATTTTTCCTTAATTTTCACTTTATTCTATAGCATTTAGAAAAAATTAACCTTTTCTTTTCGCAAAATTTTAAAATTGATACACTTTTTTTAATTTTAAGATAAAATTTTACTTATAACTATATTATTTTTTGTATTTATATCTTTAAAAAAATGATTAAAGAATTGATTTTTTAGTATTTTTACATTTTAAACTTATACTTTTTGCATTTTAGTTAAATAAATACATATATCATAAAAGTTCTCTTTTATTTATCTTTCTTTATAAATAAAACAATAAAACTAATTAATTTATTTTAATTTCTGCATTTTTATTTTAATTTAATAATTCTTTCATAAATTATATTTCCATCCTAAAATTTTTGTATAATATAAAAGCTTAAACAAAAGATATAATAATTTTTAAAGAGCTAGAAACATTTAATCTAAATTAGATTTATATTTTTATAAGATAATATATTGAACTTTTAGATACTGCTTTGCTTTTATATGATAATTTTTTTAATTAAAATTATATTATATATTGAAATTATTGAAATTAAAAATTCATATTCTCTTTAACTTTTGAGTCAATATCATCTTCATATTCTCACTAGCCACTGTGTTCTCAAAACTACAGTTAACTATTTGCGTTATGGAGCTTTGTTGCAACTCATTCTAACTCCACTCCTACTTTATTTAAACTCTAAACTTACCTTCTTTTATACTTGATTAGCTTATATATTTCTAAGTATACCTGATATATTTCACTTTCTTATTACTTTTTCCTATCCACCTGATATTATGTTTTTATTGTCTTTACTAAGAGTCACTGTTATAAATTTCTCCCCTCGTGACCTATTAACGTTACTAGATTCTCGCCTGTTTAGAAATTCCATATTCTTATTGTACTTTCTCATGAGCCAGATATTATAAAATTTATCTTCATTTGTTATTGCTAAACTTCTCACTGCATTTGTATGACCCTCTAATGTTCTTAAGCATTGTCCAGTTAATAAATCCCATACTTTATTGATTTGTCACCACTTCCTGATATTTATGTATTTATAATCCAGTGTTATAAATTACTGATCCAATTCAGCGAGAATGTCCAAAGAGAGTTCGAATGCACCTTCCTGTTGAGAATTCCCAGATTTTTATTGTTTTATCGTCACTTCCCGATATAATTTACTCCATGTCACTCGTCACAACTACCGAATTAACATAACTCATATGCCCCTTCAAAGTATCCTTACAAGTTGCTGCTTAAAAATCTCATATCTTTATAGTTTCATCTAAACTTCCTGAACGATTCAATTCTGGTCGCTCGTTACAGCTACCGATATACATAGCCCGTATGTCCCATTAAAGTACTCTTACAAGCAGTTGTTTAGAAATCTCATATCTTTATTGTCTTATCGTCACTTCCCGATACAATTCACTTTCTGGTCGCTTGTTACCACTACTGATCAAACTACACTCGTATGTCCAGTTAAAGTGCTCTTACAGGTCCCATTCAGTAAATTCCATATCTTTATAGTTTTATCAGAACTCCCTGATATGATTCATTTCATGTCTCTTGTTACCGCTAGAGAATTAACTTAATGCGTGTCCGTCAAAATATTATATGGTTCAGGCAAGTCTAATTCAGCATTAGTTAAGTTAGCTTCATCTAAATTGCAATTGATTAGTTGTGCATTACTTAGATTGACTTCTTAAAGATTTGCACCTTTTAAATTACAATCTTCAAAAATTATGTTGCTCAAGTCTGCACCTCTGATTGTTACTCCCTTAAAATTCTTTTAATTAAAATAAGGATTCAAATTTTTCAATATCGTAATTGCATTTGCTGAAGCTTGCTCTATATCTTTAAATGTTTTAGACAGCTGTATGACTTCATTCAACTTTTATATCAGACTTTAATTTGCATTTTATTGAACTGATTAATAATATCTTGGGAATTACATAAGTTAGATTTATTTAAAGGATTTTTCTCACTCTTAAAACCTGTCAATCCATATTTTGAGAATTTTTCCACGAATTTAATAACGTTTTCGTTTGATACTGTTTAAAAATCATACTTATATTTTTAACTTTAAATATTCAGTTACTAAATTTGCTAAATCATGTGTTTCTAAAATCTTATTATCTTTTTTGACTTGAATGAATTTCATCGCGTTGTAACAGTTATCGACCATATACTCAGAGAATTGATCTTCGTTTACTTCTTCAATCTCATTATCGTTAAAATTTGATATCATTTACTTTGTTTGTTCATATTGATT